>CM077127.1:15227330-15812330 GCA_039645545.1 Dendrolimus houi | reverse complement strand
ACTTTAATTTTGATAGATAGATATTTCTTTATTGTACACAAAAGCATATACAAACAAAAGTAAAAAAATATAAGAGACAGTATACAACGGGCGGCATTGTCGCTAAGAAGCGGTCTCTTCCAGGCAACCCTTGGCAGGGATTAATAGATTTTTAATATTGTGCAGTTAATAAATAATGATGAATGATTTTATTCAGCTTCTTTCAATCCATAGTTCAAAAGTTAAAAACGATTGTGCAACATCTATAAAATGAGATTAATTCTATTAAAAATATATTAAACCTGACCTGATTCCCCCTACACCATTCCGTCTTTGGACGACAAGGTGCTCTGGCCTACACTATCGTTTCACAGTGGAAACGCCACCAGTGCGAATGAAACGTTTCGTCTCCACGTTCCTTCTAGTTGTGGAATTCACTACCAGAGTCCGTGTTTCCCGAAAAGTATAATCCGGGTATCTTCAACAGGGCGTTCTATTAGGAGCTCACAAGGCCTAAAACACTCAGTTGGTCGTTCCACAAGGCGACGCGGTCGTTGTGGTCGTGGCGAAAACGTCACTAATGACGTTATCATTTTCGATCACACGACGCTCATAACGACCTATGTCAATAGGTGCGTCGAATAACCGTTCCATTTGGGTTTACGATTGTAACGCCGGCAAACAAGTGGAACGGGATAAATCGCGGTTGTGAACGTGGTCTTTGTGAGTCCCTAATGGAACGTGCCCAAGTCTCGTGTGAATAGGTACTATCTAGGTAAGCGTGTTCCATCTTCGACCGCATCATTGTCCGGCATTAGGCGTGATCGTGGTCAAATGCGAACCTATTTATCATAAAAAAACCGAAACTGACTTTATAATAATAAAACAATTTTTTAACGGTTTTAAGCGCGGTAATTTATTTGAAATTAGGTTAGGCTCCCATAGAGTGAATCTTAACAACTTAACTTAATCTTAACAAATTTAAAACTAAATAATTTAAATAAACAAGTTGGCGGTAGGCTAAATAAAACTTTAACAATACTCATTGACACTTGACATCTTTGTCTTCCGTGATCACGGCTACTGAAAAGTGGCCGAAACGTCGGAATAAAAAAAAATACCGCGCCTAAAACCGTTATAACGTAGATTTATTATGTATACTATTCGCGGAAACTTAAGAAAATATGACTTTACAATGTAAGAATATTAAATTCAATATATTATCTGTGGTTCGTTTACAGTTCAAGCATGCAAAAGGTGTTTGAGACGGTGCAGTGCGCGTCGCGTTGGTCTGGCGCGTCGGGTGCTTCGGGGGTGTCGGGGGCGTCGGGTCCCTCCCTGCCCGGGTCGGACGCGCCCGACGCGCCACCGCCCGCTCTCAAGCTGCCCCCCAAGCCACGCTCCAACGACTCCTTCCTCGACGAGACCTCCGACACGGACTCCGACGACCTATACCCGTGAGTTTTTTCTTCGTTTCTTAATCGCCTTCAAAAAGCGCATAGGTTTGAAATTAGAAAGAATAATAAAGAAAGAAAATCTAACCATCGTTTGTTTTGGGTATACTCTATTGTCACAAGTTATAAGTTATTTTCTTTTACATGGCAAATTAAGAAACGGCTAAATTTTGAGTGTAATATATTCAAAATGATCAGACTGATGTGAGATTTTATTAATGCAAAAATGTCATGAAGACTTAAACGTTTTGAAAAATTCATACGAAATTGCAAATGTTATCAGAATCTGGTTAGTACAAGTTACCTTTTCATTAAGAAGTTAGTCAGATTTCGCTCGAGATGAAATATTTTGTAGTGTAAGAAGCTATTATTATTATATTAAGCCGATTTTCGTAGTCGAAGCTGATTTTTGTCTTTCAATTTTGATGTATCCACCAAAGTGATGAAAAAAAGTATAAATTTGAATCATTCAGTGTTGTTGAATACTATCGTGTTTTTCAGTTTTGTCTTTCAAATAAATTAGTTCAATATGGTTGATTCGTCTGATGTCAGCGTTACATAATACATAAATAACGGCGTTTTTTATTGAGTGGGCCGGCTTAACTTACTGCATCACGGAGACTCGGAGTTCGATTCCTGGCACGATAAATTTCGTAAACGAACTTTCCGTTATTTACCATGGTCTGGATATCTAGGATCGGCCTCAAAGTGGATAGTATTGTAGTACACATAACACAAGCGTTACTTGCTTAACTTCGAGATATTCAACGTGTGTGGACGTCTGACGACATAATGATTTGATTGTTATTAATTTTTGCCTTTGTATGCCACTAAAATGGCCCTAGCGGAAGATCTGCGCTGGTTGACGACGACGACAGCGATCTGTGGAGCTAGAACCAATTTAGAACTTTATCTTCATGGTTTTTTTTTTATTATTCTTGTATTATATGTAGTTCTAAATATATACTTATTCTTTCTTTCTTTCTGTAAAAAAAATAAGCCCGTGAATGTTTTTTATAGTGGTGGTACGGGCGTGGGCGTGCCGGGTGCGCCGGGCGCCGCGGAGCTGGCCGCTGCACTGCGCCGCTTGACGCCGCAGGAGATCGACTCGCGGCGCGCCTCTCTCACCGCCTCGCACGTGCTCAGGCATCGGAGGCACACAGGTACCACAAATCATCAAACAATTTTGTTTGTTAATTTTACGTTGTTAAGTTAATCATTAACATTTGCTTCAGAGTTTATCCTGAACACTTTAAAACGGTCTCGTTGTTGTACAAAAATATTATATTTAAAAATATTATAAATAGTAAATAATATTTTCAACACATTTGCATTTGCTCAAAAAGTGCATTTGCGAAGCCTGTATACATTGTTCAAAAGTTAAAAATTACGCACAACACAAATATAAGAATTCCACCAAGGTGAAATTACTTATTACTAAAATAAATAAGCATGTATATCTACTCGTTTGTAAAAACCAACTTACTCCACAAGTATATCATAAATATAAATGAAGTTTATTGTTGAAATTATAATAAGATGAATGGAATAGGACGGAGTGCCCCTGCCACTGGTAGTGCAACCTTTGAATGTGGATTAAAACTGTATTTAGAGAGGGACACGAGCGAGGAGAGCGCCGTGTGGGGCGCGGGCGCGGCGGGCGGGCTGGCGCGGTTCCGCGTCCCGCACAAGCTGCAGATCGTCAAGCCCATGGAGGGCTCCCTCACCCTGCACACCTGGGCTCAGCTCGCCAAGCCCAACATGTCCGGTGAATATTTATCATTTGTATTTATTATATATTTAGAATAAATTACAACTGGTTATATTCTTTATTTTTATATAATACTAGGATATGCCCGCGACTTTGTCCACGCTCGATTTAAAATTCCCGAGGGATTCCCGGGATGCAAAGTAGCGCAGATTTTAAGTGTAAGAATTTGTTGTCGATCAGCGAAAATCGCATTGAAATCGGCCCTGTAGTTTTTATCTGAATCCCAAACAAACAGACAAGAAATCTAAAAGAAATTGCATTGTATTTTCCATCGTTTATATAGCGTATTCAAGTTGTTTTTTTTTAAATAGCTTTAATGTAAAAGTATAAACATGCTGTGTCTGAGCATGTTTAAAGTTTTATAATATAGGCTATTAGTATTCGCCATAAATAACGTAGCAACTTAAGAAAACTGCACCAAATCAGTCTAGTCATTTCGAAGTTAGGAAGAAATTATAAAAAATGTCATGTAGTAAGTATCATACTAATTAATAAGAATAATACGATCAATTTTTATGCCAACATATAAAAAAGTAAAAAGAATTGTTTTGTGTTGTTCATCATTCATATTATTATAGATTATCTCAATGTGGTTGCGCGTAAATTATATTCAAAATTCTTTAAGAAACGGAACGAATGGTAATACGTTTAAATCGTGTAAAACTACCTCTCGTGTAAAACCACCTCCTATCTTTTTTTCCTCTCCTGTACATACCTTAGCGAGCGGAAGAAAGGAGACGGCGTGCGATGTCAACAGCATCGCAATAGTGGTTATCTTCGAAGGTTTACCTTTTGCTAACGAACTGCAACGCGTACGCATCGTTCGAATAATTTTAACAGTTTTTCGTGTATATACTTATATATCAATTAGTTGAATTCGTGCAAATTGAACAAGTGCGTGTGTCGTGATTACTTTAAGAAATAAGGAGAAATCATCGCTTCGCTACATAAAGGTACTGTGCAATCCTTCCTTCATATAACTGCCTGTATTTCCCTGTGTTCTATTCAGCTATATTTTCCATCATTGTGGTTTTACATCAAAGGGGAATAAGTAAACAATTACCAATTCGCGTAACCACAATGGTTTTATAAAAATAGCTTCAATGTACAGACACGGCGTTTTACAATTTTATAATAATAGATATTTTTTTACATTATATTTTGTTCCAGGATTGCTCCAAGAACAGGAGGGTGTCGGCGTCCGCGGCGTGCGATCTTCGGCCGCCCACGGCCTGCGCTTTTATAGGTTGTCGGACGTCGAAGAAGACGACGATATGCCACGATTGCCTCATTCGAGTCATATTTTTACCTTCACCAACAGGTATGTCCTGGCCGCTCAGAGATTGCCCTGTGTCGTCCCCTACTTGTTAAACCCCCCCCCCCCCCCCCCCCCCTTCTACACCGAAGTAGCCCACCCGCGCTCAGTTCACAACTTTCTTGCGACATCGACAGTACGGTGCTCCATCCGAACGACGGCAGCCTGGCGGGTAGCAGCGTGAGCAGCGTGTGCAGCAGCGGCATGAGCAGCCTCTCGAGTAGCGTGCTCGGCAGCGCGTGGAGCTCGCGGCTCACCTCTCGCCGTTCTTCGGCGGCCGTCTCGCCGGTGCACTCGCGCCGTGAATCCGTCTGCGGCGTGGGCGGCCCCTCTCGCGCCCACTTCTCGCCTACCGCGACGCCCGCCAACAGCCCGCTGCTCGGCTCGCCGGACCCATCGCCGCCGTCGACGCCGCGCCCCGGCGACGCGCCGCCCTCGCTGCACGCGTTGATCGCGAGCGGCACCTCGATCCTGCGCCGGCGGCGCTGGGGCGGCGCGTCGCCGGGCGCGGAGGGCTCGCCGGCGCCCCTCGCGCTGCAGACACCCGGCTCGCTGTACACGGGCCTCGTGCACCGCAGCCCGATGGAGCAGCTGACGTGTCTCAAGCGGACGCTGCGCTCGCCCGCCGCCCCGCCCTCCGAGCGCAGTGGCCCCGACGAGCAGCCGCCGCTCGGCGTGCCCGCCGCGCCAGGCAGCGGGGCGCTTGAGGCGACGGGCGTGGTCGGCTGTCTCCCTGGGACACGTCGCCCGAGGCCGCGCGCGCCTCGCCCCCGTTCCGACCTGGGCACGGTGGGCGCCCGCGCGCCCGCCCCCACGCCCGTCGCCCACTCCTCGCCGCTCGGTACTTTAAGCCTCCTTTTCGGCCGAAAAGGCGGCCTCCTGTGAAATGTCACTTCAGTCGACTTTACAAATATGACGCGTTATTATTTTTAGTTAGTTACGCTCTGATCCGCAATGGTCATGCGGGGAGCACAATTTCCGAAGATTTTACTTTTTTTTATTGTGTATTTATAATAGCGAATTACGTTTTACTACCTTTTGACGATTATTTTTTGGTAGCTATTTTACACTTGATGACTTTGTCCGTGCATTTAATACGTAGTATAATCGAGGCCGGAGCGAGCGACGTCATGATTTTGGTGCTCCAGTCGTAGTATAATTAGAAGGGGCCGCACGGCCCCTGGCACATTCCTTCCGGGGGCGGGCGTTTCGTCCTGTTTGCTTCTGCCCGTTAGAAAGAACGTTTATTCATAATTGTAATTGATGATGAATCAGACATGCGATTATTTTGAAATAGTGAAAAGTCCTTTTCAGTTTTATTATTCTCGTGTAATATTTTATATTTTTGTATGTAACCCACAATTTCTCATTCTTTTAGTTTGATTTTGTGTTAATTTCGTACTGAAAGATAGTCAATTTTTGTTTTAAAATTATATGAACCAAATTATCCTATCATTGAAAAGTCTGTAGTATTATAATTTAAGGGTTGTAATATTTATATAGTTACGATAAGTAATTAGTGAGACTTAGTACTTAGGTTTTGTAGGTGCTTCTGTGGACTGTAACAAATAACAATTGATTTCCTATTCCCAAATAATGTCTCGAGATTGCGGTAGAATTTTCATGCTTATGATTACTTATTATTGTAGTGATATTGTTTCGTTATGTGTCATTGTAAATAATTGAATTTCCATTAATTTAGAAGAGTACAAATTATTTATGATTAATCACATTCAGCGTAATTCATAATGAATATTAGTATATTTTTTACCTATTAAGAGATGAAAATAAATATATTAGATTTGGATTATTAATAAAATTCATTGGCGATTTTTCAATTCTCAGATGATAAATAAAATTATTATTAACAACAAATAAGCTTTATTTAATGAACCGGTCATTTACCTGAGGAATATTTTTTGTCAGTCTGTTTGACGATTGTTATTAATGAAGTAATTATATTTCATGATAGTTATCTGTAGTCCGCGTAAAACTGTCTAGCCTCCAGATTATCTGCCGAAATCTAAAATACCTTATTTGTATCAATAACTTATCGGCTGCTAATTAGAAGCGGTCATCAAATTTGATATATGCTAACTATAGCTATTGTGTAAAAATTCTTATTTTTGTTATATAGATTAAAAACAGCCAGGTGCCAGGTGGTAGGACATTTGCCCGACTGGATGGCTACCACCCCTGGTCTAAAGTATGTCGTCATAACAACCTTGAGTTGTGTTCCGGCATTAGTGACCAGGCTCCAGTCTCCGTTAAGAGAGAAGCAGCGCATTTGTAGCACCTTTGGTGTTGCAATTGTCCATAGGCGATGGTAACCGCTTTCCATCAAGTGGGCCATCTGCCTGTCTGCTGAACTCCTGCAATATTTGTTTTTAAAACAAGAATTGTTTGATTGATGAATTCGTTTATTTTATTGACGTCTGTTCCTTGTTAAGTCACAAATCATATAAAAAATTCCATTAGGTTAACTTATTCTAAATTTCCAGCATTAAGACACCTTCCTGTCATCTTTTCTATAAAACATAATAAAAATCTAACTGTAATTACTGTATAAGCAATAATTAATTAGTTATTTGGTTGGTTATTATGACGTCATAATGCCTTACACTCGGTATGAAATCAAGGAGGCTATGGACATGTGAGATGATAAAAGTATTCCAGTTGATTCGACTGTCATTAATCATAATATGGGACCGCTAAATAATAAAATAACATTAAACCTCGATTCACACTGTCATATCTTTCACGGCTTATGGCCGGTCCTGTATCTTACTATTCACTCACTCGCCTTACTGTCGGTTGGATTTTGACATTACTTGTATGGAGCTTATGTCAAATGATGATCTCGGTCCGATAAAATGTCGCTTTGTGTATACTACTAGTCGCATCATATATTCTTTTCTACTAACTGGTACCGGCGCGATTTCGGATCGGAACTAGAGCCGTACGATAGTTGGCCGATTCCTATATCTTAACGACAGTTCATTTGCCTTACTATCTTTTAGAATATGACATAAGCTCCATAAAATTAAGATCAAAATTCAAACGATCGTAAGGCAAGTGAATGCATAGTAAGATAATAGGAACTGTTCAAATGAGAATTCTCCGAGTTTTTCTTGTTTATGAATATTTGACCGGCTCGTGAACGGACCAAGATCGAGATTGAACCGTAAACGTTATCACAGTGTGAATCGAGCCTAACTGTTTCGTGGTTGTTTAATCATCTGAAAATTGAAATATTGATTTCTTAGTCAAACAATCAATCAGTTGCTAACATTTTGATATAAACATCGTGACTAACAGTAGATTTGGAATAAAATGAAGGTGCAAGCCATAAGTGTAAGTAGTTCTGAATTTCAGTACTCGTATTTCTTGTTTTATTTTAAACTTATTGTGGTCCCCTTAATGCAGCAACCTATTCTTGGTTTATTTCCGATTAATGTTAGGTTATTGAAATTGGTGCTAGTTAGTTAATATGCCAGTGATGTTACATCAAACACGTTAGTATAATTTGCTTATATCACAATTATTTCGTTTTGGAAGTCGGATATTTCGTTTCATTTGAATTGATTGGATTTAAAGAGTTGAGGCACAATTAGTACAGTGCAATGTTAATATTAATGGACGTGTAAGAGAGAGAAAGAGAACATTTATAGTTTTGGTTATGGGGGGAAAACTAACTGCCCAATTGTAAGCAGTTTTTTTACATATCGACACTACTTTTTCATACTCGTATATTGAAATTTTAGTTCCGCAAACTTGTGATTCACAAATTGCACTCTGTATACAAAGAATTCATTTCTTTATTAACTTACCCACGGCTATAGTAAACACATTTCATAACACTATAGTAAATATAATGTACTTTTATGATCTCGTGAAATATCACCATATTTAAGATACGAGTTTGAGAAAGTAAGATGCCCATATATCGCCTTTGTTAGTTTTGGTAATGAGATCATTTAAAATTACAATCAGGTTGTGGTTCGTATTCTAGAAAGCCATTCAGTCATGGAGTAAAATTATGGCCTTAAAGTCTTACGGTCTTATTAAATTGAGTTATAGTTTGTAGGCTTCTTTAAGAAACTTAAAGACAAACTTACTCTTAACTCAATATGAATAAGACCGTTAGTCGATTTCTACACCAAACGCTGTTAGCGTATGAAAATTAATAACCATTCCTGATAAAAATATTTTTATAATCGGTAAGTGACTGATACCCGCCTTATTATATATTTATTCTGGTCTGGGTGTTTGGGACCGGCTACAGACGTCCGTTGTAAACCCACAACACAAGCGTAACTTGCTTAGGTTGTGGATATATAATATGCGTTTGTCTGTCGTTTTTTATTGTAACAAATATGGATGGTAATACAAAAAATATAAATTCATTAGTTATTTGGTAAACATTGCATTTATTTTAATACTCCGGCTACGTAATGGATGTAATTAAAAATATGTTTCTGTACAGTGATGGTTATGGGTTCTAAGGTTTTGGTTGATTTGATTTAGTGTTATAATCGACATTGACGCATCAGTTTAAGAATCGGTAAAATCGCAACATTACTCTCTATCATACTTCGATTTTAGTTTGGCCGGTTATCTGAACCTTCAATTCATGACTGAACTGTTCTAGAATACGAACCTTAACCAAGGTAAACGCTAACCATCAAACTTTCAGAAATTGAGAAAAACAAGGTAAAACACTCTACTTAAAACAGTTAAAAATTTCGGAACTCATTGGAAAATGCAATTGACTCTCTCACGATATAAGCCCCGGAGTATCTCTGTGTTCGCGGAACGGAATGTTAGAAAGATAAAACAAAGAACGGAATGTTGGAAAGATTCCGTTTTAATAGTATTAGTAAATAGAAAATAATATTTACAGTAAAACACTTGATAAAAACAACACAACAACATTAGTTCCATTTTTGCTGCGGGACTTTAAACGTGAGATGCAGTCTAATGTAAAAATTATTGAGTTGTTACTCATGTAGAAATGTATTAAACCTGACAGGTTTGATATATGGTCACCAAAATATTTAAACACGTGGCAGGTTGACGACATGATTCTCGAAGTATTTTTCGTTCACGATAACCTGACACTGGGTTACGAATTTCCAAAAATTAAGATTACTTATATCGTGTAATAAAATAAGTTGTAAATAAGGAATATTACAAAACGTAAATAATTCTTTGTTTTTTATTGGGGTTTTCTAGTGTTGATGCGATTTTAGGTGTTTTTGACTTTAGCTTTAGGGATTTAATATTTTGATTGTTTGTAAACCTGCGTGTCCAGTTATCGTAAACGGGGTATTGCTTTTTTATGTAACAATACTAGATGATGTAAAGAAACTTAATTTGTAGATAATCCCAGTGGAGGGGATTTAATTATGCTGGCACGTTGATTAAAATTTACGTTTCATTATGCTGTAATGCATCTCCTATAACGCAGTACATTGGTCTACTTATTGAACAAAGTTCCACGATTTAATTTTTCCAGTCTATTTGTGTTCGGCGAGTTACCGCCGAACGCCAAAAGCGTTGGAGTCCTCCAACGCTTTGAGGCGCATTAATAATCCCTGATTAAATTATAAAAATTGTTTAAAAAAAATTATGTCCTAGCCTAGAAATCACTGTATATCATCGTCATGTCACCTTTCATTAGTGACATACATAGTTTAACTATATTGTCTTTGGGTTCTATAAATACAGTAATTTTAAAATTTATCATATTTTTAATTAATCATAATAAAAAAATGATATAATTCTGAACTACAACGGGGTAAAAAAAACGGTAAAGTAATATAATTGAGCTGAGACTAGTCTAATATTTCCTTTACATTCTATTTAATACTCATGTGTATGTAAGTCTAATGTCATTTATGGTACCTGTAGTTACAACTAATTCTTGAACTCTCCTTAATAATATTGACAAAGTCAGTTTACCTCTATGGAGTTGGTTTTGTACACTTCAACCAATACAGTATGTCTGACATAACCGAAACAAGACAGGTACAATAGCATTTAAATTAATGTGAACACAATTTTTTTGCCTGGATTAGTGGTGGTAAATCTTAATTTTGAGAATTACCCCAAAGCACTATAGTCTGCACTAAAGTTTATAGTATGTTTTATTTTAGTTAACTACTGAAAACTGTGCAAAAGGCGCGTTTTCACTTAAAACCATTTATTGGGCAGCTAATCTGGAGAAGCGATAGTTTGGTGAAGAGTATAAATTGTTTGTTATCGTTCAAATTTTTTATTGAAAATAAATTTTTAACGAATGTTTTCTATTCTTCATTTTATTTAAATACACCGTAAATAAGTGCAACTATATGAATACCTTGGAGATATAAACAGATACTACGTTTTGGGAATTTGCGTTGCAGCATAAAATTGTACAGGCTGTGTTGTAATTCAGTGAGGAGATCACGAGTTGCGTCGCAATATTCGCGATTCTTCATTACGGGATAGGTAGGCACAAACTGTATTGTATAAGAGTAACTTGTTGAGATTTTGACGATTACAACAAAATGATTATTGTATTAATGAAACAGAAATATAATTTATTCAAATATAAGTTCTTTTATTAACGTCTATAGCTTTCCTTGCCACTTTATTCGTGTAAACATTGACTGAAGAAACGATCTAATTTTTGGGATAAAAATTGTCCCTTGTGTCAAAAGAAAAAACCAAATTTAATAATAATAATCGCACCATTTTCATTTGTATGAATTTTGAGTCTTTATCCTGCAATAACGATTCCATTTCCAGGGATAAAATTATTCCAAGTTAATCTTATTGATGATGAAATATAATTAAAACGTATTGTCCGTTCCCTATTGAAATTGATTTCTTACAGTCAGATGCCTGATGACCTATCATATAATTAAAGCATTCATTTATGTTCCCAGGGTAAAAGTAAACCTCATTTAGGGGATTTTTATTTTAAATCATCGTTCAGTCCATATTGGATTATTTGAGTAAAGCGTGCAAGTTTTAGGAGACCGCGTCAATAATATCGGTATTATTTTTCACTATAAAAAGGGTCTCTGTATATAATATTAGTCTATGATAAAACATAATACTCTATGGTATTAGTTAAACGTGTTGCTATGACAACGGTACCCTGATGACAACAATGAAAATTGAATTCAGAGAGTACATTATTGTAATAGGAAAGTTGAATTTGTCTAGGCCTAACCTCTGACAACATTTTATATTTGTGTAGAAAGAGAGATAGATATATCGAGAATGCCGGATCAAGTTAAATATGTTGTAAAAGAACTAAATGCAATACTTGGACGGAACTACGACCTTATAAAATTCGACGCACTTAGTGAAAAACAGCTATTACAGTTGCTTTTGGATTTGCTCGTGAAGTTTGGTGCTGGAGAAAAGGTAAGAATATATTAATTGCTGCTTTCGGAGCCTTGAACCTCGCCTCGTTGAAAATACGAAAAAGAGCCCGTCTATACAATAGCCAGCCGAGTACTTTTAATCAGGTTAAGCGGTTGCCTTTAGATTTTATAATTTTCGTTTCAATGCATGACGATATTTGTTAAAAAATATACGTGAAAATGGTCTACTAGCCGTGAAAAAAAGCACACATTTAACGGCCACTTGTGTGAGGAAAAAATGAGTAGCCATGCTTTCTCCACCAGGTGCCAGTAGAATGCCGGTTTGATGAGTCTTCCTACCCCGGTAGACCCATGAAATATTAATTTGACGTGGTCTTACAACAAAGGATGTCGAAAATCCAGCGAAATGAAAAGAAGAAAAAAATCGTGTGCGTCTCGGGACGCCCGACAGAAGTGATAACTTAAACTAATCTAAGTTGAAATATTTAATATTGAAATTGTTTAACTTGAGAAAAGCTTAGGTTATTACTTAAATTTTATGTATATAGCGCGTTGGTTAGAGTAAGAGAGGGGGAGCCTGCCTACCGCTGCCGTATGCGTGAGAGAAAGGGAAGCCAGACAGACTGGCGCCGTAACGCGTTATGTAACAAAGCGGTTTACCCTCCCATAAGAAGTTATCACTTCAAAAGTGCACGCAACCGCGAATTAACAATAAGATCAGACGATTGTGAGAAGGCAGGTATATAAGGCTAGAATGATAAAAGGTAGCTGTACAATTATTTCAGTTTTATTTAATTTTTTTACTTCATCATCATCGTAATAGTCCATTGGATTCCACTGTTGGGCTAGGCCTCTTCCAAGACATGCCACAGAGACTGATATTCGACTCATCGCATCCAGTCCCTGCCAGTCGCCATTCGCAGGTCGTTGCCCCTCGCTGCATTTGCCGAAACGCCTTCAGTCGAGAATGGCACGATTTCCACTCGAGAAATCACGGTCTGCTCTAGACGAGCTCCTTATTTAACATTTACAGTATCATACATTAAAAATTTATTTAGTGAATAAATAACTATAATGTGTCATTGACTGGGTAGCACCACTCTCATCAAGGGAAAATAAATCTCCAGGGGCTTTTCACTTTAATCCTTTCTAACGAAGTAGTATTGTTCATTGTAGTAACTATAATAATTATTTATCATCTCATATAGTTTTCGATTGCAGTTAGACATCAATGAAGATGATTCGGAGACTGTGTCTTTGCGACTCCTCGAGATGTTGGGTAGTATCAAATACCGACCCCCAGGATCTGTAGAACCAACGCAATTTCGGGCGCAACTCCTAGCTGGAGACTCGAGAATTGTGCATCATGTATTGCATTGGCTTCTCACTAATAAAGATCAAGTCAAAAACACTGCGTATCTTGCTAAGTGAGTGACATATAATATTATAAATGATAATGTTGTTACGAGTGCGGGACTCGAATTAAAATGCCGTTGGAATTACTATAGAATTTACTAGAACTATACAAACACGTATAACACAGGTACAAATATAACTAGACACAACCAGTACAAACGTAATACACGATTCAATAACACGCGCAAAGTCCGTCACTATATAGCTTATCGAATGTACACACGTCTTGTCTCACTGGTGACCATCGCTAGACTGCCGATCTCCCCATTGGGCCACTGCACCGATACAATATGGCTGCCCGCCCGCGTAGATCCAATTTCTTAGAATTCGTAATCTGCGCACCTGCCTAATTATGCTTACAAACGGCCATAAACGAGTACAATACACAATAGGCTGTTTTCTAATTACAAATTTTAAATATAAGGTAAACAAAAGAAGTCCAAATGCCCAAAAGGTAATAAACTGCAGGTGTGCATTGGTCTTTGTCGGTCGTAATAATATCCTTCATTTGCGGCTAAAATTGTAAGTGTTAACTTTCCAGAACTTTAGTATTAAACATCCATTAACTTGATTCAATCAGAGTTTGTGTAAGTTCAGTATATCTTGATTAATTAGACGGTATTTTAGCATTGATTATTTTAGGTAGCGTGTAAAGTTTTGGCCTATCTACGAGATTTCAGGTCTTCTGTTTGTAAATAACTTTAATGTTTATAAGTTTGATGAAGCTTCTATGGGCGATGTATTCAAAGCTGATAAATGTGGAATAGTAAAGCAATTAAGATGAATAAGATCCAGTTTGAGACTGATTTCTTGGAATTAGCACGACCCCGTCGATACACGTCCGTGATGAGAACTTTTACGTGTTGTGGGGTTTTCTTTTATATTCCGTATTCGACCCTTTTTACTTAGTAAAGAGCCTCTGAAGCCTTTTCGTTGTTACTTTCCTCTACTCCAATTACGAATATAATAAATATTGGTGTTTTTGGTGCTACTCGTAAGTTGCTTGATCCTTTTTACTATTTTATTTATGCTATGGGCTTTTGGTATTGGATATTTTCTTTGACAATAAACCGTTACTTTACCACATAAAGATGCAACAATTAAAAATATAACATACTTACAATTTTTTCTTCAATTACATTTATGAGTACGCATATAGTGCATATATGCATGCTTATGAAGGGCATAGTGTTAAATTGAAGCAACTATGTGAAGTCAATCAAAGTATTGTTTTTCCAATTTGTGAGCATAGAAGAGGTATGATTTAGTTTTACGATATTAAAATTATATACCTATTTTATATTTTTGTAGGTATCTTAAAATCCCCGATATTCCAACTGATGTAGCTCGGAATAATACTATTCAAGACATGTTGGACTTGTACACGAGTTTAATAGATGAATTTAAAGAAGCACATAAAAGAACAAGAATGCTTGAGAAAGAAAATGCCTCGGAAATTATAAATGACATAAAAGAAATGGCAGTTGAGAGAGACATCGGTGGGTTATGAGAGGACAATGATACAACTTTTTCTTTTATGCCGAGGAGCTCATGAGACTTTTTGTTGAGACGCTTTGTGCCCTGCTCGAACAGGTTTTTCGAAATAAAATTCGATATATTGTGCGGGATACTTGGCTGAGAATTCCTAAAAAGACCGTAAAGTCAGGTCAACACATTTTATAATTCTCTCAGCTTTGACCAGAATGCTGCACAATATTGTTTCGGCTATTTGGTAGATAAAACACAAAAAATAAATGATGTACATACGTTACATTTCAGCTATATCCTATATGTTTTTGGTAGCAGTTTAGGGCAGAGGGACCATGTTTTTAAAACGTTGATTATACTAGTGTTATTTTTTTAATTTACATCGCTATTATACTTTATTTACTAAATTAATGTATAAACAACAAATATCTATGCAAAAATAAAAAAACTACAAGCTTTCGAAAAAAATATGTGTCCCCCTCCCCCTTATACATGTAACGTAAAGTTTCTAAACAACACCCATTAGTGGGGACAGGGTGTCCTAGGGTAAATTCTTTAGAACAACAGTAATTAATGTTAAGTTTCGACACTTAAATTTATTGCTTCATTTTCTATAGACATTGTTTCTATTGGTTCTTTATTTTCAGTGATAAAACGATTGGAAAATGTACAGGTGAATCTAGTTGATATATCAAATAAAGACGAACTATTAAACGTAAGCAAAGCTTTACGTTTACAACAAGAAAGATCGAAAGAATTGGAGAATCAGGTAATTATTCCAATAAATAGTACTTACCTGTTTGTTTATTTAGATTGACGGCACGTAGGGTGTCCAGACGTCTGGACACTGCTGATGAGGCTAGTTCACTTTAAAGTCGTTCAATGAATTCGGATACTAAACTCGCATCATAAATGACGTGGGTTCGAATCTTAAGGAATTCTGCTATTGCTATCTTGTTAAAATCACCGGACACTATCGTCTCAATCATAGGTTTGCCTGATTTCGATATTCGGTGAATTCCAATGGCGTGCCCGTGGCACGCTACCCTATAAATATTTGTAAGAGAAAACTTGCGTAATAAATATTTCATATTGGTCACTTTGCAACGGAATCCTATTTTGAATTTCTTTCGCAACGCCAAGATATTCAAAAAGGGCCGCTGGTCGAAAAGCATGCACCAATTAGGCAGTTTTCTGACCTAATGTGTACATATCCCTATTTAATATTATAAATGCGAAAGTAACTGTCTGTCTGTCTGTCTATTCTGTTTACACGGAAAAACTAATGGACCGATTTGGCTGAAACTCAGTATATATATATATATATTTTCGATACGGAGGATGAACATAGGGTATTTTAAAATGGGATATTTTTGGGATAAAAATATAATTGTTGTCTCTTTGTTTGTTTTTACGAAAAGACTACTGGACCGATTTGGCTGCAATATGGTGTATATGTAATTTTAATATCGAGGGTGGACAACCTTGTCCACCCTCGATATTAAAATTACGATTAAAATTCGATATTAAAATTCGATCCAGGATAAAAAGTATACCTATACTTTTTATCCTGGATAATGGGATAGGTTTTGGGATAGTTTTATGTAAAGGTTATCCCAGAAAGTAGGATAGGCTTTTTTGTGAATTCCCATTTTGGTTGATTTGGTCATTTTAGTAATTTTGATCATATTGGCAATTTTGGCGATTTTAGTGATTTTGGTAATTGTGGCCATTTTGGCGATTTTGTTCATTTTTGAGATTCTGGGCACTTTGGCACTTTTGGAATTTTTGACATTTTAGTCATTTTTAGCACTCTGTTATTTTCGGCATATGGTCATTTTTGACATATTTGGCATTTTCGGCATTTCTGTAACTTTTGAAATTTCTGTCATTTTTGTAATTTTTGGCATTTTTGTCATATTTGGCACTTTTTCATTTTGTCATTTTTGGAATTTAGTCATTTTTATAATTTTTGTCACTTTTGGCATTTCTGGCACTTTTGGCATTTTTGTCATTTTTGTCATTTTTGACATATTTAGCATATTTGGCATTCTTGGCACTCATGGCACGCTTGGCACTTTTGGTAATTTTTGGAAATTTGGTCATTTTTGGCATTTTAGTCATTTTTGGCACTTGGCATTTTTGTCATTTTTGGCTATTTAGGGCTTTTTTTATCATTTATGTAGTTTGTAGATAGATAGCACGGGAGATGGATAAATAAAACTAGAACGGGTTTGAAATAGGGGATGAAAGTTTGTATGGTAGACCAGTCATTTTTCAAGTTTAGAAGATATAATAATTCATCATATATAAAAAAAATGCGATAGTAATTCGATCTGCCTGTTTGTTAAACTTTCACGGAATAACTAGTCCAGAGTACTGGATCGGTTTTGGTGTAATTTTGTACATATGTAATTTTAATACCAAAAATGGCCGTAGATACTTTTCATCCCGGGAGATGGAGAGTTGGCGATATAAACTAAAGTGAATTCAAGGGGCAAATAGTATTGCCATAAAAATTTAACACAATGTAACCTGCAGGTATTAACGGCTGCTCTTTAAACAAGAGGCACGCACTAGAGGTTGACCCGCGGCCTAGCCGCGGGATAAACTCTAGTCGACTCGATTTCTTTCTACAACATCTCCAAGTCGGTGCCAAGTATAACATAAAAGACCAACAACAATTTTCCAAACATAAATATAAGTTTTACTTGACACCGACTTCGAGATGTTGTAGAAAGAAGTCGGTTAAATATTTATTGTTTGATTTTTAATGCGAAGTCGGTTTTTTTTGTTAAAAAAAATATTTTTTACTTTTTAGTTACGCAAACACTTCAATAGCTTTAGAAATTAAATATTAAGCACCTGTTGAAAACATACAACTAGCACGCGTATACAAATTTGCCATGTCACTCTTCGTTGTATATGCTCTTCAACGAGGGATGGTCTCGCTTTCCTTGCGATCCACAAATCAGATCCTGACTTATGGGACTATGGAATCATCTCGGGAGCTCGAAAAAACAATTTGAAAATCGGTCCACAATTGACGGAGACATCGAGTAACGAACATACAAAAAAAAACATAGACGAATTGAGAACCTCCTCTTTTTTGAAGTCGGTTAAAAATATAGGAGCATTTTCCAGAGTTACGTTTTTCACTGGGCGGCTGGAATAAGAATACTCTGAAGAGTATTCTTATTCCATGCTCTATTGAAATAAAATATTGATGGTTTTTTTTATATGTATAGGAATTTTCTTCCGTAATGATTACTTTGGATTTTTTTTAATCCTTTTTATTTCACAGTATGATACACAACAATCGCAGTTGAAATTGACGTCTGAACAATTAAAAAGATATCTGAACATAATTCATGGTCAAAGTGCTGTGCCCAAAACTGCTACGGATGTAATAAAACATTTACAAGAGGAAATACAGGTAGATATTTAGATTCCTAATTTTGACGAGAAAAAATCACTATTCGCTATGTCTTATTGGAATATTGTACATTACTATTGTATTAGCTGCTGCACACAGAGTCGGAGTCCAAATGGAAAGTATCAGCAAAGTTCGGTTGCGAAAATTATTTAAAATATTTTTAAACGGCGGAAATATCAATGTTTCGATGACGAACTTATTAATTTTTGGTTTATCCTTTGTTTCTCTTCCATTATCTCTGTTTTCTTCCAAAACCTTTAACAATGTAAACGTTGAAGCAAAAGCACATTTACATTATAAACTTCTATGGAAGTACAGATTAACGATACTTGCGTAAACGTACGTTGTTTATGGACAGAGCAATAAATATACTTTCGCACAATACGGGGAGGTTATCCTAAATTTGCACATGCTTGGAGGGCGGAATAATGGTTGTCCCATGTTTGTTCTTTAAATGATGTATTTGCTACGGACGTGAAAAGTATGAATAACTGTTTACAGTTGAATAGCTATCTTGTTAAAGAGAAACTACCTCAGGAGACAAGTAGTGTGGAAAAAGAGCTGGGTATTATGCAGATAATTGCTGCGGAGAGACACCCAACTCGATCCGATTTGGTTGCCATTCAGGATAAGGTAAACCTTTGTAGTCTTTAGCATATTATATTTTATAAAAACTTACACCTGGGACATTGTAGCCAAACTGCAAATGAGCCGCCTACACTGAGGCTTTATTCTCAAACGTCTTTCGTAGTTCATTTTCGTGTTAGTACTTCTTTTGCTTGTTTTTTATATATTGTTACAACTTAGGCTTCGACAAAGACAAATGCCACCTACATATCTGTAAAAATACATTTTATTACCTGTCGGCATTTGAACTAATTGTAATTATTTTATGATCGTCTTCTTTTGTTTACTTATCTATTGGCATACGTTTCTAGTTATTGTGGAGAACAGCCTATTGTACTCGTTTATGGCCGCATGCAGGTATAATAAGCCAGGTGTTACGGATTAAGTACAAGCTGATTCTAGGAAACTATGTCGACGATACGATACGGGCATATTCACATTTGTGCAGTATAAAACGATGGCCTGATGGAGAGAGGAGGCAGTCAAGCGAGAACCACGATCAAGGAGAGACAGTGTGTGTACATTCAGTGTACAAACAGAGTGTGTACATTCGGAAATCTATTAGTGACGGACTTTGCGTGTTTTATTGAATTATGACCTTCTGCATTACGTTTGGATTTGTTGTATTCGGTTTTATTTGTACCTGTGTTATACGTGTTTGTATAGTTCTAATAAACTATAATAATTCCAACGGCATTTTAATTCGAGTCCCGCACTCGTAACAGTATTGACTAAGTGCCTTTTACATAATATTATCGATTAGTTTTTATATTATATATATATGTGTGGTAAGTCGTATAGACCCCGATCTTAGTTTGAAGCAGCTTGTCGTCAGAAGCAGCTTGGAATCCAGGAAAGGACTCGCGTCTCGTTTACAATGCGTTCTGCCTGCGGGCTCAGGCTCATGTTCAACGACCTGTCTATGTGCACCCCGAGGTACTTGACCGAGGTCTGCCACTGGATCTCCTGGCCTCCAAGCTTTAGCATATCCGGTTTGTGACGTTGACGGGTGACTAGTAGCGCGGCGTTCTTCCCCACGTTGACGGCCATGCGCCACTTATTGAGCCACGCGGGGAGTTTGTCCAGTACGCGCTACATCTCGTGAGCTGCCACACCTATACTAAGTTTCGTCGCGAAGAAGTCGCTGTCATCTGCAGATAGTGCCAGCATCACATCCTTCTCGCAGGGGTGTAGAGAGCCCATATCGCGCTAATGAGAGACAGCTACCTTGTGATACGCCAGCAGTGATAATTCGCTTCTGGGATAAGCCTTGCTTGACCGAAAGATAAAAGCTCCGGTCCTCGAGAAATGAAGTCACTAGTCGCACAAAAGCAGGTGGTGTGCTGGTTTCTATGAGTATGAAAATGAGGCCTGCGTGCCAAACTCGATCGATTGCTTTCTCCATATCGAGAAAAACCCCAACCGTAGAATGGCCTCTGTTGAGCCCACTAGAAAAATGAAACAACACGCGCGCAAGCTGGATCGTTGTAGAGTGGTCGTTGCTGAAGCCAAACTGCTCCATGCGTGGCTTGTTAAACGGAGTCAGCCGCATCAACAGCAGACGCACAGCTTTGCTATGTGTGGTAGTAATGTGATGGGCTGGTAATTTGAAGGCAGGCGGCACTCCTTGCGTCGTTTAGGGAGCATTATGACCTTTCCAGTCTACCATGTACTGGGAAAGTGGCCTGTACGTATGATGCCGATGAATAGACGTGCAAGTGCTGCAAAACCAATCTAAGTTGCTTTACTGTAATTATTTACAGAACTTATTATAATTATTTGCCTATACATTAGTGGGATTATGGGTGTGTCAAACTTGCCACTCACTTTAGACAAGACTTTATTTAAGTCCAATTATTAAAATTTTCTTAAGGACCATTTCTATTTCGAGTACATAAACTTATTCCATCCCAGATCAGTATTGTACTGAGTTTTTAGAGCTCCGTAGCCATTGTAGCAAAAACGGAACCCTTGTCGAATCCTCATGTCACTTTCTTTTTGTACATCACATCCATTTTTTTTAAAAACTATTGGGTTTGTATGGATGAAATTTGATGCGGAGATGTAGTCTTGTAATTTACCTATATACCTTACCTATGCTGTTACACAATGCTGTAGTGAAATCGAGAAAAATTAACTAAGAGGTGTTTTTTTTTCAATGTATATAGTCGTATATTGTTAGTTACATTTTGGAAAATCATTGAAGTTTCTTAATGACTTTATTGATTAAATCAATAGGTGAGCTTCTAAAGTTTTGTATCTTATACCCACCCCCTCTAACTTTTGAACGGTGGGATGCAAAATAGTGAAAAAAATTGACATTGTATAGCTTTGATAAAACGTTTGTTAATTGATTTGAATAAAATTCGTTAAGTAATTTTTGAGGTATGGGGCGTTTTATGGTTTCCAAGCCAAATGTCGACGAAAGTAGACGTTTACGTCTACGGAATCCTTCATAGTCTCATTCATGCATTGATTTTTTTATTAGATTGCAATGGTAAACGGTGAGATGGAACAATTAGTTCAACGCAAATTAGCAACAACAGATCCTCAAGACGATAAATTAGCGCCGTTTCGCCAACAAGCTGCGGTTATACGAAGAAATAAGGACACTAGTGCGGCCCGGGTCCATGAATTGGCAGCAACATTGAAGGAGCATGAAGCGACGTTAGCCGACTTACAGTCACAAGTACTTGTCTAATGGCCCGTTCCTATACCTTACTATTTTCATTTACTTGTCTTACCATCGTTTGAATATACATTACTTGTATCGAGCTTTACATCAAATTTTAACCTATGTTAGGCCAAATGAACGGTAGGTAAAATATAGAAACTTAACTCAAGTAATAAGTAAAGTAATTCCATAAAATTTAAATATAATTCACCAAAGTGCTTTATATTATGAATGTAGAGAAAGGGATTAACAGACCGAGCGGAAGAGCTCCACAAAGCGGTCAGGATTTAATCGAAATCGATCGCCTAAGGGCTTCTATATGGGTTCTATACGGTTTGGAGAATCCGATACATTACTGTCGTTTTCGTGGATTCTCACCGTAATTACAAGGCTGAGCGTTGAAAGAAAGAAAATCGTTTATTGACAGTCTTACCACAATCCGTGTTGTTTCAGAGCGCTCAGGGTCACGTTATGAATATCGCATAAAATCATTTTTCTCATTTCAAATAATCGCTCATTATGTCGAAAAGGCGGAGATTTCGGCGAGATAATGTGCCATTTCCCTTGAGAATACGTCGGAATGATTGCTTTGATCTGGTTTAATGAAATGTATATTTCTTAGCCTGTAGATATTACTATGATTTTTGTATTTTTTACACCTAAAATTATTATTATTTTCTATAATCATTGGTATAATGCGGTATATAACTACTATTGGCGATTGTACTACAGCCCTTTTTCTGCGATACCAGTTTGTTATTTATATACTTCGTTAAAGTTTTCATGATATTCTTTAATGGCGGAACAATACGGAATCAGAACTTCTATTTACAATTTTACTTCAAACGTATGTATGCATATCATAATATACTTTGCAAATATTTATTTTATGCTTAAGATTAAACTACTCCTCGGCGACACCGTTTTAAGAGGTGACGAACTAAAGAAATATGTCAACTCTCTGCGAACAAAGAGCACCGTATATAAAAGGCAACGGGCTAATCTTTCTACATTTAAGGTAAGGAGTATATAAATCAACATAAAAGTACACGACTTTGCTTTTCCACACCGCGGACACGAAGATTGTGTTAAGTTCCACCACGCTTTATAAAGTGTCGCCTCGGGTATACACTAGAAATTTTCAGCGAGATGAATAGAGGCAAGAGGTGTACTCACTCCTTTTTAGCTTACGTAACTACTCATATTGTAGAATGGATTTTCGATATTTTTTAGAAACATATTGCGTGCTATGTACAAAACTTAAAAAGTTGTGAAATGATGTTTTACTCAATTCTTAATAAATTAATAATATACTTATGGTTATTTGATAATCATTGAAAACTCCTTAATAAAACTATACGATATATTGAAATCCTATATCTTACTATTTATTCACTTGCCCTAACACCGATTGAATTTTGACGTCTGTCCGTCTCTTACGCTTTCATGGAAAAACTGCTGCACAGATTTGGCTGTGATTCGGTATATGTATATTTTCGACACCGAGGGGGGGACATAGGATACTTTTATCCCGAAAATTGGGATAGTTTCCGGGATAAAAGATTATTTGTCTGTCTGTTACGCTTTTACAGAAAAAATATTGGTCCGATTTCGCTGCAATTTGGTATATATGTAATTTCAATATCAAGGATGGACATAAAATATTTTTCATCTGGGAAAATGTGATAATTTTCGGGTTATGAGTCTTTCTGTCTAATACGTTTCTACAGAAAAACTATTTGATCGTTTTGCTGGAATTTGGTATATGTGTAGTTTCAATACCTATAATAGACAGGATATATTTCATTCCAGGGATAAAATTAGGTAAGTAAATATTATCCTGGAAAATGAGATAGTTTCCGAATAGCGTCTAGTACTTCAACTATTGAGTAATAGTGACTATTAATGAACCGACTTTTTGAGATTTTTTGATTCCTTTCAGTACTTTCCATACTTTTTGATACTTTGAAACTTTTGAGAACTTTTAATACTATTCAAGACTTTTTAAGACTATGTAACTTTTTTGCTTTACTTACTTTATATTTTTTTATTTTACTGATTTCAGCAATTAGGTATTCATTTTACTAAAATACGGTTCCATACTTCCATACTGTAATATTGTAAATGCGAAAGAAACTCTGTCTCGCTGTTACGCTTTCAACTAAAAGCTACTAGACAATTTTTACTGACGTTTGGCAATTTTTACTCGGTATCAAAACTACATATATGTAGTTTCGATACCGAGAATGAATATTGGATACTTTTAATCCCGGGAAATGGAATAGTTTACAATATACAAGTAAATAAATCTTCCAGGGGCGAATAGTGCGTAGATAAAAATTTAATGCAACGTTACCTATGTGAAAGCTTGCTGGCTAAATAAAGAAGGGTTACGTACTAGGGATTGACGGGGAAAACTGTGGTGTTTTATAATTCTTCTCTTTTTAACCAAATTATATTTCAGGTTGAAGCTGGGATTTTGAATAGGACCCTTCAGATAATAAGCACTGTAGATCCCACAGTTGAAATGGCATTGGTCAATCACAAAAAGATGAAAGTCGATGATGGTGATGTTTTAGAAAAAGATCCTGAAAAATCTACGGATTTGTCCAAAAAATCGTTACATGATTTATCACAGGTGATACTACATTTCAATAACGTTCTTAAACTACGTCTTAAATATATTTAAATTTATTTTTTGAAATTATATTATTTTATTATTTAACACTACTTGATATGTAATGAAGTGATGAAACACCTACTTATTTAATATCTATATAATACTAGCTGTTGCCAGCGGTTTTGCTCGCGTTGATTTAAAATAGTCATGGTTTTCAGTAGACAAAAAAGTTAAAAGGTAGGTATATATATAAATAAGTAATTTGTTTACAGTTAGTTGCTCAAACGGCTCAAAAGCTATCGCAAGTTCGCCAAGAGATTCAACCACTCGTCGATAAAATTAAGCCCGTAAAGGAGGAATTTCAAGTTGTTCAACAACAGTACGAACAAAAGAAAAGGGTGTACGAAGCGACGTCTATCAATATAACCTCTCAAATGGAGCCTCTGAAGAATAAAGTGAAAGAGTTGACTGACCAGTTGAATGGTAAAGAGGACGAATGGAAAAACTTGAGGCAAAAAATTACAAAGGCAGAAAGTTTGCAAGACGTCGTGATTTTAGAAATGAAAAATTCAATGCAATCCCCGAGGAAACCCTCAAAAATGGAAGAGTTAAAGAAAAAAATTGCTGATATTGAACAAATTGTTAAAAATTTAGAAGAGGTAAAGGTTTTAAAAAATATTTTTCATTTAATTAATTTATTGTTTTATTTTCATCTTATTTCTCAAACAATGACAAATGCTTGAAAATTAAGTTTTTCTACTATGAATGAACTTCCTAACTCACACGTTGAACCACTTATATCTAAGCAAAATTTAATTAGGTTTTGAGTACTTAATCGTCTTGTATTTGTTTTGTAGAATAATGAAATCACTAACCAGTGTTAGTCTAAATATACTTGTTACTGCGTACAAGAAATTGATGCAGAAAGCCTTGACTTTTCTGGTCCCTAGTGTACTACATTAGCCGTATAAGTTAAAAGGTCTGGAGTCTGTCTCGAAGTAACTGTCTACATATTTTAATTCACTAAGGGCCGATTTTTCAATCATCAGATAAAGTTACCAGTCAAATAAATTATAACCTGACTAGATTAAAAAATGAAACAATTCAACTGTTTTTATCCATGCAACTGTCATTTTTAATTTTCCCATGTTGTATTTTATTCTTATGAATACATTTTATCTGGAGATTGAAAAATCGGCCCTAAGTTTGTTAAAGCATAGTTTACTTATTCAAGTTACTCTATTTTAAGGAGCAACGAGCGATCAGCGCTCGTCAAGGTGCTGTGGAACAGCAAACTCGGCTCTGGGAGAATACTTTGCAACTGCTTCGCTGCAAAATGCGAGCAAAGAACCAACCAGCAACACGCCAGGAGCGAATGCACATAACTCAACACTCACAAATGCTTACACTGTCATAATTTGACAAATTTTAGTATAATTGCCGCAATATAAGCAAGCAAGCTAATGGAAAGCAGTTACCGATAATTTCTCAAGCAATTAATTAAGAAATGTAATTTTATTGGGTACAAATTCTCAGTGTATTCTTGTAGTGGAACCATATAGGATTCAAAATTAAAGTTTGATAAATGTAATGAAACTGAATTTTGTTATTACTATATATACACTTTTTTTTAGTTATTGAAGGTCAATCATCCATAAGCTAACACAAATTTGGATCTAATTCCGAACCACTTCGAATCTGAATTCTAAATTCGCTTGATAGAGAAGAGAATAAGATTCCTCCATACCAACGGATTCAAACAAAAAACGTTAAAGGGATTCATGCATTTATTCAATATTATAACATAGCTTAGGTTCTTCAGTTTTTTTTAATTTTTTTTCCGAAAAATTGAAGTTACTGGATCAATTGTCAATATTTAAAATAGAATGTGAGATCAAATTGTAAATGTGTGTGGCGTCAAAGATCAAGTATCTCATGAATTTAAATAGATTCGGAAAAGCCAATTTGAAAATCAAATATTTTGATAGCGCCGGAAAATGAACCGCGCGTCGAAGAAATAATCCTAAGGTAATTTTCAATTGTCTGCGCAGATCTATATATATCTTCCCATTTGCGATTGGCTGGTAGAAAAAACTATATTGTAAGGCCCTTTTCAGACTAGCGTTGTAGGCGCGTCGCGCAGTCGGGTCCAGGAGACGTAGATATGCGCAAGATCTCCTCTCGTAATACCGCTGCACGGGCCCTCCAGTATCTAGGGAGCGGAAGAGTCATCCCCCTGTTGACGAAGTGAGTCTGCACTGCTTGCCGGGGTATTCTCAAGCACTGCTGCGTTAGGATCAGCGTGGGCGTAACTACGTTTTAAGTCTCACGCTTTTCCTGTCATAAGCGCGGGGCACATCGGATTAGGGTGGTTTTAGTGGAGTATTGCCCATGGGTGACCTCTCCACATAGAGGGAGGTACCTTGCCGAGTCTCCATACATGCCGGCGATTGACTCTGGTGGCTGAGCTATCTTCAGTGGCTTCACTTCTCATCGCTTTGGTCTAATCCCTACCAAAGGACCCGGTATTGTGAGAAAGCCATTTCCCCCGCCTCAAAAAAAGGTGCGTCGCGCAACTTGTACGAGCGTTGACGCGCTTATAGACTCGTTGAGGCGCGAGCCGCGAGAGACACTTCTCCGCGCACCCATATTGCTACTGACGACACTCCGAAATAAGCCCGCCCGTATGCACGCGTTCGGCTTTTTGAAGTGCGTGTATGCCGAAACAACTGTATACGAGCAAAAAAACGCTATCTGATAGCTCCCTAATACGGAGTTATGGCTTAATTTTTTTTAATCTATCGTAATGTACTAATGTCCCTACCTAAACCTTTTATCATAAATTTAGAATTTGTTAGATTTAATACCAGTGAGTTGGCTTCAGACCGTTGTGCAAGTCTATCTAGGTCACTATTATACAAGGGGGATAGATAAATGAAACTAGAACGGGTTGATATAGAGGATGAAAGTTTGTATGGGATACCAATAATTTCTCAAGTTTATACTGGATCGGTTTTGCTGTAATTTTGTTTAAATGTAGTTTTAATACCGAAACCGTTTTTTGCAATATAAAATGATGTGAATCTTCCGGGGGCAAATAGCACTAACATAAAAATAGTACAATGTAACCTCTATTAATGCCTACTCTTTAAACAAGAGGCACACACAAGAGTTTGACCCGCGGCGCAGCCGCGGAGTAAACTCGGGTACAGAATAAACTTGCGTTGCTGAGTTGTTGCGATATCAAACAAAAAAAATCAATTCAAGTAAGAATAGATATCAAATTATTTAAATGAAGAGCGCGGTGTGACAGAATTGTTAGATATAAATTGCACGTTCTACTAAAACTGCTTTCGATACACGTGGAAGTAAAATATTTTTTTAATAAGTGACTGTAAAATTTATAAAAAATATGTTTCATCATTTTGGAGCAAAGTATCACAATACATATACTTCCATTTAGTGCATATTTTTAGGTAGTTTCAAGTAATTCCTATTATGTTCTGTATAATACCATAAGCTCATAAACGCCGAAATGCTGTGCTCGAGCATCCCCATTTTTAAGAGAACTGACGCTATACCGGCTAAGATTGTTCACAACGGTTTAGAAAAGTTCAACTGTTGTCATTTCACTCCGGAACCACAAAAAGACAATGAATATAAGATATCCCATAGCTCACAAATTACAGATCATCTTGGACCTAATTTATAGTATAGTATCACACGCATTCTTGTTACAATTTTGAAAGTACATTCTCATATCCGTATTATTTAAAAAAGTGTAATTTTGTTTAATAACATTTTGTTTAATATTTTCTTAAGTTTTCGCGACTTGTATACATAATAAAACTACGTTTTAACGGCTTTAAGCGCGGTAATTTATTTGATTTTTGTCATTCCATTATTATTATTATTATTAACATTTTGTTTTTAAAGATTTTTTTATAGTACCCTCTAAGTGTAATGAAAAACCAGGGTCTCATTAACAATTTTTATTTTGGTGCTTTCCTAATACAGTAATATTACATAAACTATCACTGCCCTAGGAAACCTAACGCGGTCCTAAACGCTTATCACTTATCTTAAAAGACCCGAATCCTTGGAGAGTAGATTAGGGCACTCGTCGGTGATGGCAGCGGGCTGCTAGCTGTAGTCGCGTTAGTAGCATTAGGGCGGTGGCAGGTGGGTTGCCAATCGGCAAAGGGCAGGGCAGCACTCGCAACAACTGCACCAGGGCGTCGAGTGACAGGGCGCTCGAGACGCAGTTCAGGGAATTGGCAGGACGCTCAGGGCGCCGGCAGGGTACAGAGTCAGCGTACTCAGGCCGATAGATGGCCCTGTCCGCAAGGCAGCGTCGTAGATTCGGAGCGGCACAGTTCTCTGGTTTAGAAGACCTTAAGTTCCTGGTTGAGATGGTAGGGTTATATGAGAGAAGAGCTGCCTGTAGATAGATATTAGTATTTACTTGGAGGATTACTTCAGCCAAATGCTCGTAGCTGAATGCATGTGGTTAAAGGCTAGTAGTCCAAGAAATCAGAGTGTCCTGGCTGTTTAGTCAATACAGGGTTATCGTACAGTATCGTAGACGGCGGCCACACCAGTTGCGGGTGATCCACCCTAGGACTTCCAGGTGGAGGTGCTCGCGAAAGTATACCAATCCGGGCAGGATGCGCGGGCTAGAGGACTGGTGTATTGCCAGGCCGAAATAGACATGATCAGAGCACAGAAAACCGAGGCAATAATCGAGAAGTGGAAGGGACTATAAAAGTTCCCGGAAACTGGGGTGGAGACGGTTGAGGCCATTCGTCCCCACCTATCCAGATGGGCCTCGCGAAAGCGCAAAATGACGCAAATATTTTCCGGGCATGGGTGCTTCGGCAAGTATCTACATCGTATTGTAGGGCGTTACGCCACACCAGAGTGCCAGGAGTGCGGTGCACCAGGCGACATGACGTTTCACACGCTTGTCGACTGCATCGCTTGGGGACTTCAGAGGTTCCAACTCCAGGCCGAGTTAGGGCCGGTAGATTCCATGAGGAATTTGGTGGAAGCCATTATCCTGAGTGATTCTATCTGGCAGGTGGCTTTATCCTTTGCCGAGTCAGTAGTGATTCAAAATGAGGCTACTGAAAAAGAGGAGGAGAGGACTGTGCGTGCAATCTTCGACCATCGTCGTCAAACGGGGTTTTCTCCCGTAATTCCGTGGTAGAGGGCCACCCTATACGGGGGTATCGGTGGAATAACCTCTACTGTACGAAGTGGTACTGCCCTGCTTCCCGGGTTTAGTACCAAGTTGGAGAATCAGAGCGAGACAGTAGACTGCCAATAGGCGTAAACTCTGTGTCGTTCTGATTAAGTGCACTCTCTCATCAAGGACGCAGGTGGGTTTAGTGGGTAGTTTGTTCGACCTTCTTTAGTCTGAGGAGATTCGATTTGCCGGTTGGTACAAGAGTCCCACACACACACGAAGCAGGTGGCACTAGGCGCTGCTTTTGGTCTTCCCCGTATCCATACTCGTGTGCGTGTCGTAAGAAAAGACATTCCCCTGCGTTAACAAAACAAAGACTAGTAGTCGAATAAATGCCGGTTGAATGCCTGTTCCGGCTTTTATATGATTTTCAAGGACCCTGCGGATTCTATTTTTAGAAATTTTCAAATATAGGATTGTGATCCTATATTTCAAAATTGCGAATATTTAAGATAATGTTATGCGACCTACGACAAGTTCACATTTAGAAAGAAAATAAGGAATAAATTAGACATATTGTCATATTTTGAATGTCAATTTGAAATAATTAATTTATTATAAAATGGATATTTTCAGAAAAATAAAGCAATAAATTAAAGTTTATATTAATCAGAACATTCAAGGCTATTTTATCCCTTACCTGAATTACAAAGTTCAGTGAAGTTGAAGTTTTTTAAAAACAAACATTACTTATAAAAATTAAAGAATTTGGATAAACAGTCCTTGTCATAAGCACCGAAAGAAATAGGTGGCAATGCCACAACCGTTCATGTCTACACAATAATTATGTGCACTGATTTTTTTATCCATTGGTTAATCTACAATGTAGATAGGCAGCCACCCCTAATTTTTGATTTTGTCGCGATTTTACCACTCAATTTTATAGTGGCATTTAGAAGATAATTCTAAATGCTAATTTTCAGCAATTTCTCTCTATACAAGCTTAAACTATTCTCAATTTCACGCTCCTCGGTACCCGCAATATGCTTAAAGAGAGGTACAAAGCACACTAAAACTTCTTATTGATTGCTCCTGTGGGTATGAGAGATACTTTTCAAGAACTCTCTTCACCAACTTTAAAATTGATTCTGAACTCTCTTTACAGTTCAAATGTTTGTCAAGTAAGTAATTAAATGTAGCAATATACTCTGAAAATTAATTATCTACGTGCTTTTTGTACGAGTGAAGCGAGTTAGAGGTTTTGTTCTTAATTAAAAAGCAACGTTTCGCACATTGTTCGTTGTCGTGCAAAACGAAATTGAATATAGATGTTGCTATCTAAGGAACTGAACATTACCATAACATTGCGTTGTAATCTATTATTGTGAGCTATATACGCTTAAATTTGTTCTCGTGTCTTTGGAATTCGTATATTATTCGTAAATTACGATGAACCGTCGTATCATCATGTTTAAAGTAATAGGTAAGAAAAAGATAATAACCGTCAGGAAGAATACAAAGAAATGACGGTCGCCTTATAAAAATAGTTACACTGAATAGCTCCTAAATTATGCACGAATAGATGGCGGCACACTCCTCTCTCGGTCTTCAACGTTCTTTTTTAAATTTTGCAACAAATCAATTAAAATAAAAAGTCTTAAGTTACTTTTGATTGATTTGCTTTATAAACTTTTTAAATAATAGAATGTCATAAAACAAGGGAAGAATTATTTGTAGCATATAAATAGCTTTTAATATTTTATAAGATTACATACATCGCGAAGGTAACTAATTTTAAGTACGATACTATAAAAGTTATATAAGTATTAACTCTCTGAAAGGCATAAAAGTTAATGTACTAAACAAACAGTAGATAATGGTGTTTTGTGACAAAATCAATACAGAAACGAGCTAATTCAGGCCGCTCGTCTAATTGTTGGTTTGCCACAACTCTATACCGTATTGTTGGAAACAGCGTGTCGTAGTTAGTTGTTTCCATTAGCTGTTTTGTCCGAAAACTCTCAATAATAATAATACAACCAATAGTCCAAACTTTTTATGGGTTCTGTGTTATCTATAATATTATATATTATTTATTGGAATCAATGATATATGCAAGTTAGAAGACTTATGGATGGCTTTTAAAACCAAAGTTGTGAGTGTCGCTATTGAAGTACGTGGTACAGCTAAAAGAAAAACGGGCAAATGCGTAAAGAATGTTTGGTGGGATAAGGAAGTAAAGAGCGTAGTGAATGATAAAACGAAAGCATGGAAACATTGGTTAGCTTTAAGAGCTAATCTAAGATTGAAGAATGCAAGAAAAGAAGATGTAGATGAAGCTAGAAATCTATATAAGAAAATGAATGTAATATGAAAGAAATGGTTAAAAGGTAAAAGAATGAACAGAAATATGAGTTTGATGAAAGAATTTCCGAAGATTTCCAGAGCAATATTACTTTTGGAAGTCCATAAAAAGAGCCAGAGGAAAGACACTAAATTCTGAGCTCAATGTAATTAGAGATAAGAATTGATGCATTGTGAAAGAAGAAAAATGTATACTAAACCGATGGGAAGAATATTTTGAGGGATTATTCGAAAAAAGGTATATCAGGTGTAAACAGTATGACTGATGTAAGGGAGGAAAGAAAGGATAATAGCGATAGTACAGATATGAATGAAATAGTGAAAGCTTTAAATAGTATGAAATTAGAAAAAGCTGCGGTGTATGATAACATTACCGTAGAAATGTTGAGAGCTGTACAAGGCCTAGTCGCAAGCCAACTGTACCGCCTTTTCAATATGTGCTGGATGAGATGCTCTGTACCAAAATATTAGTGTAAAGCCACTCTATAAAGGGAAAGGGTTACAAGAGGACTGCAAAAATTATCGGGGCATTAGCCGTCTCAGCTTTGTCGGAAAGTTGTATGCTAAAGTATTGATTGAACGGGTTTTAGAAATGACAGATGAGAAAGTACGGGATGTGCAAGCGGGTTTTCGCAAGGGAATGGGATGTACAGACCGAGTCTTCACCTTACAGTGCATAACTGAAAAGGTTTTGGCCAAGGGCCAAAATATCTATTGTGTATTCATAGATCTGGAGACGGCTTACGACAGAGTGATAAGAACTGAACTGTGGTCAGCGTTGTCTAAGTGTGGGGTAAAAGATAACCTGATCCAATCACTAAAGTCTCTCTATGATGATTCCAGTGGTTGTATTAGGATCAACGGGGCCTACTCCGAACCATTTAACGTCGAAAAAGGTATTAGACAGGGTTACGTAGCATCGCCGTGGCTATTCAACCTTTTTATGAACAGTTGCTTGGATGGTTTGAAAGAAAGTGAAAGTGGTTTAAGAATGAGGGTGGATTACTCATCAAATGTCTACTCTACGCCGATGATCAAGTTATACTTGCATCGCCGGAAAAAGAGTTACAGGAGATGGTAACAATTGTGAACGAATTTTTTAAGAATAAGAGTATGAAAATTAATGTAGAGAAGACGAAAGTTATGGTGTTTGAAAGAGATGAAAGGATGACAATGTGTAACGCACAGATAGGAAATGAAAGACTAGAGCAAGTTAAAGTGTTTGTTTACCTAGGGTGCATGTTTACCAGGGACGAAAAGCATGAAAGTGATATTGAAAGGAGAGTAATGGCAGGTAATAAGGTGAATGGAGCGCTGAACTCTTTTATGAACAGCCGGAAAGTGTCTATAAAGGCACGTCTAGCTGTCCATCAAGGGTATTAGTACCAATGCTAATGTACGGCAGTGAAAGTTGGGTATGGCAGGAGAAGCATGAAAGTAGGATAAATGCAGTTGAAATGAGAGCTTTGAGAAGTATATGTAAGGTTAATGTAAGTGATATGATAAGAAACAGTGTGATAAGGGAGCGTTGTGGATTGAAAGAAGATGTAGTGACAAGATTTAAAAAAAGAATGTTAAGGTGGTTTGGGCATGTAGAGAAAATGAATGAAAGCAGAATCACAAAACAAGTATATGACAGCAATGTGACTGGTAGAGTCGGTCCCGGTAGTTCGAAACGTACTCACCATGATGAAATTGAAGATATTTTGAAGAAAGGTCAGATAAAAAGTAGTTTAAATAAGCGTGTATGTATGAAAAGATTAATGAAAGTTGATGAAGCGAAAAGTGTTTGTCAGGATCGTAGCAGGTGGAGATCCATCGTCTCTGCCTACCCCAACGGGAAACAGGCGTGACAATATGTATGTATGTATAATATTATAAAATTCTAAAAATGCCGTGTCTGTACCATAAAGCTTTTAAAAAAAATTCAACTGGAACAGACTACATAAACAACTGAGAACACGACACAATTTTTTCTAGATTTCTTGTCTGTTTGTTTAGAGTTTCTTTCTTTTCTTTCTTTCAATTTACGTAAAAACTATTGGGCTGATTTTGATGCAGTTTTCACTGATCAACAGCAAATTCTGAGACTTAAAGTCTGCGCTACTTATTATCCTGGGAATTCCGCAGGAATATTGTTCGTTTGTTTGTAAAGTTTGAAGTTATTCGGATGCATAAACATTAGCTTATTCCGACACAGTTTTTACTAGAATAATAGCTCACATTCTTTTTTAAATGCTGCGTGCGATACTTTGTGTCACAGAAATTCCGCGGGAATTTTCCCGGGTATGGTACAAGTTAGATAGGATGTATAAAAATTCACTGATTCCCATACGATTTCACTAGAACGATAGCTAAGCCCCTTTTCATGTGATTCGATACTTTATTTTCCGGGAATCCCACGGGAATTTTCCTGGGAGTGTGTTAACGTGGGTAGTATACATACAAATTAGCGGATTTGGATCCAATTGATACTAAAACAAATTATAATGGCTTGCTGAAAATATCCTTTGATTTTAAATCCTGGCAAAATAACTGTAATCTACATTAACTAATAACGTGGACGAAGTCGCGGGCATTTGTAGTAGATTATATTGATATAGATTATACAGATGCTATATAGTCCTACATAGTACATAGACCACGGTTTGTCCTTAAGTACGTTTTTAAGATATTAGACGGTTCATTTCTGACTTTTAATTTGGGTGTATCAAACATAATAATTCATATAAACGTATACTAATCATTCCATATCATTAAATACCGCCATGTTCTTTCAGTTCTGTGCCTTTCCATCAAATTAATCCAATTTGGTTGAAATAATATGGTAATATCAGTATTATTGTGTATACAAGAACAATCACCAGTCATTGTCGCGCCGCAATTATATGGATTTATATTGTCGAATAAGCTTCTATGTGTCTGCTTTCTCATAACCCCTACAAAAGCTTTCCAAAAGTCCGGGTCTTAGGGCCAAGTCTGTGGTCAACAACAATTTACAACATAATAATGAATCGGCCTGATAACACACCCACTACATATTCCAATGCTACGCACTTCTGTTATAGCGTTAACATAGCTGGTTCCAATAACACCCGGAATATATTATAGCAGTGATCGTTTCCGAAATTTACCCAACCATCTAAGCTAAGATTACTAGACGAGTTTAATGCTAATCAAACCACTCTTAATGGCATTGATTGCGCTGGCTGATTTGTTAAATATAGGTTCAATGATAGGTACTTCTGAACACTAAAATGAATTTAAATGACTGATTTGAGATGTACGAAACCTTGAAGGCTTTTGATATTAGATATAAGTATATAATAGGCTGGGGAAAAAGTCTTTTCGCATATCGCGTATCTATGAAATTGTAATAAGATCTGTTTAGCTATACCATTTGAATCTGGCCCGTTTTGGTATCATTAAAATGTTTTAATTTTAAAGAAGACAATTTCAAATTCAATTTAGGAAAATGTGTGATTTTCATTTGTTTTTCTTATTGTTAAAATGAGTGATTGTAATGAAGAAATTCGATACATTTTAAAATTTTACTATTGAAAAGGTAAAAATGCAATACAAGCCGCGAAAAAAATTTGTGATGTTTATGGACCTAATGCAGTATTTGTGAGAGTAGCGCAAATTTGGTTTAAGCGTTTTCAATCCGGAAATTTTGATATCAAAGATGCACGTCGCTCTGGTCGCCCTGTTACGGACAAAATTGATGCCATTTTTGAAAAAGTGGAGCAAGATCGGCATATTAGTAGTTACGATGTAGCTAGAGAACTGGGAATTGACCACAAAACGGTTTTGGCGCATTTGAAAAAAGCTGGGTACACAAAAAAGCTCGATATTTGGGTGCCTCATGAGCTCACTCAAAGAAACCTAATGAACCGTGTACTCATTTGTGATTCTTTATTACGACGTAATGAAACCGAACCATTTTTGAAGAAGCTGATAACTGGTGATGAAAAGTGGATCACGTACGACAAGAACGTGCGAAAAAGATCGTGGTCAAAGGCCGGTCAGGCTTCACAGACTGTGGCAAAACCCGGGTTAACTCGCAAGAAGGTGATGCTGTGTGTATAGTGGGATTGGAAGGGCATTATTCATTATGAGCTGTTACCGCTTTACTGCGAACAACTGATGAAATTAAAGCAAAAAGTTGACAGAAAGCGGCCGGAATTAATCAACAGAAGGGGTGTGGTTTTTCACCATGATAACGCTAGACCTCACACATCTTTAGCCACTCAGCAAAAATTACGAGAGTTTGGCTGGGAGGTGTTAATGCATCCGCCGTATAGTCCTGACCTTGCACCTTCAGATTCTCACCTGTTTCGGTCTCTGCAGAATTCCTTAGGCAATGTCAGGTTAACATCACGACAAGACTGCCAAAACCATTTGTCGCAGTTTTTTGATCAGAAGCCGCAAATTTTTTTTAGCAATGGGATCACGTCCCTACCTACAAGATGGCGAAAAGTTATCCAACAAAATGGCACCTACATACTTTAGTCAAATGTAAATAAACTTTATAAAAAAACCTTTTGAATTTTTATATAAAATGCGAAGAAACTTTTTCCCCAACCTAATATAATTATTTATTTATGCAGTGCGGTGAATTCGGCATTAGCCTGCGTATCTTAATATTATTGAAAATGGGGAACGGAATAACCACATTTAATCAATGATAATGTAACATAACAAGTCCATGCATTAAACTGATTAATTGGAATAAACATTTTTGTACTTAAATTACGTTATCATCAAATAAAGAAGGATCTAGTCGTTTAGTTAACGGACGATATTAATATTATTATTCATCCAGTTAGTGGACAACTAGACACTTCGAATAAAGAATGGTAATGTTCGAAACGGACTCGCAAGTGGATGGTTCCGATAAAAATACATCCCTATTATTATTATTATAAATGCGAAAGTAACTCCGTCTGTCTGTTCCGTTTTCACGGAAAAACTTGGCTGAAACTCAGTATATATATTCAATGCCGAGAACGAACATAGGATACTTTTTACTCCGATAAATGGGATACTTTCCGGGATGAATAAAAGTATATTTGTCTCTCTGTTTGTTATGCTTTTACGGAAAAATTACTGGACTGATTTGGCTGAAATTCGGTATATATGTAATTTTAATAACGAGGGTGGACAAGGGATACTTTATCCTGGATAATGGGATAGATTTTGGGTTATATTTATGTAAAGGTTATCCCAAAAACTAGGATAGGTTTTTTTGTGATTATTTTGGTCATTTCTATAATTTTGTTCATTTCTGTCATTTTATTCATTTCTGTCATTTTTGTCCTTTTTGTCATTTTGGTCATCTTTGTCATATTTGTCCTTTTTGTCCCTTTTGTCCTTTTTGTCCTTTTTGTCCTTTTTGTCCTTTTTGTCATTATTATCATTTTTTCATTTATGTAGTTTTCATAGACCGGTGATAGATAAATAAAACTATGGCCGTTTGATATAGAGGATAAAAGTTTGGATGAAACCAATAATTTCTCAAGTTTATAGATTCAAAAATTCATCGTCTATAAAAATGCTATAGTAACTCGATATATCTTCCTGTTAATCTTTCACGGCAAACTATTAGGCATACTGGATCAGTTTTGCTGTAATTTTGTTTAAATGTAGTTTTAATACCGAAAATGGACAAAAATACTTTTCATGCCGAGAGATGGGATAGTTTGCGATATAAAATGAAATTAATCTTCCGGGTGCAAATAGCACTAACATATAAATTTAGTACAATGTAACTTGTACTAACGCCTGCTCTTTAAACAAGAAGCACGCACTAGAGGACGAGCTAGCCGTGGGGTAAACTAGTGATTAATAAGTAAAGAAATAAATTTTTAAATTAATTAATTTAAATTTTTTATAACATATTTTTTTTTAATATTCTTCGTAAGGTATGGACCTTTTAGGCTACCCGATTATCACGAAACTGATGAATGCACGGAAGTCTCAACAACGCTAAGGAACGACAATCGCCCAACAAAAACGTAACTCAGAACACACACTCTACAATCACAGATGGCGCCACCAGATATTTCTTGTTTTTATAGAAAATCTCAAAATATTCAATCAACGTCTTATTATTTAAAACATATTTTTTATTTTGTGTCAATTATAATTGCGGCCTGCATTAGCTCCTTTCAATTTAGTGAATTTCATGCATTCCACTACGCACGACGGCTTCGGTAATATTTTATATCGAATCGGTATTCCTCTATTCTAACTTCTACATTTTATACAAGACAATTTCCTCAGGGTAACAGGTATTCATTCAATAAGTGTGCTACAGTCGTCGCTATATCCTTTTAGGACGCATTTAGCTTACAGAATAATATCTTTCACGTTTCCGGATTAACGCAAGCAGCTTCCTCACGGTGGCTTTACTACCGTGGTAAAGAAATTGGACTTTTTGTTTTAGCAGTCAAACTCATTACTGAACTGTCAGCCGTCTAAAGTAGTCCAACTGGTTCAACTTGGTATAATGACTGACAGCCGAGGCGGAGTTCGCCCTACCCGATGGGCTCGTGCTCTCAACCACAAAATATAAAGAGAGTTCATTGAAAACAAATACCTAAAAGAGGCGCACGTATACGATGATCTATTCAGCCGAGTTTGACTGAGATAGCCTTTCGAGTATGATTAAAGCTCGATTCACACTATGATGTCGTTCACGGTTTAATCTCGCTCCGATCTCGGTTTGTTACCGGTCCGGTCAAAGGTTCTTAAACAAGAAAGAATTAGAGAATTCTCGCTATCGTGTCGCTTTAGTTCCGATCCGATATTGCGCCGGTACCGGTTTGTGAAAAAAGAATATTTGAATAAAGCGTGATCGGACCTGTTGACTTGCACCGAAAGTGTGAATACGCTTTTGTTTCAACTCCAGACTAGTAGTGCAGAGAACGAGTTTTAATCGGACCGTGATTGAACCGTAAACGGCATCAGAGTCTGAATGGAGTTTAAATGTATGCGAGATTTTTCTAGTACTTTGTAAATCGAAATCAAATTATAAGAACGGTAATTGAACTTGAATAAAAGCTCCTGTGTAGAATCGGTAAGATCGGAACGTCGCGCTGCCTATTCTTAAGTAAACCGAGTGAATATTCTGTGTTCGAAGTTACAGCTCAAAATAGTAGTGTGTCCATTTCCGGTTAACGTTACTGAGGAAGATGTGTGTGTGTGTGTGTCAGAGCGAGTCAGTGGTAAATAGTGTAGTTATACCTGAGTGTTAATGTTGTTATTGCTGAGAGGTTGATTAGCATATTGTTATATATCGACTTAAAAAGTATTCTTTTCAAATGCGAAAACCAATACGAAGGGTAACTTCAAGTAGCTTATATTCGGTCATTGGCCTATCAAATTATCTATAAATATAAACTCATGTTGTACAAAATAGACAATATATTTTTTTAAGTTTTTGTAATACAAGCTCAGTAATGAAGCTAAATTAGTTATAATTTTATTAAAAGGTTGATTAGTGAATCCTATATTCGACAATAGCCGAGATAAATAAAGCGGGCTTGACACAATTCGTGTTACTGTTAAGAAAATACACATAAAACAAACTATTGTCTATAACTACACCCTCTCTGATGCCCGCCTTATCCACTTACCTTCTGTTAATCATTGTCCCAAAACACTTCAGGGGCCCGGCTGTTCGTCCGGAGATATTAGAGGGCCGATTGTACCCAACTAAGTAAGTCGGGTACAATCTACTTTAACAACAGGAAAACATTTCTTTTCTGAGCTAAATGTATCTGAGATGAGGAAAAAGGAATACAAATATTACTAGTATTTTAGGGTTCCGTTGCTATTTGACAAAAACTGAATGCGTATAAAATTGTGGAGACCTATATATTCCTTATTTTAGCTTCTAGGCATACTGGTAAACGTTTACCCTGGTGCAATAAATACTAAGGGAGTCGATGCATTGCCTACCTCGTTGATACTTTAAATATCTGTTTACGCCCTTTTTGAAGGGCCCCGTATTGTAGAACTCTGGAAACATCGCAGGAAGGCGGGGGCGTGTATTGAGATGCATAGATATACTAGGCATTTTTGTAAAAAAATACTTAGGTCGGTATAAATGAAATTTGGTGGAGAGACGTATTCTACATAGATGTATTGTATACGTTTATTATAAACAATGGCATATTGAAGTTGCAAAAAATGTATAAATACCAAACACGTAGCTAAGGAGTGAAAAAAGAGTTTCAGTGAAAAGTAGTGGAATTTTGTTAGATAGGCTCTTAAAAATCTCATTTCTGTTTTTTTACATTGCATAAAAAAGGAACGCCTTCTAACATTTCAAATACGGCAAGGAAATTTATGAAATATTAGAAGTGTTATATGTTATAGGTTAAAAATGTTTTGAACGAAATAAGCTTGAACAAAATCCGTTGTTTTTGAGAATATTGTTTCGGTTGAATACCTTTTCAGTTTTCCGCAGCGAAATGAAAAAAAAACAGAACAATAGTCAACTTTACAGAACCCTTCGCTGTGCATGAACGGACACGGGCTTGGCTGATTTTTGGAATCTTATTTTCCATCAAGTAACCATATTTCTTATTAGGGACTTTATGTGATCAGAAAATCTGTAAAAGAAAATCAAAATGACAGTCAATGCTCTTTAATAAATTATTCTTTGTTCGTGATTTTATGGATTCAGAAATATTATCTTGAGTTTGTAATTTGAGGTACAGAAAATTAAGCCAATGGCAGTGATAGCGTTAATGATTGATTTACGAAATAACTTTCCATCGAAAATATTGTTTTGAGGGTAAATATGATTCGTCATTTGAGTTTTCTACGAGCATTCTATGTGATAGGTACCTAATTCTAATTCACGATGTTAAAGTAAGGTAGATACCTGATATTCAAATCCCCACGCATAATGCGTCCATGTCATAAAGCTATAGACGTTTATAGGATCTATAAGGTCCATGTAAAGCGTGTGGTTTTGTTCATATTCATTCTTATACATCCCTGATTATAGTTGTATGTACTAATGTAAAAAGTTAAGCGGCGTACTTATTTGCGAGCCGTAACTGTAACCGAGCGGATACAGCAACGTGCTCTGTTTTCACCGACATTGATCTTCGCTTTGCGAGTGCACCACTTGCCGTTCGCCTCGAGCTCGCGAGCCACGTACACACACGATGATTTTTGGTTACAGTAACTGCTACAGTTATGGTTAGGGCTCGCAGGTGAGTACGTGGCTTTAAGTGTTAGAATTTTAAATTCAATAATGTTCGCGCATCTCGGGTCTGTCTTTATATATATAATTCTTGTATTCGTGTGTATGTCACTGGACTCCCTCTAAACGGTTGGACCGATTTCAATGAAATTTTTGTGTGTGTTCGTTCAAGTGGATACGAGAATGGTTTAGATTCACAATTGGATCCTCACTACAGGGTACGACAACGTTTGCTAGGCCCGCTAGTCTATGGTCTATGGCTATGGAATAGACTATTTAAAAGATGGAGAACACGACGCAATTTTTTTAGATTTCTTGTCTGTTTGTTCGGATTCACGTAAAAACTACTTGGCCGATTTCGATGCGGTTTTCGCTAATCGACGGCATATTCTAATAATACTTTTTATCCTGGTAAACCCACGGGAATTTTTCTGAGAACCATTTAAAATGACCCGATGTAAAAAAATAATAATTCCAATGTAAATTTTTCACTGATCGATAGCAAACTTTATGTAATAAAATGTGTGATTTTTTTTATCCCGGGAGTGGCAGCGGTACTTTGTATCCCGGGAATCCCGTGGGTATTTCAAGTCAAGCGTGGACGAAGTTGCGAATATATCCTACTACGTATATAAAATTTAAAGTCAAAGTTTTAAACCAAGAACATCACAATATATTCGCACCAATTTATAAGACACTTGATTGCAACCTTTGTCATCCATAAAAGTTAATATTCGTTAAATCAAAACGTAAAAATAAAATTATTAAAACGGTATCTTTTAAAACTAAAACAGCATTCATAGTAGTAAGTTTTTCTTGTACCTCCTCATATATTTAATAATTAATATTATTATGTACACATGTTGTTTAATTGAAAATATACCATGACAGAGAGCTTTATAATTTGATATAGGGTTTTTACACCGCAAAACATAAAGGAATTTCTAATTTTCATTATCAGTTTTTCTCTTAACGATGATTAAAAGCAGAATAAACGTTCACAAAGTTTTATAAAGGGATTTTTTTAATTTAGATACGACTTGAAAATGGTATCTTGGTGATGAAAATAATATGACCGCAATAATCGCAAGTATTGTTCGTTACGAGACAATGGAAAATAATTGTAAGGAGAATATAAAGACGATGTCATGATCACAACACTCATTGAAATAAGAGAAATATCTTCGCAAGATTTTATATGGCTGTATATTAGTTATTATCATGATAGAATTGAGAAATATCATTAATATTTAATTATATTGCACATTCAATTACATATTATATTTATATACGAGTATATTTAATTGTTGCTAAGTTGCCGGTTGGTGTAATGCAGTAAAAGTTGCTTACGTCCTTTTAGAATAACCCCAAATTATGGTACTGTGGATAAACCGCGGAGGGTAATTCATACTATAATTTGCACACGTATTACAAGAATCAACGAACGCCTCGTATGGTGGGCGTATGCCAAACATTCAGAAATTGTGAAAACCCCAGTCGCTGGTGCTTGGTGTGGTGATCATAACAGTAGCAAAAAGCTAAACAGTTCATCAAAACACATCACATAGTACAGGCCGTAACACACGCTAAGAAGTACCGAAATAGGTACTTTGGCTACATAGCTGGCAATAATACAGACAACATGGAGAGACGTGTGGTCACGGGGAAGTGGAAGGCAAGAGTCCTCCTGGTAAGTCTCCAAACAGGTGGACTGACCAGGTTTCTGATAAGCTGGACCCTAAGTTCGGCCCTCCACCGTGCTCAAAACCGATCTCGATGGAGGACAGCAAATAATTCACTGCCATCAAAACCGATCCTCAGCGGTGAGGGAACGGACTTAGAATAAAAAGAAAAGAATATGCTTCTAGAACCTCTCAACTTGAGCTAATGTTTTTTCTAAGACTGTGAGGTTCCAGACTGTCTATAATTTTGGAATTGTTGACAATTCGGACCGCTCGATGTTGTATGAAGACAAATGGTAACAACTTCTACTCGGCTAAGTACTTAGTGCAGCAAAGTAATCCCGAGATGGCAGACTACTTATTTTATGTTACAGTTATGAAAAAAGACTTCTTTCATGGAACGGTCAATACTATTATAACCAAGACATAACATATCCCAAGTCCGAGAAGAAGGAACAAACAAACAAATTTACCAATATTATATGTGCTTATTAATTAGCCTTTTCTTGCCTTTAGGAGACAGATACACTTTCATATCATACACATACATACACATTCTTGGGCTCAAATTGTAAAAGGATGAGTGATTTTGAGATTTGTTTTTATTATGTTGATATCTATAATATTATATAATTCTTAAAATGCAGTGTCTGTACATTAAAGACATATAAAAAAGAAAACTGAAATAGACTATATGAACGATGGAGAGCAAGATGTAATTTTATTTAGTTTTCTTGTTAGTTTGTTCGGGATTCACGTAAAAACTACTAGGCCGATTTCGAATCCTGGGAATACCGTGGGAAGTTTTCGGGGGCGCTTTGAACTTGTAAGGGTGGATAAATATTAGCTTATGCCGACACAGTTTTTACTAAAATCCTTTTAGCTTACATTCATTTTAAAGAGCTGCATTACTTTGCGTCCTGGGAATCCCGCGGAAATTATCCCGGCAGTGGTTTAAAGTGGCTTATATGCATAAAATGAGCTCATTAGGATTCTATTGATATCAAAACAAATAGTATACGTTATTTTTCAAATGCTGCGGTATTTTGTGTCCCAGGAATCTTGGTTTTATTTTTCTGAGAATTGATTAAACGGCTAAAAATAGCATGTAAATTAGACGCGTTATTACTGCGTGGTTTAATAATAGGTAACAATTTTCGTATCTGACTATTCCGGTACTTTCGTATTTCTCGGGATTTCCTAACTTCGAAACCCCTTGATTTTAGGAGTTGCCTGCTATGACAGTTTCTATATTTATTAAACGTCTTTTGTCGAACAGTTGTAGTTGTGTATGTCTTTAGTGACATTGCTTATCCCGGGTTTTTATGGGAATTTCCAGGATTCATATATTATCATACTGAAAAATTTTATGCCCTAGGCCCTAGCCTTTTATTGCCCTACTTGAAATACCATTTGATTATATTGGCAAAATAACTGTAATCTTTGTTATCTATCCAGCGTGGAAGTCGCGGGCAGTTCTAGTTTTTTATAATTGTAGTGTGTGTAGTGGGTTTATAGATATATTTTGAATGAATTAATCCTGTGGTATAAGTGTTCTCATATTGTTAATTGATTAAATTTATTCAGATAAAGCGAATATGGTAATCGAGACCTTATTTTATTTGTGATCTTATTTTTATTCTCGTCTTCCAGATAGAATTTAGGGCTGATGTTTTCATTTTTGTAATAGAAAAATATAACGCTTTTTAAAGCTATATCTTAACTCTTTACATTTTTTTAGACCAAAAAAATCCCCGTAAATGACGGGGATTTTTTGGTCTAAAAGGCCCGTGTCTTTTTTGAATGCAGTTTATATATATACTTAATATACATTGAGCCAATTTTTAAACTCTGAGCTTAATATAAGTTGAAATAGATAAAACAATATATGAGGTCATTGAAAATGAATGAATGATTTATGAAGGAAATTATTTAAATATAATTATTTGTAGTAATGTAATATCAGAAAGTCGTTTCAAATAAATCAAAAGCAGATATGATGAGCCGGTAAAGACGGTGAGTCGTGACGCGGGTCGCATAAAAGCTTTGAACAGGCGGCGCCAACGAGGCTTTGCCTCCTAATTAAAGCTGTCCCTTGCTTAGCTGGCGACCCCCTCTCACATTTTAATAGTATAATAGCCACCGTATATAGGTACGCACTTATAAAATTCATGATTGACAAATTCATTGTTGTGTAAATCCCTATTAATATTATAAATGCAGTTATCCCAGAAAGTTTTTTTTTTGTGATTTGCCATTTTCGTCATTTTGGTAATTTTTGTCATTTATGTAGTTTACAGATATATAGACGGGGGATAGACAAATAAAACTAGAACGGGTTGAAATAGAGAATAAAAGTTTGTATGGGAGACCAATCATTTCTCAAGTTTATAGATATAAAAATTCATCATCTATAAAAAAAAATGCGATAGTAACTCGATCTGTCTGTTAAGCTTTCACGGAAAAACTACTATGGTACCGGATCGGTTTTGCTGTAATTTTGTTTAAATGTATTTTTAATACCGAAAATGGACATATATATACTTTTCATCCCGGGAGATGTGATAGTTTGCGATATCAAATGAAGTGAATCTTCCGGGGGCAAATACATAAAAATGTAATGCAATGTAACCTGTATTAACGCCTGCTCTTTAAACAAGAGGTACGCACTAGAGTGTGAGTGTGTGGATATAATTTATTGTCATTGTTCATAACATAGGCGTATTTGAACATACTAAATTAAAAAAAACTTACTACATTAATAAACAAATATGATATTCTTTTCGTAGGTAATCATTTGTATCTCGCGGAAATTAACCCACATTCTATTCTGAAAAGCACTTTATATTCAATACTGACTTGATCGAGCCATGCTGGAATCATTGTTTTGATTGCAGCCCTCAGGGCCGGTATGATCGGTGTGATACCACGATCTCAGAGAATATCTGCATGAAACAGTTAGCCTTGAGCTAATCCTGTTTTATTATTTTCCCTATATCATCCCCTATATCCCATTCTTCGTGTTTAATGCTTCCCTTCCATTCCCGTAAGCTATTCTTTCTATCCCATCTTCAGCTACCCATCCTAAAGGATAGCAACACGTTGGTTTCGCTTCTGGTGTAGTGAAAGTCCATAGGCAAAGGTAACCACTTCCCATTAGGTGGCCCGTCTGTCTGTTTGCCAGCTTCGCAAACAGAAAATTCAGCTATCGAAAGTATGCATTTTATTCTAATGAAGTGGGTCCAAATTCTGAACGGGAATCATGCATTGTTTTTATAGGTTATTATGACTAATGTACATATTATTATAAGTAATTGCTACGCGTTGATGATAAAAAAAACATTGTGTGGATCCCGGCACAACAAGAAAAACAATGTGTGAAATTTGTCAATCTGCTTTAATCTACACCCTTGGGGAGACCTAAATCTACATAGGTTGTTTGCTTTACTGTTATTTATATTAAATATGAATTCAACCAAACATAGAAATAATTTCATATCCTTGACCTTGAAAAAGGGATAAACTTATTTTCATATTTATATCCTTAATAAATTAAAATGATATTGACACTTTTGTGTCACACACACACTACCATAATCTATAAGTATATTATCCACCCGTTGAAGATACTTTGCCCTCGTCATAGCTTCCTGATTCTCTTTCAAAAATATGAGACGTCAAACGGAGGGGTTGCGTGTATGTCGCTATTATTTCCGTTTGAAGCCTCACCTTGCCTGATATAGAGAGGTCGATAAAGAAACTTACGAGTGAATTTGTGGCCGCGACCTTGTCATTCGACGCTATCGACTTTCTCACACAGGTCACTTGCTGGTACAATTTATCTACACCAACCGATACATAGTGATAGATGGACTCAAGTAAAACATCATACCGTATTTGTATATAACTTAAGTCTAACAAAATATTCGATTCTGTTGGAAAATACTCGATAAAAAGACATATTTCTCATTTCATGTTAAACATACGAAGATGCCAAGGAAATAGCGGTTACATTTTTGACCAAATATTCTATAGAGTGCTGTCGGTATTTGTGCTTTGTGTATGGAGCTGACAAACCATTGGGGAATATTTCTGTGTGTATTTTATTTTGTTAGGCTGCGGATATAATACCGGATGTTCTCATCTTCATCAATCATCTCTGTATTTGAGAGGGTGTTCTTTGAGATCATTATTTTAGGTTTATTTAAATTAAAACGTTAAGCAGATTAGTTTGAGATGGTTAGATGACTTGGATAGTTGACCTTTAAAAAGCGTATAATCAAAAATAGTCTATATCTCAAAAATTACGTATCTTGTACAAGCCATTTCTTGTTAAAGTTTTTTTAAGCTATACCATAAAAAAGAAATCAGAGTTTTCCATACTTTAGTCTAACTTTTAAAGAGAAAAGATAAACTTTTCAGACTTTGCAAGCTTATAATGTCACTAACTAAATATTTATTATTAAAAAGATGACTTTAAGATACGTATAAGGGACACAATGTTCAAAGTTACGAAAGTTGTTGAGGTTTAAAAATTAGCCGTTGAGTGCTGAGAGAGAATCGCATATAGGGCATGTATAAACACATCGGTTGTCGTGGCCAACTGCTCGGGCCGATCCCAAATGAAGTTCGTGCGCACTCGCTTGTTCTCTAGGCAATTAGCTACTATTCATTACAACAGTCAGCCCTACGGGCACGCCGCGTGTCAAACCCTAGGCAGTAGCTTTATTTTGCTTACAAAAAACTTAATTCAGCTTTTTACATATAATAATAATACAGAACATAGGGATAAGTCGAAGCGTACGTGATTTGAAGTTATACCAATGAATGACATGTTGTTTATGACGACGTTAGTATTTGTTAGTGAATTGAAAATCGCGATTGCAGCGCCAGCTATTTTGCTAATCCCTCCATTCTAAAGAAACAACGTAATTTAACGGGATAAAATGTATCCTAAGTGTTTATTCGGGTTATAAGCCAGCACTATGTCGAGTTTCAATTACTTTTTAAAAAAGGATGCGATCGCAGCACCATCTTCTTCGCTATTTTCTTCTATCTCAGGGAAACCACGTCGTGATATAACGGAGTTCAAATAGGAAATGCATCCTCACCTCCAAAGTGGTGATCGTGAAATGTCTCCAAAACTTCAAATCAGGTGGGCTTCGACTCAACTCTATGTTTTGCTGAGCAGTTGTCTAAACTAAATGAACTTAGTTTTTTAGTTATTGTTGTATATAAAAACCGAATTAAGTTTTTAAGTAAGTATATATACTAGCTCATGCCCGCGACTTCGTCTGCGTGGTGCGGTTTTTTAACTATCCCACGGGAATCGTTAAATTTTTGGGATCAAAAGTATCCTATATGTTGACCAGGGATAGAATCTACCACCATACAAAATTTCATTTAAACCGGTCCCGTCGTTTCGGAGATTAGCCGGTACAAACAGACAGACAGAGAAACAAAAATTTAAAAAAAATCTAAATTAGTTCTATTTCACTTCTTACATCCCCCGACTCGGTTTTTAGTATTTTTTTCATTGTACAGAAATTTGACCTCTACAATTTTATTATATCTATAGATAATAAAGCTACTGCCTAGGGCTTAACATGCGGTGTAGTCGTGAGGCAAACTCTAGTTTATTAATAAAAGCACGCAGGCAAGTGGAACAAATGTTACATATATTTTTTTGGATATGTAACTAAATATATTTATTTTATTTAATTTTACAGATAACACCGAGCAGGCCGTTCATCCAAAGAAGTCTATCATCAACAATACGACCATTAAAAAAAATACTGTATGTGATACCTAAATATATATATGAATACCTAGATTGTACCAACTAACTTTGTTATCATTTCTCAAACTTTGACTACCCACACAACCGATTTACATATATAATAGTTGTGGACAATGGACACGTTGGCCGCATCCCATTTACCAAACACGTCTAGATCGTACGATTCGGCGGCGGAAACGGCTGAATCACTCAAGCGGCGTAACTCAGTTATATTTTATGTTTGTGCCGTTTGCTGTTGCAACGCTTGGACCGAGGGGTTCTAAAGCCATGAGCCTCTACATAGATATTTCAAAACGACTTATTGACTCTTCGGGAGACCAGAGGGCTGGTTCCTACCTCGGACAACGGATCAGTATGGCGATCCAGCGAGGTAACGTAGCCAACCTTCTAGGAACCTTACCAATTTACTTCGATGACCTAAGCTCAGTATTTTACTTATAGTCTTAAGGGATTATAGGTAGAAAACGATATATGTTAAGTTTCCTGCACTGTACTAGTTTTATAATAGTTGTATTCCTTATATATATTGGCTACCTAAAGCCTTTATTTAGTGTGTAAGGAAAATTGCTGTGATATAGACTATAAAGCATTGAGTGCGGAACCTTAAAATGCAATAAATTTTAATTTTTAAATGCAATAGGAACTATAACGGATTATTATTGTAGATTTGTTTGCAACTTGGGAAAATTATGGTTAAATCTTACTGGCTGATATATTGGTGTGAGCAGATTGAGATTAAATACGAAACTGAACGCTTCAGAGAATTTTACTTGACTATACTAAGGCTTCAAATTCTCAGAAACTTTATGAAGCATCAATTGGGGCAATGAGAATACGGGGGCGGCGACGGGTCTACGCCATTGTCGCCAGCGGCGCCTCATTTGCACCCGTCAATTAACTGCAATTAACGACGGGTAAAGACTTATTTGCAATATTCTTTGTGGCTGTCTGAAGTTAAACGAAAATGTAAGTAAATGCATTTTCAAGTATAGTAAGCATTTGATCGCCACTCTTAAGAATGTCTTTTGTTAATCTTAGCTTTAGGTGCGTACCCATTTTATTTGGATATGAATAAGTGTCAGGAGGATTGATTCCCGGCAAGTGTAAAAGAGTGCCAGCTATAAACAGGGCCTGTAAACAACGAGCTGCCGCTATGTGCAGGCCAGTAAACAACAAGCTACCGTTATGTGCAGGCCTGTAAACAACGACCTACCGCTATGTGCGAGCCTGTAAACAACAAGCTGCCGCTATGTACATGCCTGTAAACAACGAGCTACTGCTATGTGCAATGTGTGCATCACACACAATCGTCAAGTATTGGGGGCGAACGCAGTCACGAAAGGTTCTTAAAAAAGTTCTTCCGTTCTCTATGGCTCTCAGTACTTTCTTGTATGATTTTATAATGTATTTTAAAAACCGTATTAGCACTTAGACAATTATAAAATAACATGCTTACCCCGCATTGAAAACAACTACTACCTGTTAGAACAATGCTTTAGACGTAGGTATAATAAATATTTTGTGGTAAAATTATTCGATACGTCGTCGATAATCTGCGATTAATCGGAATTCAGTAAAATCATTGCCACATTGGTAAAAGTTTATTTATCAATATTTTAGGAATCTATTGTCTTGAAGCTGACGATAAAGTTCACAACTTTTAAACTTTCAACAAATGTTGCCAATATTTTATCAAACAGCTGACTACCCGATTTCTCAAAATTTCATTTCTATACAGATATAAAACTAACTTCTAATAATTTCGGATAATGGTCTCAGCTCTTTCTCATTTATTACTTTAGCATAAATAAAATTATGAGACATTTCAAATGCAAAATGCTGAGCTGTGAAGTTTAAAATAATGCAGATATTCAATTTTCTATTATGATATTAATGTTGTTGTATATATTACAAATAATCGTGAGGATTTTTATTATTTTTCTCAATGTATAGTATAGTTGATAGTGGTTTAAATAAAAATTTCTTTAAAAACATATGTATGTCTTATTCATAAGTATTCCGCGGAAAACTTTTCATTTTAGCGGAAAAAGAGTATTCTATTTTAACTGAATAGTTAGGCCGCTTGATGGTCAAAATCCGTGAAAGAACAAACTAACAGTCAGAAAATGGGCAGACCCAATTACAAATTGAGTTTACCCATTTGTCTGGGAGTGAATTAAAATATTTATAGCGGTTAATAAAGTTTATTAAAATAAATAGGCTTTAGTTGAATAACCGTTGTTCTGTAAATGTATAAAAAAATAACAGATTTTTTCCAAAGCAATTTATTAGCTTCAATGTTACGGTCTATTTGAGTTTTATGGGAAAATAGGGTCAAAATTTTAAAAATAAAATAACCAACTCTTTACAAGTTACTTATTGATCGGAAAATATATTGTGGTATTCCGATAAAATTGACAAAGTTAACATTAAAATATTAATAATATGTTGGATTGGAAATGCGGGGTACAATCTCTTACGACTTAGGCTAACAATAACAATTTTTGAGCTGTATTGTATTTTCGCTCGCCAGATAAATAAATCATTTCTTTCTTTCTAATATGGTTTTAAATCAATTTTTTTTTAAAGTCATATTATCATAATAATTAATACTACAAAAACACTAAAATACTATTTAAATGATTTAAACGATTAGTCTAAATACTTTTATTAAGATATACGGTCTAACTCAATATGAATAAGGCCGTAAATCTATACATATCAGCGGTTTTTAAATTAATTAGTCAAGAGTTATAAATATTTAAAGCCTACATCCGCCTGAGATTTGATTCTATTGTTACGAGCTACAGGACTCTAATTAAAAATGCCGTTGGAACTACTATAGAATTTATTAGAACTGCACAAACACGTATAAAACAAATACAAATATAACAGGATGCAACCAGTTCACACTGCATTATTCAATACAATTCGAACGCGCAAAGCCCGTCGTCTATATTGCTAATCGAGAGTACTAGAGAACGTCTTACTCGTTTCGTGGTCGTCGCATGACTGACTCGCCCCTCCATTCGGGCATCGTCTTATACTAACTACACAGTACAAAGAAATTGGAGGCGCACACTGAGTTTCTAAGAAATATTAATTTGCACACCTGCGAACGTCCACAAAGTCGAAAACAATAACAATAGGGATTAGTTCGACGCTAATGATGGTTATAAAACAAATAAAAAGACAATAGCATGTTTTTCTTAACCACAAATTCAAAAGACAAAAGAGTTCCTTAATCCGGGAGGACAATAAGCTGCGCTTACAATAGGCTGTGCGGCTTATCTTTGACGGCATGTAACACTATTATACACTTCTAACAAAGAATTTAGCGAATAACATCGGCCCACAAAAAAATAAAGTGATATGTACTTTTGACCATACCTATCTATTTTTATGTATTTCGATGCGCTGAATTTGAATCTAGGGTCAGTTTGATCCACACTCCCTCAAAATTTTGAGTAAATTTTCAGATTCAGATTCAGCGCATCGAAATATATGCGGTAGTATGCATATGGGTCTAATCAAAAGTACTGAGTACTTTTAGTGGTCCGGTGTAATTATTCACTGATTTATTCCGTAGACCCTAAACAAGCACAAATAATTAAATCGAGTATTCTGTCTAGTAAAATAAATGAAAGATTTCGTTCAAAATAGAACAACATGTAAAAATTTAATTAAATTAATAAAAATTGTATCTCCAAAATCATACAATACAGGTAATTCGCCAGTGTGTGCCTAAAAATTACTTTTGTACGTTGGCTTGAAGTAGCCCAATTGCAATTTGGGTTCATTAAGGCGGCACACATGTACCTGGCTTTAGTACGATTTATCTCGGTACTTATTCTTAAGACTGCCTTTGAATTCGTGGAAATGGTCCTTGTGCTTCATAATTATGTTCAATTGTTACTGCCAAACATTAAAAGTATGTTTTAATGATAATCAACTTCGCCGGTTCTTGTAGACTTATGATGAATGAATGAATGAAAACACTTTATTCTTCATCATAAATAAAACTAAAAGGCAATTTAAGGCAGCTATTAATTAGATTAATAATATACTGGCACTAGTTTACTACATACAGTTATTTATGTATCTATAGCACGTAGGCCATCTAAACCTGGACTTTTTTAAAATAATTTGTTTAACAATACGATGGATCTTTTCGTCATTGGCTTGTGTACCTATATCTCATTGATTTATCGGGAGGCATCTTATAGGTACTCAGATTTATCCAGCAAGGGTATGCATGTTACATGTCAGAGATTAATTATTAGTACTATTATGAAATTCTTTTAATAAAATTATTTGTTAAGGAAATGTATTCAACCTAAATATTTGAACCAATTTATCATTAATACATTGCAAAAAAATCCATTTAAACTATTTAGAATACTCCAAACTAATCTACTATTATTAAAAAATTCGATATCGACGACATAATATGAATATTTTTTAAATTAATTTTGCATATTTATTTGTTTTATTTGCTTTACTTTATTAAGGTTATCTTCATCTTTTCGCCATAAAAGGTAAAAGTTCATCATGTTTTTTACACATATATTAGACGCTCATGTATCAGCCCAAATACAAGCAAGTATTATACGTTTGGAATTATTATTTTTAAGAATTTTTAATTTGCAACTATTGTCAATAGTTGTTAATAATTTAAATAGTGTACTAAAACTATATAAGTTACTACAATTAACGTGCGAACATAGTGAAATTAATATATGAAAGAAAATAATTTTCTTTAGAACTAATATAAAACTAAGTGTTAACAAAAATAGACTTAAAAACAAGACTTGTCCTAAAAGAGGCATCAGGTTCAACGTAATGTTAGTCTGTCGACCAGCGCGGATCTTCCGCTGAGCCCATAAGGTATCCTCAGAGCAGCCACCATTACATATCATAAATAATAACAATAAAATCTTATACACATAAACTATAGTTTAGTAGTTAATAGTACATATATAGTAGATATTAATGTAATAACAGTAACTAATAATTATTATAATAGCCCCAAGGGGGCTTAAGGCGAAGCATTAAGTGAGTAGCAAAACCTCGGGCCCGACTCCAGGGAGTCAAGGCCAGGCCGGCTTGTCCGTCCGTGCTTGCCTTGGCCAGCCGGCACAGAGTGGAAATCGTTAGAGCTAAGACTCAAGCTGCAGGAGTGAAAGTGATAAATTACATAACGTCGGAAGTAGTTTCGGTGAACCTGCAGCCCACCTCTTGACACCCCTTAGCCACTCACACCCATGTTGCCCCTTACTAATCTTGTACGGTATTTTTTGGGTGTTCATGCAGTGAGTGGCCAGTCACCGTCTGCCTATTTATCGCCATAGCTCCGTACTCCCAGATCCCCAATTCCACTAGCAGTTCATCCCAATAGTCCGGTATCTTTTGTTCTCATTTCCTGCAATAGTCCTACACTGACTGGGGCTTGTCCTTGGGTGCATTTTTATATGGTGCAGACAGGTACAATCGCCGGTCAGTGTCACGCCACATTTATATCAAATTTGTCGAAGGGGCCTCTACGTGTTGGCATTCCTATGGCCCCACAAGCCCTCCAAAAGTCCGGGCCATTTTTATGGCTCGTGGTCTACAGATACATACTTAATATGATAATAAATATGTAAATGTTTCAATTACGGAAATTAAATAAATAAGAAATATGAAAAACCCCCTGTGTCAAACTTTAGGTCGCGCTGTAAATGTTGGTGCTCTTTTAAAAATATCTTTAATTTAAATCTGAATCCAGTAATACATTGAAGATTTCTAAAGGGTGGTGGAATATTATTCCAACAGTTCCAGTACCTTGATGCTGCGTAAAGAAAACTCCCCCGAAAGTCAGCAGTGCTATGGCGCTCCGAAGCGAGTAATATTGAACATGTTCGAGTAGTGACCATTCTACGGCTTGACACCCAGGAGAGCTTGTCATATAAGTAGCCTGGGGTTTTGTATTTTATTACTCCAAAGAGAAGTGCAATATGCGACGGCGGAGCATTATTAAAATAGAATGCTTATTCAGATGTATACCTATGTATACGCGTGTAACTATACCTGTAACGAGAGTGTAACTTGCTTAGTTTGTAAACATTTCTGATTTACAAAATATTTTCTTAAGTTTTCGCGACTTGTATACATAATAAAACTACGTTTTAACGGTTTTCAGCGCGAACAGTGAAGGCGAACACACGCGGGACAAACTCAACCACTACATCAGGTTCAATAACCCCCACAAATCCTTGCAAAAGAGAATCGTTTCATACCTAAAATGATTCGTGAAGTTATTGAAATCAAAAAACACCCAAATTTCAATAGAGAAAATGGTTGGCAAGTACCACCTGTTTGGATCCGATCATCAAAACTATCAAGACCCAAATCCAGCAAAAACCAACTGCCAGACCTCAGGCCACAGTAAGCTATTTCTGTGTGCATCGGAACACAAACAAACTTGACTGATAATTTCTTTTATTCTTCCTTTCACCCATTTTAATATTATTTAAAATTATTAGAGCTAGGCATGTTTGCTGAAGAGTTTCTTGCACCGCTTCTTCTCTTCAAGCCATAACCTATTGTGAAGCGGTGGTAAATTAGATTAGGCTCTCATAGAGTAAATAATAATGCAAAATTAAAACTAAATAATTAAAATGAACAAGTTGGAGGTAGGATAAATAAAACTTTAGCAATACTCGTTGACACTTGACATCTTTGTCTTCCGTGATCACGACCACTAAAAAGTGGCCGAAACGTCGGAATAACAAAAATCAAATAAATTACCGGACTTAAAACCGTTAAAACGTAGTTTTATTATTTCTGATTTATTTATAAATAATAATATAATATAAGATTTACTTCATTTATATAAAAGCGTAAAAATCCCCAAAAAGTTAAAACCAAAGGACCCCTCCTCCAGACCTGTAACAATCAATATACCTATTTTGTTTGTAAACATTTAAAGATCCGCGTTTGTTGAATTCGTAAAGGGAATTAGGCCACTAGAAATACATCGCAGTTTTAACATTTCTTAGTTCGGCAGACCAGAAGTCCGAATTTGATGCGAAGCACTTACCTATTATACCATTAGAGAACTTATTCTTGGCAAATTCAGCTATCAGCATAAATAAAACCATATTCAATTATATACTTTAATACATGATATAAAATATGAATAATTGTTGGAAAAACCGCAAATAACAGAATCGAAGTCTGTTTTTGTTTATAGTGTAGTGACGTCACACTATGGCGGCTACCCTTTCGTGTGCTTGTGGGACAGATCAAAAAAGATTGGAAGTTTTAAACGAACTATAATAGATATAACTCACTTTTATGAATTCTAATTAGCATATTTCGATTTCATATGATGATAAGTATGTATTTTATGCATTTATAGATTTATTCTAAGACATACTCAAATACTATGGAGATAGATTTGCTAATTTAAGGCCGTAACAGACGGCATCATGACGGGTGAACGATCTGACGATCATCCATCACGCTGCTAACGAGGACTGGCTACATGACGCGACACCACAGCATTCTTGTAACCTTACCGACTTACATTTACGCAAAATGTCAAATGAAAACCAACGCCAGGTTATCGCGGGGCTTTGTACGAGGTGGGATATCATAAGAGCCTATTACATTTTTCACGGCGCACATTCTCCGTGATAAATTACACGCACATCTCTCTACGGCTGAACTCGAGCCGAGAAGCAAGACCTTGTACCTACGACAGACGTTGTAAATTTTAATTTACCCAACCACCATACATTTGCGTTAAGCCTAATGTTACCCAATATGAACATTAGAATGGTTATGGTTTCTGTTTGAATAATATATCATTAAAGCAGTCCATTAATCTCACATTACAATTATTCAGAGTTTGATAGTAGTTTAAACAGGCTTGTAAGTATTTGATCTAATGTTTTAGCCTATTTTGTGTTTATGTAGGTTTTATTTTCATCTTTTAGCTGACCTTTCCTACATCGTAAAATTTTATAAAAGTATATATTTCCAAACAAGTTAATAATAAGTTTTTATTCCAAACATTTATTATTTATGTTACTATCAGATTTTAATCTAGATTAAAATCTGATAGTTTATTTTATTTAAAGCGTTATAGTTTATATGTGGTCAGTAAGAGAGTCGCCTTCGCCACGCCGCCTTCGTCGGTACAGCCACATTTTACGAAAACCGGCCAGTTATGTGGAGAACAGATGTCCAGCCATGGCGTCTCGACTAGGTCACGATAAAGGAGGTAGTAGGATTAAAAAATATTAGCGTAACGTCGTGAAAGATTGTATAATACATATGCCAATGAACTCGCAATAGGGGATACCGCAGACTACGCGATACTTCAATATTAATTTTTTGCTTTTTAGTTTGAAAGCGGTTTGGATTTTATTAAAAAAAAAGGTTGCGCAAATAGTTAAATAGCTTTAGAAATAATATGTTAAGCGCATGTAGAAATTGTACTACTGGCAAGCGTATACAAGTTTGCCATTTCACTCTTCGGTGTAGACAGACGCTCTTAAACAAGGGTTACTCTCGATTTCTCTGGGATCCACTCATCAGATCCTGACATTGTGACTATGGGACCAATTCGGGAGAATACTCTTTCGATTAAAATAAAATTGAAAATCGGTCCCCAATTGACGGAGAAATCGAGTAACAAACATAAAAAAACACATACAGACGAATTGAGAACCTCCTTTTGGAACTTGGTCAAACATTAGGAAAACGGACCCCAACTTCGAAGTGGAATGTTTGGAATTCGGAGTTGCACGCTAGGACGTCAATAGTAATGTTATATTTGTTCAGTTTCAATTTACGATAAGTATCTTGAACCCATTCGAAGAAAACAAAATATTTCCTTTAGACGTCGTATTGAGAAATAGCTAAGTTGAAATATTAAAATCAATTTGTTATATATTGAACAAACTTTGTAATAATTAATAATAATTGTAGACATTCGAGACATGGTTGAGGCCATAACTAGCAATTGGCGTTAATTGGCTACTTAGGACGCGAAGTCCCGGGGGTGCTTATTTGATGGATATTTTCTATTCGACGTCTTAATTACACGAGTGATTGAATAAATACTTAGGCAACCATACGTACTACATACTGCAAAGTATTATTAATATGCATGAATATAATTAAGGAAAGGAAGTAGCTCTATTTTACTTACATAAAAATTTAATTGGGGTTTTTATATATATTTTATATACTAGCAAAAAGTAAACAGTAATAATAAGTATAATATAAATAATATTTTTTAAGATTATTACCGGCGTATTTTTAACGAACAACATTCTGTTTAAATCGATATTAGATCTTTAGTTTTCGAACTGATGACGTTAGTAGTAGCAGTCCAGTTGATTGACACATGTCTTATTGGTTTTATAATAGTAAAAATTGTTATATCTTCTATTTCTGAATAGAACGTTTATGGTTAAAACTTCTAAGACCCCCCCCCCCCCCATCTGGCTACGCCCCTGATCATCATGAATAGTATATTAAGTATCTTTGGTCAAGTTATAACATTATTCCTGATTGGAGCCTATGGCCATAGATGTAAGAGTCTTCTATGATGCTCTAAAACTATATCTACCTACATATTATGAATTCAGTACGTCATTAAGATTCCGTCACCGTGGTACTGCCTCGTAAAAGAGATTGCCGACGTGAATTGAATACGATCACAAATCTACAGCCATCATACGGACGCGAGTCGTAGCTACCTACTTCTGCGATTACCAGCGACTTATTTATGGGAGGTTTTTATGAGATAGACGTAGTACTGACTTGGCTTTGCCTTACTAGGAACCATATCGTATGACTCAGTTGGGTATATGAAATAATTTGTTATAAAATATTAAACAAGAATTAATAATCTCGAATATTGTGACGACCAAACATTGTAGTTTCTTCCAAAGTTTCAGAGCCTCAACTTTACTACTACTAAGTAGTCACCAGTAATCCAGGTCTATTTATTCAGACTTCCTACAATAGTCCAGTTACTGGGGCTTATCTTTGGGTGTATTTCTTTCTATAAGGTGCATTCAGAGATAATCGCTGATGAGTGACCCTACATGGGCCTCTACATGTTAACTGGCATATAGCTTCCACACAAGCTTTTCAAAAATCCAGGTCATTCCTACGGATCATTATCTTAAATGGCATTTCATTATTTTACTTAATAGCGAAGTCACGATTAGCTAGATTAGTATTAGTCTTAGATCATGTAAACGTCTAGATAACGCATCAATTGCGCAAAACGGCCCAAAAAAAGTGCACGAAATTTGGTGCACTCGTGCAAACAGGCGTGGGGACGCCTGTTAGTGTCGTTTCGATTACTTTACTGGTTAGGTCGGAACTATTTTAAAACAGGAAAGGATAAGGAAAAGATGTCATTTCATCGGAAAACTTAACACTTTCCTCATGATTTCTTTGTAAAAACATAAAATTTTAATTTCGGTATTTCAAAGGTTATCGAATTGATTGATGTTGTCAGGTGAAAAGTGGGAATTATTTTCCAAAATTTGGGGAGTTTTGTTACGATTTTTTTTATGAAATATGAATAATTGAAAATATCTATAGGAAAAAAAATGTAATGCTTGTGTCCGGTTTTCTTAAACCAGTATACTAAAATGTGTTATGAATTCATTTGTGCATGTATTTTTTTATGGTTCATTCCAAGATACAAAACTATTGTTGCTAATACTTTAATTATTAAAAAAAAACTAAAACCTCTGGGTAATGTTAAATAATAACTCATAAAGCGATTAAATCATAACGATCATTTAAAATTTTCACTTACGTAAAAAAAAATTTAATTATAAAAAATGTGGTCATATTTTTTAGCTGATATACCGAAAACACGCACACATTGATAGTTTTTCGAGAGTGAATATAGCAACGCTTCGCGTTTTTGATGCCGTTTTTGGCGGTGTTGTTTGTTAGCAATGCTCTCTCTAGACATGTTATATCATAATGGTATTAATATACATCATATTATCAGCGCAATCATACTCGTATGCTTAATAACACAAAGAAATATCTCGAAATATGCGTGTTTTAGGGTATGGGAACGAGCGTTTAAAGTTTTGACCTATTACGAGTTGTTTGTCAAAAAGCGTTATATGTAGCGAATAAATTCACTTTACAAATAAAACAATATGAGAAACAAATTTCACCTGTTAGTAATTATAGCGGTTTATTTTTCTCTTTGAAATGTGTGCTTCACTCGTCGCAGTAGTTACTATAAAAAAGAGGGACCATCCTTTATTTCGCCAACCAAAGGTCAAATTGCATGGGAGTTAGAGCGAATTTATTAATTATGTTGATAAGTTCTTACGTTCTATAACGTAATTTCCAAACTCGAGATTTTTAATTAGTATTTTTGTTTTAATAAGCGTGGGACATGTACTTAATGTATACTATACAGGAAAGAAATCAAGATCGGTCAAATCGTTCTTAAATTATAGAAGTATAATTATATAGACAAACAATTTAAAAATAATATAATTTGGTGTAGTGAGTAATAAAACGAATACCTATTCATCACAAAAGAGAATGCTCACTTTGTTAGGCGATTTGGGCTTCATATCAAATGTAGTGTACCTTGATGATTCTTATCCTATTTTGTAGAGAATTTTATTGGTTGTCATAATCAGCAATTAAATTCAAAATCTTCGTACAAGTTTAAGAGAAATCTTAATTTTTCTAATGGAATATTTGAGGTTATGTTCGGGTTATTGACCAATACATATACTTAAACTATGATAAAATTACTATGTTCTAATACACTGCTAGATAAAGAACAACAATTAGAAAACGACCTGTAAGCTTATGTATACGGAACTTGTTTAGATAAAGAACAAAATAATAATCAATTGAATATTTTTTGTTTTATTTATAACTAGAGTACGACCCGCGGCTCAGCCGCGGGTTAAACTAACACATGTGTGTGTGTGTGTCTACTATATGTAATTCCACGTTAACGTTCTTGTAATAATTCAAAAATACAATTTCACTAAACAATTAATATTTTCCCTACAAACAGAAATATTACTAAAAACAAATTATTTATTTTTTCCGAATATGGTTATTTTTCTTAATTCATTCATTGTACAAGTTAATCATCCTATATAGAATTATTTATATTATCAGTTGTTCCAGCGAAACTTCGTTCGCGTTGCCATGACGATGACAGTGTTAGTTACCTTTATATTAATATAGAGATACATTATTATTTTATTTATCACATTCTCTTCTGGTTCAAGCTAAAAAAAATCAATGTATCGATAAATATTTTGATTTTTACAATATTTTTAAACATCGATACTATTTTAAGATCACCGCTTCATCGATGTTAATCGTAACAATGTTTATAACCCTAATGACCATCGACGTTGACTCTGACAATTTTTAGTTTATTGATATCATTAAATAATCGATTACCTATATAACAATGGGAAAAATGGAAAATATTATAGTGATATACGTGAACTACTTTACTTTTTACATTGTAACTAATTAGGCACGTCAAAGGGTACACTTTAAAGGGTAGTCGCCCGGGGGCGGTAATAATTATTATCCGATTTTAAATTTTTGGCGGGCACTTGAAGGGTGATATTTTGATGTTCAGTTTCATTTCATAAAATATATAATACTAGGAAAATGAACAAAAGTTACTGTTTTTTTAGCAATAATTGACTGTTTTTGTGGAAAATAGGAACTGGTTAGTAAATTGTTGCCTTTCAACAAGCCGCCAGAATTCCGGTATTTAGCATGATTACGATACTTAATACATCAAAATAACACGAACTTATTCTGATAGCTATGTATAACAGTATGTAGGTTCGTATATAATGAATTTTGTACTCGATTTTTCTAATTAATTTAAATAATATAATCGATACTCCTTTATTATTTACACTGGCAACTTTTTTTTTCACTGTAGACCGTAGCTGTTTGGTAACAATGTATAAGGGAAAACAATTAAAGGTTTATTTAATTGCATTTTTATGCTCGGACGAAAAATAGGCTATAATTAAACCGTTAATATACAAAAAGTATTTGGTTAAGGGACGTCCAAATGTAGAAGAGACCCAACATGGGCATTCTCCTTTGTCAACAAAATTTTAATATATGTACATACACAGAACTTACACATTTATATAGTAGTACGTACCTATAGCCTATAGATGAGTTCATATCCAAGATCATTCATGAAAAAGGAATAAAAAAATGTACAAACATCTAATCAAACTCAATTTAAGTTTTATATATTAGTATGGATTATATAAAATTACAAAGGAAAGTACAAGAAACGTCTGGAGATGTCTATATTCATAGTAAAATCTAAATGGTCACAAAAACGAACAATCCCAGACAATAATTTAATTTATATTAAACTAGCTGACCCGGCGAACTTCGACCGCCATATTTTCTGAATTCCTAAAAGACTTTGTTTCATGACACAAAAACAAAATCACCAAAATCGGTCCAGGTGATTAGGAGGATTCTAGAACCCGATCTCAGCGCCACCTACCGGTTCTAATTGTAAATCTAGACCATCCGGGAACCCACTCAAACACACAAAAATAAAATCACCAAAATCGGTCCAGGTGATTAGGAGGATTCTAGAACCCGATCTCAGCGCCACCTATCGGTTCTAATTGTGAATCTAAACCATCTGGGAACCCACTCAAACACACAAAACAAATATCATCAAAATCGGTAAAGTCGTTCTCAAGTTATGCTCGTACATACATTTCCACGATTCGTTTTTATATATAAAATTTAATTCTGATAACAATATACTTATAATATATAGCCTTCAAAAGATACTTCATTTTTCTTTCATATAAAGCAGTATTTGAAGAATATTGGTGTTTCGATTTAGGTGATAGACTTAGGAGCTCTCTGAAATGAATACACGTCTCTTGAGTACGTTACTGAAACTGTAAAGAAAGACGGTTCTTTCGAATGAGTATTTTTTATATGCTACAAGCGCAGTAACCACCCGATACGTGTCTGGCCAGACCACAGCTTAATTATCGGATTTGTAATTCAAACTAGACATCTTGACAGAATGCTACATTCATTCTAATTGCCGTATTAATCCTTTGAGGCTATTCACTTAGCTGAGGTAGCGATTTGTTGCTTGACAATTTGTATTCATCGAGTTGAAACAAAAGTTAATACAGCAAACAGCGTTTCCTCGCTCTGTTTTGTAATTTATGAGTAGAATTTGCGCCGTAATCCCAGGCTGATCGGGATATAAATTGCGAGATCAGTGTGCAATAAATCAAGATTAGAACGATTATCTCCGCATATCAGTAATAAGTTGATAAAAAAGGCACCTGTGCTTATATGTAGTTTAGGATAACTAATAATACAGATCACATTAAGCTTATAAGATTAGAATCATAATCACTTCACCCCACTGTAACTATTTGGCAGGTTGAGGGAGTTGATAACAGGTTAGTTATTATGACTTGATATATATATATATATATATATTGTTACGAGTTACAGGACTCGAATTAAAGATGCCGTTGGAACTACTATAGAAGTTATTAGAACTGTACAAACACGTATAAAACAAATACAAATAAAACTGGATGCAACCAGTTCACACTGCACGATTCGATGCAATCCGACACGCGCAAAGTCCGTCGTCTATATCGCTAATCGAGAGTACTACAAACGTCTTACTCGTCTCGTAGTCGTCGCTTGACAGCCCACCCCTTCATTCGGGTATTGTCTTATACTAATTACACAGGACAAAAAAATTGGCTGCGCGCACTGAGTTTCCGAGAAATAGTGATTTACACACCTGCGAACGGAAAAAATAACAATAAGGATTAATTCGACGCTAATGATGGTCATAAAACAAGTAGAAAAACAATAGCATGTTTTTCTTAATTACAATTCAAAACACAAAAGAATTCCTAAATACGGGAAGACAATAAACTGCGCTTACGACAGGCAGCTGTGCGTTTATCTTTGACGGCATGTAACAATATGTACGCATGATATACATCACTGTTAATGTTCCTAAATATTTAATTATTTAAACCCTCACCATATGTGGCTAGACTAATACTGTTTCATATAGATACAAGTGTCGCTTATATATTTTTTAAAAGTATTTAGCATGAAATAAGCACTAATTTTTTTTAACAATAATGAAATCGATTTCGTTCTAAAAAGCAAAAAAATAAATATTTAACCGACTTTTTCTACAACATCTTGAAGTCGGTGCCAAGTAAACATAAAAAAGTAACATAAAAACAACAACAAATTTGCAAAATATAGTAATTTTTAAGTTTTACTTCGAACCGACTTCAGTTTGCTTTTTAGTATGAAGTCGGTTTTATTTTTGTTGAAAAAACATTTTTTACTTTTAAATTGCTGAAATAATTGAATAGCTTTAGAAATAATATATTGTTACGAGTTGCAGGACTCGAATTAAAACACCGGTGGAATTATTATAGAGTTTATTTTATTAGAACTATACAAACACGTATAACACAGGTACAAATGTAATTGAACACAACCAGTCCAAACGTAATGCGCGAGATCGTAATTCCATAAAACGCGCAAAGTCCGTCACTAAATAGATTACCGCATGGGGTACACACGTCTTGCTTCGCTCGTAGTTATCGCTAGACTGACGATCTTTCTATTGGGGCATTGCTTTATGCTGCCCAAATGCAATATGTCTACCTGACCGCGCGGACCGAATTTCTGAGAATCACATTTGGCTAATGACTACCATAAAAGAATACAATACACAAAGGGCTGTTTTTCTAATCACAAATTTTAAACACAAAATAAACAAAAGAAGTCCAAATGCGGAAAGGTAATAAAATGTGCCTATATGGTATGCAGGTGTGAATCTACTTTTGTCGGCATGTAGGTCGTAACAATATTAAACGTCTGTAGAAAGTATAGTACCTACGCCTACTAGCAAGCGTATACAAGGTTGTTATTTCACTCTTTGGTGTAGACAATCATCAACAAGGGCTGCTCTCGATTTCCCCGGGATCCATTCATCAGATCAGACTTGTAGACCATAGGACCGTAGTATCGTGTAACAAACAAGTCGGTTAAAAATTTTCTAGGGTTTGTCTGGAATTCCCTGGGAATCACTCATTAGATCCTGACTTCATGACTGACCATCTCGAGAGTCATACTCGATACTCTATACTCTTTCGAATAAAAACAACGATTTGAAAATCGGCCCACAATTAACGGAGAAATCCAGGAAACAACTTACAAAAAAACACACAGACGAATTGAGAACCTCCTCCTTTTATAAGTCGGTTAAAAAAATAACCTTAATACGTAACGTTTTTACTTGGTTGTTAGTTCCACTTTGTTCATTGGATGTCCCTAGTACCTATAGAGTTATTGTCGTAATTTTGCGTACGTAACATCTGAAAATAATTGATTTAGTTTAGGTACTCTGTTTGAATATGCAATTGAAAAGAAACTTATTACCTACTAATTAAAACTAAGGACTTTTAATGTTTGAATGATTCTTTGCAGGTTTTAAATAATAAATCGTTGGCAAAAAGTTTTACTTTTGGAGCCCATTAATAATAATAAAAATAATTCATTTATTATTATTATTATGAATGGGCTCCAAAATTGGCTCTATTATACAGTTTTATGCTATAAATTATTTCAATGATATAAAATTTTAACTTTCAAATTAATTCACGGCACAACAATTAATTAATAAAACAAATACTAGGGCATTAAACCCGCGTCACTATAATCACTATAAATGTTTCTATTCCACGGCATCATAGGGACATGTATACCAAATGATTTCAAGTATGGACCCTGCCACCGGGCCGCGAGGCGGCAGAAAACTCATCAACAAAACAAACTCATGCATTTAACTGGGTGTGCAGTTGCACCCATTTACGTAGCAGTGGCGAGTCCCAGCGATCTACAAAAAGATTGAGCATGCTGTTGGTGTTGCCGCGAACGCGGGCCAGTAGGGATGCGCATCTCCATTGGTTTAAAAAAGAAATTTAAGATTTACATTTTTCAGAGTTACTTTTTTACTTTGATAGTAATCTTCTTCCATGATAATATGAGCTGTATGTTATTAAGAAAGGTACTTGATAATTAAAACTCTTATCATAAATAGCTTGAGGGTGCTATACTCACCCAGCTGATAAATATGAAAAAACGCAAGGTGACTTACCGATTCTTTGCATATGTACGAGTATCTCTACAATTCAAATTCTGATATTATAGATAATCGTAGGACACGGTTATTAAAGTGTTAGTGAAGGATATGGCACCATGTACCCTGTTTTTGCTCTAAGGATCATCATGGAGAAATACGGGATGAAAAATACGCCTCTGTATTCCTGTTTTTGAATTTGTAAAAGGCCATCGACTGTGTTTCTCGGGTAATGATCCGGTGGGCACTGAGGTCCAAATGCCATCAAAAATGTTAAAATTAAAATTATTGCGCTCAAAACCGTACTTAGAGAAGAAACCAAAATTTTCATATAACTAATAATATAATAAATATTAATGATACTATTTTATTGTTGTTTGTCCCGCCTATACAGCTAGAATAATCTAGTTTACATGAAATTAGGTTCATAGATAATTGATTTTGACAATGGGCATGAGTATAAAGAATTTTTTAGTAGCCGCGAGGAATGAAATTGAAATTTACACACTACATAAACTGATTAGCATATTTCATAGTTACATGTTTCTTTTCAATAAAGGAGACAAATATAAGATTCGTTTTATCCCTTAAAGTAGAAGTCTTTGCCGGTATTTAGATTCAAAAACGTAAGTGAAGCAAAATGGAAAGTTTTACCAAAATTAATAGATGCGAAAATATTTATTTTCCTTTTTAAAAGCGCTATCGATCTTCATTATATCTGACACTGACACGTATTTATTTTGCGCTACGGCAACGGATATTGAATTTGTTTTTGTCCCGATCAAAGGCAAATAAATAATTCTCTGGAGAGATTTGAATACATATAATAACTTTATTATAACGGTATTGTGAACAGCCATAGCCATATTACACACCTTTATCCATGCCAAGGTCTAAAAGTACGAATTTTTACTTGAAAATGTAGTTGATTTTTGGACTAAATAGTAAGTTTGTAGTACTACAATATATAGATGAGATTCAAAAAGCCAAATAATTAAAGTAATAGAAAAATATTGCTTTAAAAACATTAAATAGCTCCTCTATAAGATTTTAAAAATTTGCTTTTTCGAGTTTAATATACTCGTGAAAGCAAACGTTTTTATTTAAGCCAAGGGCGTTTACATTTGAAGTATAAATCAATATTTGTTAAATTTACTTTATATAGTCGCTTTGAGCACCGCAGTTTACAGATTTAAGCTAGAGCGAAGCCGTATTGATGTAATATTATGAGTTATTTTAAAATAATATGCGAACTAATTAAGAGCAGTCCTACTGTTAAGACACCGTTTTGTTTCGCATTGCTTGTAAACTTAAAGATTGATTTATCTATACCTACATATAATAAAACTGTAGAGGTCGAATTTCTGTACAATGAAAAAAAATGCTAAAAACCGAGTCCGGGGGATGTAAGAAGTGAAATAGAACTTCTCTGTTTGTCTGTCTGTTTGTACCGGCTAATCTCCGAAACGACTTTACCGATTTAAATGAAATTTTGTATGATGATAGCTTATATCCCTGGCCAACATATAGGATACTTTGATCCCGAAAAATTAAAGAGTTTCCGTGGGATAGTTAAAAAACCGCACCACGCGGACAAAGTCGCGGGCATCAATTAGTATATGCCCGCGACTTCGTCCACCCGTGACTTGAAATTCTCGCGGAATTCCCGGGACACGAAGTACCGCAGCATAAAAAAAAGAATTTAAGCTATCATTTTAGTGGAAAGTGTGTCGGAATGAACTAATTTTTATGTACCCGAATAACTTCAAACCGCTCCCGGGAAAATCCTCGCGGAATACCCAGGATAAAAAAATGACATATTGTATTACATTAAATTTGCTATCAATTAGTAAAAAAAATCACGTTGGAATTCGAGTTTTTTTGTAATCTGTCCATTTTAAATTATTCCCAGACAAATTCCCGAGGGATTATCAGGATAAAAAGAAGCGCAGAGTTTAAGTCTAAGAATTAACTGCCGATCAGCAAAAACCGCATCGAAATCGGTCCAAGTTTTTACGTGAATCCCGAACAAACACACAAAACGACAAACAAACAAAAAATCTAAAAAAATGCATCGTGTTCACCATTGTGTAATTAATAAAAAACAACTAAAATATACTATACTAGCGGTTCGCCCCAGCTTCGCACGGGTATCTAAAAAGAACAATCAAATCTTTCCTCTTTATAATATTAGTATATAAGTAGATTATTCTAGTTGTTTTTTTTAAATAGCTTCAATGCACAGACACGGCATGTTTAGAATTTTATAATATTATAGATAAATAACTCATCGTAGCTTCATCAGATGTTTGCTACGAAACTACGAACTACGATGAGTTATTATGAGAAATTACAATACTGACGTCACACACGCGCTCGGGTTTCTTCGGGAAATGTCCGCGTGTTTTCGATACTCGAATACTTTGGGTTGAAAAGTTTATTTTCAATTTGATATAACTTTTTAATTATAGTAAAAAATACCTTGTTATTAATACTACCTACATACAAGGCCACTCAGAAAGTGTTGCGAAAAAATGTTTTTATGGATGAGAGACTGGCCAGTTATAATCTATTTAGAAAATATGTTTATTTATAACTAAAAATAGGTACGTTCCAATTTCAACATTTCCCTCCACATTGTTTGCGAGCTAATTTAAATTATCGTGTCTCATTGAAAATGGATCTGCGCCGGGAACATTTTCGCGCTATGATTTTGTACGATTTCAAATGTCGCCTGAAACTGGATGAATTGTACGATAGACTTCAAATGGCATTCATGGATGAAGGCCCTTCTAAGGCAACCGTGTATCGTTGGTACAATGAATTCAAGCGCGGTCGACTAACTTTGGGGGATGAAGAAAGAAGTGGTCGCCCTTTGACGGCTGTTACGGAAGAAAACTTGCTAGCAGTGAAAAATTTAATCCAAAACAATAGGCGAGTTACATATCAAGAGATTCAGCACATACTGCAGATTGGATCGGGAAGCCTTCACGCAATTTTACATGTGCATCTTCGCGTAAGGAGGATAGTTTCACGCTGGGTGCCGCACAACCTCGCCGATGTTCAGAAGCAGGCCCGAGTGGAATAGTGCCGTGATATGATAAACAAATTTGAAGCAGACTCGTCTCGGCGTGTTTACGACACCATTACAGGTGATGAGACCTGGATTTATCAATACGACCCAAAAACGAAGCGCCATTCGACGGTTTTGGGTGTTTCAAAACGAATCAACGCCTACCAAAGTGAAGCGATCTAGAAGCGGGGGAAGATTTTGAGCGCGAGTTTTATCAGTTTGACAGGCTATTTGGTATCAATTCCTTTGTGGAACTAAAGAAGCATCAATGCGGAATGGTACACTACCAAGTGCTTGGCAGAAGTTTTCTTTGTTGTGAGCAACAAGCGACCACAGACAGGGCTCCGCGGGCTACTGCTCCACCACGACAATGCCCCCACCCATACCGCGCTCAAAACGAGGGACATCCTGGACAGCACGCCGGTCAAACTCTCTAAACTAAAACTGGGTCACCTTCCTTGCAGCCCTGACCTAGCACCGTGTGACTTCTTTTTATTCCTAAAAATAAACAATCAAATCAAAGGGATACAATTTTCGTCGCGAGAAGATGCGCTGTCAGCGTTCGAGCAAGCTATAAACTAGGTGTCTGCAGCGGACTAGAAAAAGTGTTTCGAAAACTGGTTCAGGCGCATGAAATTTTGTATAGAGGCTGGTGGAGAGTACTTTGAAAAGAAAATTTACCTATAGAACATTTTTTTATTTTCGCAAAATTTTCTGAGTGTCCACGCACATACATACATACCTACTTACACTTTCTGTATATAATAGCAGATTAGTTCAGGAACTATTATGGGTTGACATTTATGAACACTTTTATTTATTTTTTGCTTTTTAAATGTTGAGTTGTGATAGTTAGTAACATACTTGCAAATATGAGTGAAAATACTCTTGTTTCCGAACTCTAGGCCAAAAAAAACTTCAATTCTAACTATATTTTGTGCGGGATATGTCACAATGGATAATTTTTCTTAAGTCATGCAGTTCCAAAGTTTATAACTAAATACATGAAATTCTATCTCTAATTCTATACTATATTTTAAATTAAAACTATTTAAAATAAGTTATTTCAGATATTTATAATTCTGAGAAGCGTTTCAACTTTTTTTGACTCTACATTAGTGGTTAACAATTATCGTGGCACAGATGTTCCTATGGCCAGTGTACGGCATCCGTGCAGGAACGGAGAAAGAATACAATTTCCTGCGGCCAGGCGGCCTGTCGTAAGAGGCGACAGAACAACCCACAGCCAGGTGGTAGGGCTTTATGCTCGTCTGGATGGCTACCACCCCTGGTTTAAAGCATGTCGCCATAACAGCCTCGCGTTGTGTTCCGGCATTTGTGACCAGGTTGCAGTTCCCCTTTTCCCGAAGTAAGTTATTTTCAGCGAGATTTGGACCAGGATCTGTTTTAAATACACTTCATCCTTGTAGGCGTGATGAGGTGGGGCGGGGGTCAGGGAGACCCGGTGAAACGGTTGCCCGCTGTCCGCCCGCCAGGTAGTAGGGGTCCCGAACCCGGACTAACCGGTCCCATGGAGGCTGCTACCCACCAACTGGCGCATAATCTTGGAGAGCACTGTCGTGCCGGTTGGTGACCGGACGTGGACCCGGCAGTGTTCTCCGGGGAGGACCGGGGGCCCTTCCGTGCCCCGTCCCAGCTAGTCACACTACCTGCAGGGTTGTGTGGACAATTGCACACTCCGCTTTGTCCTCCTTTCGCTGATAATAACGCACTTCCTAATTCTCTTCTTAAAGATTATTTTAATAATGGGCCATGATAAAAATAATAAGGTTAACTCAGCGGACCTGACATCCACACTTAAGGTGGACTTTTGCAACATCAGGGGAATTCATGCCAATCTTAACGCCTTCCATCACCACCTAGAGACGACTAAGCCGGGCTTATTGTTTTTAACGGAGACGCAAATATCCGCCCCAAGGGACATATCATATCTATACTACCCCGGCTACAATCTGGAACACAAATTCCTTCCAAAAGCCGGGGTATGCCTGTATGTCCGCGAGGATGTTTGTTGTCGCCGTCTCCATGGCCTGGAAAATAGGGACCTGTCCACCTTATGGGTGCGAGTAGATTTCGGTGGCTCCACCCGAGTCTATTCGTGTCTATATATTTTTTGGACATGTCCAAGACGCGACCGACGGAGTTTTCGGGCAGTACCCTTCCTCAGAAATAATCGTCCTTGGAGACTTCAACGCCCACCATTCTGAATGGTTGGGTTCTCCGAGGACGGATCTGCCGGGTACTACTGCCCACGATTTTGCTCTCGCCTATGGCCTTACTCAATTGGTCACGAGATTTACCCGCATACCGGACAGAGTAGACCATGAGCCCTCTTTACTGGACCTTCTGCTGACCAAACACCCGGAGAACTACCAAATCTTGGTCAGAGCTCCTCTGGGATCATCTGACCACTGTTTGGTATCTTCCGAAGTGCCCCTTTCTGTTCCCCAACGGGTTCATCCTAACGGTAAAAGAAAAGTGTGGAGATATCGGTCAGCAGATTGGGATGGATTGCGCGAGTTTTATGCATCCTACCCTTGGGGGCGACTTTGTTTCTTTACGGACGATCCTGACATTTGTTCAGACTCAGTCGCCGAAGTGGTATTACAGGGAATGGAGTATTATATTCCTAACTCTGTAGTGCCAATCGGTGGCTCTAGCCAACCATGGTTCGATAAGCTGTGCGCTGAGGCTGTAAGCCAAAAGCAGGCAGCTTATCGGGTGTGGAAGGCAGCTAAACAATGTCAGGATCCGCAAACTCCCGATCTAAAGAAGATATACAATGCCGCCACCAGGTCCCTCAAAAAGCGGCTCGCGAGAGCAAAATTTGAACACATCGGCAGAATTGGCGAACGGCTTGCTCACTTTCCTTCTGGAACGCGAGCATTTTGGTCGCTCGCCAAAGCTGTCGAGGGTAATTTCTGTCAGCCGTCCTTTCCATCGTTGCACACAGCGGATGACCAGCTGGCGCATACCGCAAAAGATAAAGCCGAAGTCCTGGGCAACATCTTTGCAGCCAATTCAACTCTTGACGACGGAGAAGCAACCCTGCCTACTATTCCGCGGTGTGGGAGCTCTATGAAAGAAGTTCGTTTTACGCAGAAAGCGGTTCGTAGAGCTCTTAGCTCCCTCGACGTCAAGAAGTCGTCCGGGCCGGACGGTATACCCGCTGTCGTGCTCAGGACTTGTTCTCCAGAGCTATCTCCAGTCCTGGCCCGTCTCTTCACACTCTCCTATACTACCAGCTGTGTCCCGTCTTCGTGGAAAGTTGCCCTAGTTCACCGTATCCCTAAAAAAAGTGATAGGACTGACCCATCCAACTACTGGCCTATAGCGATAACTTCCTTGCTCTCAAAGGTGATGGAGCGAATCATCAACGTGCAGCTTCTGGGTTACCTTGAAGATTCTCAGCTACTCAACGATCGACAATATGGCTTCCGCCATGGTCGTTCTGCTGGGGATCTCTTGGTATACCTAACACACCGTTAGGCAGAAGCCATTGAGAGCAAGGGAGAAGCCTTGGCAGTTAGTCTTGACATCGCTAAGGCCTTTGATGGAGTCTGGCATAGGGCTCTTCTCACGAAGCTGCCATCATTCGGGATACCCGAGGGGCTTTGCAAGTGGCTATCCAGCTTTCTTGGTGGTCGCAGCATCAAAGTCGCTGTCGACGGCTGCTGCTCATCCACCAAGCTTATCAATGCTGGTGTGCCACAAGGCTGCGTGTTATCACCGACACTGTTCATCCTGCATATCAATGACTTGTTGTCTATAGAGAACATTCATTGCTATGCGGATGATAGTACCGGTGACGCCAGATACACCAGTCGCGCTAATGTCCCTCGGACGCTCGTAGAAGAGAGTCGGGATAGACTTGTGTCTGAAGTAGAGAACTCCCTGGAGCGAGTTTCTGAATGGGGACGACAAAATCTTGTCCATTTTAACCCCACGAAGACACAGGTCTGCGCATTTTCTGCCAAAAAGACCCCATTTGTCCCTGCGCCACAGTTCCAAGGAACATATCTAACTATGTCCAATAGTAGTGCAGTTTCGGGGTCATCTGGAAGGCAAGGCTAAACTTGCCTCTAAAAACCTTGGTGTGCTAAACCGGTCCAAGCAGTACTTCACTCCGCGGCAACGACTTGCGCTATACAAAGCGCAAATCAGACCACACATGGAGTACTCCTCACATCTATGGGCTGGAGCACCCGCTTACCAGACTGACCCCCTCGACTCCATCCAGCGGCGCGCCGTTCGTATCGTCGACGATCCCATACTTACAGGCGGTTTAGAATCGTTTAGCCTTCGAAGAGACTTTGCGTCCCTCTGCGTATTTTACCGCCTGTATAACGGGGAGTGTTCCGAGGAACTGTTTGATCTGGTGCCAACACCTCACTTTTACAACCGCACCGCTCGCCAGCGACGGGATATTCACCCCCATTTCCTTGAGCTCCCACGCTCATCTACTCAACGGTTCTCTAGAACATTTATTCCGCGTACAACAATGATCTGGAGGGAACTTCCCGCCGCGGTTTTCTCTTTGCGCTATGACATGGGGTTCTTTAAGAAGGGCGTTATAAAATTTCTTAGAGGTCGGCATCGCGTTGGTGACACCCCTGGTGTTGCAAACGTTCATAGGCGACGGTAACCACTTTCCATCAGGTGGGCCGTGTGCCTGTTTGCCTGCTACTGGCTATAAAAAAAAAATCGTAATTCAGCTCTTATTTAATTATATACGCCTATCTGTATCAGTGTGGGTGATGTCGGGACGCTAATTCAGTTTAAGCTTTGACATTTGTTCGTACGAGTCGTGCGCGTCGTGTGGTGCTTGATGTAGTCGAACTCAACATCTTGGAGACCCAATCTTTACTGCGTTACACTGACGCATTGCATTAGAAAGTTTTTAAATATGTAATAACTTGAATCTACATAATATGTTCTATCCATGCAGGAACGGAGAAAGAATACAATTTCCTGCGGCCAGGCGGCCTGTCGTAAGAAGCGACCAAAACCACCCACAGCCGGGTATTTGGCCCGTCTAGATGACTACCATCCCTGGTCTATGCCGACGAGTACGCCGCTATAACAACCTTCAGTTGTGTTCCGGCATTAGTGGCCAGGTTCCAGTCTCCCTTTAGAGAACGGCAGCACATTGGTAGCACCTTTGGTGTTACAAATGTCCTAATGGTAACCGCTTTCCATAAGTTGGCTCTCTGCCTGTCTGTTGAACTCACGCAATAAAAAAAAATGTACAATGAAGATTTCGTTTCTCCAAACGGTAATCCGATTTCGATCGACCAATTTATAAAGGTTTAAACGTGGTTGTCAAATGAAGTGTTTAAATGATAGTGTACGTTTTACGTACAATTACCAACCTATATTATCATAATTCTTGGTTTTTTGTTAGTTTAATAAAAAAATAGATCTTATCACATGGAATAGCTTGCGTAAGTTTCAGGCTCTACGAAAATTATCCTATAAGATTTTCCAAAATAAACAAGGTTATATCTACTATTACCGACAATTTAAGTATGTATACTAACATTTCATAACCATGGATGTATTTTCAAGGTCGGGAAAATTTTACATACAAACATCTAAAAAGTCAATATCACATTTATTTACTTACTAGTAAGTGCCAGTGAATCTTCGTTCGCGTTGCCCTGACAACGACCTTTTTGCTTGTGAAATGCAAGAAAACAATGCGACCATCTTTTTGACTATGTTCGTCTATGCCACGGAAATGAAGTTTTTATTTATCAAGATCAGGCGTTTTACGTGACGCTCTAACAGACAGACTGACAAAAATTCTAAAAGCTCTATTCTCAAAATCTGTTGGACCGAATTAGCCCTTAATGTTTTTCTCTTTTTTAAATTCGTTGTACTTACAAACTTGACTTTTCCACTGATAAAGATTTGTTATATTAGAGATATGGATTTTTGACTCCTTTATCTTGAATGTAATTTACCTACTTATTTAACATCAAAATAGGATTGTCGACAAAATAGAGTTTCAACCTATTAATATTGATTGTTTAACTTTCATTGTGCTTCAAAATTCTATTAAGCGGTCGTTTATTCACTTATATCAGAGAAATTAAACCACCTGGATAAATGTATAAATTTTCCAACAATATTTTAAAACTTTTAAATAAATTGCTACAGAAAATATGTTTCATAAACATCTAAGAGGAGATGAGCTTAAATTGAATTTTGTTGGGGCAACACTTTAAGCACGACGACAAAATATCAGGACGTTGTACTAACTAACATACGTTGAACTGAATATCACGCTCCTATATTTTGTACGATGAGCATAAACTTTATTAAATAGCATGTTATATTTTGTACGTGTACCACATTTAACAACTTCAGACTAAATCAGTCTATTATATTAATGTTTCATTGGACGTCAGTTTGCTTGCTCTTATATACCTTTTTTCTTCAACCGCTACATTCAAGTTCCTAAAAGTTCTAAAGAACATTTCTCTTGGACACTCGAGGGATTTAGAATGAGCTCTCAGCTGAAGCTTTCCCACAGCGTAATGTGGATCATTTTAAAATAGGTATAATAGTGTTCTTTTGCGAACAGCAACACACTAGAGTAACAACATACTCTGGTACTGCAAATGCCAATAATAGGCCAGGGTAACTAACCATTTTCTGGCAGGTGGGTCGCTATCCTGTCTTCTAATATCCAAAAATAAAAAGAACAACCCTTTAAGTGCTACTGCTGGGCTCAACTCTTTTATGGCCAGATTAGCAGTATTGATACATCGGTAAATTAAGGACTCTGGTTTTCTCACGATGTTTTTGTCATTGTCAACAAGTGGTAATTATAACAATTTATAAATGAGGTAAACTGCCTAAGCTCATATATCATATATCTCGACCAGGATTCAAATACAACATGTATCAAACACATTTTAAAGAAATGCCATTGCCTCAGCCTTTAAATTGTCAATTCTTACTCTTGTTGGGTAAGAAATTTTCCAGGGGATTGCCTTAAATAAAATTTAGGGCGGATAATCTTATGTGCATATTTACTAAAATAATTGCTGTAAAGTTGCAGTGTATAGACAGAATATGTATGTCAGAAAATTGACAGTTTTGTGTAATACCATGGAAAAAGAAGTATTCTTCTTCCGTCGTACTTCAGAATTATTAATTTTATTTATTTAATGAATAAATAATCATAAGGACCTATATATATATGTATGTATTATATTACCTACATACATATATATATAATAATTATGCATAAGATAACCAGCGGTAACTACCTGATACACTTACCTATGTGCGCTTCCTGCGAACTTACCCAAGGGACCATCTACATAAATGGTTTTATCCATAAATCTGTTTTAACTTGCCATAAGCTCTGATTAAAGAAAGCCTTTTTTATTGCTGAAATATAGCAGAAAGGCAATAAATACATACACGTTATAAACAATAGGTACAGTTACTTGCGGGCCTTGCATCGCGTATAGGTGTTATCTTGTGATACTTTATAACACTTTTAAAAATATACCAAGTCTTGTGAGGAAACCTACATAGACTCATTCCAAAAGTCTAAGTTACCCAAGAGAAGTGAGCGACGTTGTTAAAAAAGCATATTAATTCTACTGGCCATATTTTGTATATGCTAACCATCCACCAAGAGCAAACTCACGTCTTTGAAGCTATTACTTTACTGGTTACGGTAGCCTGTAGCCTATTGCTGTCAGAGGGGCCCAGACATTGTCTATATTCTTAAATATAAGAACTCACTTGGAAAAGACTACTTTTTCTTAAACAATTGTACCTAATTCTTCTTATACTGATATTAAAAGATGTATCATATTGTCGTATCGTATTTATATGTATTTAACTTATGGAGTAGTTGAAGTATATGTATTTAATTTATAAAGTAGTTTATGTATGTGTATTTAATTTATGAAATAGTTTAAGTATGTGGATTTAAGTTAAGTCCTATATAATGCTCTGCACCACTTACTTCGCCAAATTAATTTATAATATTCCTTAAGTTAGGTTGCCTGGAAGAGATTGCTTCAAACGACAAGGCCGCCTATTGCTTTTACTATAACAATATTGTAATCGCACATTTTTTGTTTTTTGTAATTGTGAATTTTTGGTGAGCAATAAAGTGTTGTCTATCTATCTATCATCTTTTATTATTTCTGTTTCTGTGTTTATTTACACACCGTAAAATGTCACCAAAGAAAACAGCAGCAGCTGTGTTGCGAACTCCTTTTATCTGCAACTTTTTAGATATGTTTTTTAATTATTTTGAAGTTGACTTGTCAAAAAAAAATTTGATTCTCTGTCTGCCACATACTAAAAAATTACATGTTTTCCATTTTTCCATTAAACACATTTATTTGCCACAAAAAGCTTATCATTCCAAGAGTTATCTCTGCAACAAGCTGTATAATGACAATTATGGTGATGACTTATCATTGAATTGTAAATACCGTAACACATATTAGCGTTATAACACTTTACAAAATTACGCGAAGTATCGTTAATTAAAGCATTAAAACTCAATGCGTTAAAACCCATTATGGATTTTATAAGTATTTTATTTTTCTGTAAATGAATCTTTTTTGTTATTACTTAAGGAACTTTGTAGTGTTCTAAAAGTAAATTAATTCCTATAATCTTTAATATTATAAAATTCTAAACACGCCGTGGCTGTACATTGAAGCTATTTTAAAAAATAACTGTACCAGACTATATAAACGATGGAGAATACGAAGCCATTTTTTTTAGATTTCTTATCTGTTTGATCGGGATTCACATAAAAACTATTGGGCAAATTTCGATGCGGTTTTCTATATCCACAGTATATTCTTATACTTAAAATCTGCTCTACTTATTATCCTGGGAATCCCGCGGGATATTTCCTGAGAAAGATTTAAAAATCTAATTCCAATGTGATTTCTTCACTGATCGATAGCAAATTTTATGTAATAAAATGTATGATGTTTTCATCTCGTGACTTATAGGGGTATATATATATATATATATATATATATATATATATATACACACACACACACACACACACACACACACACACACACATATATATATATATATTCGCTGGTAATAATGCGTGCAGTCGCCAGCTATCGAGTATGAGACACTATCACAGGATTTATTGCAACCTCCATCCCCCTGTTTTATGGCCTATATTATAACGGATCGCATAGTTTTTACGGCGACCGCTATTTGTAAATGCCTAAAAAGGATTTTACTATAGAATTGATAAGAAAATCTCGAATTGTTATCGCGAATTATTGCAGCCGTTTTAGTTCAGGGGGAAAAACAGAGTGTTTGTATTGGCAGTATATTATGATTTAAATTTTATAGGTTTTTATGTCTATTCATTTGATAATTTTACACCTGCAATACAGTGGCAGGCGCTTTTTTTTGTTGAGGTAGCAATGATTTAAGCACACCTCATTTGCTTGGGAGTAAACAAGATACAAGTTTTCTATCAAAAAGAAACAGAATTCCAGAGTAAGTAAAAAGCATAAAATAAATATTCTCTATAACATTTTCAAGCCGGTGCATTTTGCAAATTTCTTGTTGTTTTTGTTATGGTTTACTTGTCACCGACTTAAAGATGTTATAATTTTTTTTTTTAATGCTTTATAGTTAGTCTTGTCTGTTTCTTTTTGCTAAAAACTTTTATTTTTCACTTTTAAGTTACGTGTATGATATCCACTAACAATGAAAATACAAACCTATCTTTAAACTGTACTGAGTCCGATGCAAAAATAATCATCAAAATCGGTTCAGAAACAAAAAGTTATGACTGAACATATATAAAAAATTAAAAAAACATTTTGCGCGACAAATTGAGAACATCCTCCTTTTTTTAAGTCGGTTAAAATAGCGTGGATCTCTCAGAGACTCCCGGAATCTCACCAGAATCGCGCATTAATTCATAGCATGCAAGAGCACTTACGTTTCGGCTACGGTTTAGTGGCCGTTGTTATTACAGAGCAGACCATAGTGTTAATTTTGTTAAAACGTAGTTTTATTATGTATACAAGTCGCTAAAACTTAAGAAAATATTATTAATTTTGTTCCTTTAATTTAATTATAATTTGCTAGTAACACCTATTTTATCTATATCAATGCAAACAGCGGAGTGTGAGCAGAAATCTGCTAGTTCTTGATTTAGATGACGGTAGATATTTGTCCTCGAGAGCAGTCACTCGACTTGCTTTTGCGTATACGAGAGAAGGGTCGAAAGGTTGTTTCTTTTAAAGGTTGTTTCGCTTATAGAGTAACCGTTGCCTATCTGATTAAAAAAATTCAGATCACAGACATCCGACTGTTGGACTCGACCTCCCCGATTCTCTAAATCCCTGTTATCTCTATTAATATTATAAATGCGAATGTAACTCTGCCTGTCTGTTCCGTTTTCACGGAAAAACTACTGCACCAATTTGTCTGATACTCAGTATATATGTATATATATATATATATATTTTCGATGCCGAGGATGAACATAGGATAGTTTTTATCCCGAAAAATGGGATAGTTTCCGGGATAAAAATATATTTGTCTCCCTGTTTGTTATGCTTTTACGGAAAAACTACTGGACCGATTTGGCTGAAATGCGGTATATATATAATTTTAATACCGAGGGTGGACAAGGGTTACTTTTTATCCTGGATAATGGGATAGATTTATGTAAAGGTTATCCCAAAAACTAGGGTAGGTTTTTGTGATTTGCCATTTTCGTAATTTTGGTTATTTTGGCCATTTTGTTGTTTTGGTAATTTTTGTCATTTTGGTCATCTTTGTTATCTTTGTCGTTTTTGTCATTTTGATCATCTTTGTCCTTTTTGTCCTTTTGGTACTATTTGTCCTTTTGGTCCTTTTTGTCAATATTGACGGCCTCTGTGGTTGAGCGGGCTAAGCCTTTGCCGGCTTACCTCACTGCAACGCAGAGGCTCCGGGTTCGATTCCTGGTATAGTAAATTTCGGAAACGTATTTTCTCCCTTATTTACTATGGTCTGGGTGTCTGGGATCGGCCCCAGAGTGGTCCGTTGTATATTACCCATAACACAAGCGTAACTTGCTTAATTTGGGGATATACAGTGTGTGTGCTTGTCTGCCGATTTATTATTATTATTATTATTATTATTAATATTGTAATTTTTGTTATTTATGTAGTTTTCGTAGACGGGGGATAGATATATAAAACTAGGATGGTTTGAAATAGAGGATGATAGTTTGGATGAGACCAATCATTTCTCAAGTTTATAAATATAAAAAATTATCGTCTATAAAAAAATGCGATAGTAAGTCGATATGTCTTTCTGTTAAGCTTTCACGGAAAATTACTAGGAATACTGGATCGGTTTTGCTGTAATTTTGTTTAAATGTAATTTTAATATCGAAAATGGACATAAATACTTTTCATGCCGGGAGGATGGGATAGTTTACAATATAAAATGAAATTAATCTTCCGGGTGCTGTTAGCACTAACACAAAAATGTAGTACAATGTAACCTGTATTAACGCCTGCTCTTTACACAAGAAGCACGCACTAGAGGTTGACCCGTGGCGCAGCCGCGGGGTAAACTCTCGTATTTATTATGTACATATGTAGTATGATTTGGAGTTCAGATAGAATCTTATCACTTTGATTTGTAATTTGTCGCTTTACAAGGTACTCTTGACGATAAGAACGCCGATTGTACTGTATGTATATTAATGTTCTTGATTTTATGTAGCATTTTTGCACAATAAAGTATATTCTATTCTACTCTTATTTTAAAAATTCCGGATTATACAGGGTACTCGATAATCCGACAAATTTGATAGTGCGACACCACTCTGCAAAACGTTTGTCGGATTACCGAGGGTCCACTGTAATAGTACTGCTTATTTATGTGTATCGCTGCGATGTGGGTTGGATGGGTATTAATTTCAATAGTTGAACTAATTTGAATAGTTTCTCTATATTCTAGATCAAAATTTAATTATATTGTTATTTCAATATTCTCATGTGTACGAATGTAAGGCTCCACTTTTAGAATAACTTCATCTTTCAGTCACCCTAATAATATTCTCATTGAATATTAATTTTAAGTATGATATATGGAATTGTTACGTTATGTATTTTACAATACGAGTAATGGAGAAATGTTTTTGACTAATTACGCTTGAAGAAAACTTAATAATACACAATTGAATTATTTGAAAATACCTAAGTATTAGTTTTAATACATAACTACTACAGTTTATCCCTAGCGGTTAACCTCTAGTGCATATCTCTTGTTTAAAGAGCGGGCGGTACAGGTTACATTGTATTAAATTTTCATATATTTGCCCCCGGAAGATTCACTTCATTTTATATCGTAAACTATACCATCCGCCGTCTATCTGTAAACTACATAAATTACAAAACTTGACAAACATGACAAAGTAGACAACATGGACGAAATGGACCAAGTGGATCAAGCGGACCAAGTGAACCCAGCGGACCCTGCAGACCTAGCGGACCCAGCGGAATCAGCGGACCCAGCGCACCCAGTGGGCCCAGTGGGCCAAGTGGACGAAATGGACAAAATCACCAAATCCATCCTAGTTTCCGGGATAACCTTTACATAAATCTATCCCATTATACGGGATGAAAAGTATCCCTTGGCCACCCTCGGTATTGAAATTACATATGTACAGAGTTTCAGCCAAATCGGTGCAATAGTCTTTCCATAAAAGGATAACAAACAGAGAGACAAATATAGTCCCGTAGATTTTCCGTGAAAACGGAACAGACAGACAGACGGAGTTACTTTCGCATTTATAATATTAATAAGGATATAGTTACACAAATAAGTTTATGAAGTCAGTCTCCATCTTTTTGTGTAAAGATTGTTCATTTTTAGCAAGCACTGTTAGTGTGACAGGTTTATGTAAATATTTTCTTTCATTATTTTATAACATATTCTTAGTAACTGACAGACCCAACCACATAACGACATAGTCGTTTCTTTAGAACAATAATAGATAATAGTCTAAGGTCGATTCTAAAAAGTGATATTAGAATTTTGTAAACGACAAAATTTAATCATTGTATTTACCCTTAACCTTTTGTATGTTTGGTTTGATTTTTCATTTTTATAAAAGTAATATGACATTTTGGACACTTTTCAGTTGCAGTGCCTCAGATATCTAACGATAGCAGAAATGTTTTATTTTAACAAAAACAAAATCGACTTCGCACTAAAAACCAAAAAATAAATATTTAACCGACTGCTTTCTACAACATCTCGAAGTCGGTGCCAAGTAGAAGAACAACAACATTTACAAAATAAAGTAATTTTTATGTTTTGCTTGACACCGAATTCAAGATGTTGTAGAAAGAAGTCGGTTAAATATTTATTTTTTGGTTTTTAGTGCGAAGTCGGTTTTATTTTTGTTAAAAAAATATTTTATTATTTTTAGTTTCGCAAATACTTCAATAGCTTTAGCAATAATAAATTAAGCAATATGCCATCTGACTCTGTGGTGTACATGCTCTTCAACAAGGGTTGCTCTCGATTTCCTTGTGATTCACAAATCAGATCCTTAAGGGTAACTTTTAATTCCTTGGAATCCACTAATTAGATCCTGACATGGTGACAATGGAACCAATCCGCGGGAGTATAACCTTTCGATTAAGAGAGAAATGTTGAAAATCTGTCCACTATTGACGGAGAAATCGCGTAACAAACATGCAAAACAAAAACAACATAGACAAATTGAGAACCACCTCCTTTTTTGAAGTCGGTTAAAATTCATTAAAAAATCTATATTGAAATGTTCTTTTCCCTACTTTTCCATTTGTTTAATTTTTTACATACACCTGTCGACCCCATCGACCCTTTATTACCGGTCACTAAGTTTTTATACAAAATTGCTGTTTGAAGTCTTTGATCGTCAAATCTTTAGTCGTAGAATCTAAAAAAAATATTCTATACTATGATATGCCCGTGACTTTGTCCACACTTGACTTGAAATACCCGGGGGATCCTGAGATAGAAAGTACAAAAGCATTTAAATAAAGAATGTTAGCTATCGTTTTGTTGAAAACTGTGTCCGAATAAAAAACATGCCATTCAAGCATTCAAGCCATGACATGTGGCGAAGCGGTGGTAAATTTGATTAGGTTCCCATAGAGTAAATAATAACCATAAACAAAATTAAAACTAAATAATTAAAATGAACAAGTTGGGGGTAGGCTAAATAAAACTTTAACAATACTCGTTGACACTTGTCTTCCGTGATCACGGCCACTGAAAAGTGGCCGAAACGTCGGAATAACAAAAATCAAAATAATTACCCCGCTTAAAACCGTTAAAACGTAGTTTTATAATGTATACAAGTCGCGAAAACTTAAGAAAATATTATGTGTCGGAATAAGCTAACTTTTATGCATCAAAACGGTTCAAAACTCAAAACGATTCTCGGTAAAAAAAGTATGACACATTTTATTACATAAAATTTGCTATCAATCATTGAAAAATCCCATTGGAATTCAATTTTTTTGTAATCTGGTCATTTAAAATAATTCCCAGAAAAATTTCCGCGGGATTCCCAGTATAAAAAGTAGCGCAGATTTTAAGTCTAAGAATTTGCTGTCGATCAGTGAAAACCGCATCGAAATCGGCCCAGTAGTATTAACGTATACTCCGAACAAACAGACAAACCGGCGAACAGATAAGAAATTTAAAAAAAATTGTTTTGTGTTCTCCATCGTTTATATTCTTTTTATTCTATTTCAGTTGTTTTTTTTAAATAGCTTCAATGTACAGACACCAAATGTTTAGAATTTTATAATATTATAGATTTTCGTATTGGTGGATTAAGAATAATTTAGATGACTGATTATTAGTACACATTTAATCTAGTCTATTATTTACTATATTTATTTATTCACAATTTAAAAAAAAATATATCATTTTTTGATTTAAAAAAAATAGGAGACATGCTTTTATAAAAATACATCAAAAATAAAATATATATTTAATAAAAATAAAAAAATCGTGTCGTGTCCAAGAGTGCTGCTTTCTGTATCTGGCCCTTCACTCAGCTTCCTAGCGAAAGCCTCTCTAGATGACGGTTGAGGCCTTTCGTTATAAGACCGTCGACGGCGACAACTATCGGCACAATGCTCGTTGACTCCAGACACCACATAGCGTTAACCTCGTGAGCAAGATCTAAGTATTTACTTAGTTTTTCTTTTTTAATAATAAAGTATATTATTATAGGTATTATTGTTTTATTTATTTACGTTTTGAATGTTTCATATTATTAATTGTCTACACCACCGCTGTCATGTTTTAATTAATATTTTACTTACTGTAGCGAGTTGCCTGGAAGAGATAGCTTTAAGAGATAAGGCCGCCCTTTGTTCAACACTTATTGTGCCTAGTTTCAAAGAAAGTAGTTTTAATTTCTGGAAAGAATAAAGTGTTTTCATGCGTCGTCCTAAATAACTTTAACCGATGCAGTTTGTAATGATTAATGTTTCTGGCCTCAATATAAAGCTGTTGATAGGTAATTTGCCAAATAAAAAATGTACCAACAGATTTTTGTAATGGCATAGTTGATTGTAAAACTGTTTAAGTTGTAACCTTAAACGCTTTCATCGCAACAACGCAACGATTAACTAATCCAAACATGCTTTTATTGAGGTTAGGTTTTATTATCTTTGTGGTTAAATTCAATTGGATCTTTTAGGTTATTTTGAAATTTTCATTATAAAACGTAATCGCTAAAATTGCGTGTCAAAGCTAATTCTAAAAAATATACATTTTTTTAAAAGTTTATACAAAATTAGACGCATAAAAATACATATACAAAAGAAGTTGAAAAACCATTTTGGATGAAAATATTGTTACGAGTTACAGGACTCGAATTAAAATGCCGTTAGAATTACTATAGAATTTATTAGAACTATACAAACACGTATAACACAGGTACAAATATAACTAAACACAATCAGCCCAAACGTAATGCCCGATTCAATAACACGCGCAAAGTCCGTCACTAAATAGATAATCGAATGTACACAAGTATTGCCTCGCGGCTGGTTATCGCCCGACTGCCTCACCCCTCCGTTGGGGCATTGCTTTATACTGTACAAATACAATATGTCTGCTCGACCGCGTGGACTGAATTTTCCAAGAACCACTCCTGGCTAATGACTACCATAAAGATTACAATACACAATGGGCTGTTTTTTCAATCACAAATTTTAAACACAAAGTAAACAAAGAAGACAGTCATAAAAGAACTTCAACGTAATAACGTTGAAGTTCTTTTATGACTTGTCTTGTCTGACCGCCAGCGTTTGAGCTAATAAGCTCAAACGCCAGCGGTTAATAAATGTGCTTTGTTTACAAATATGAAGGTGGCCCAAATTGTAATAATATGTATTCTCCAGTCATATTATTGTACTCTGTGGTACATATAATACACTTAATTTCTTAATAATTCCCATAGCTGTGAAAAAGGAACAATCAAACATCCAAAAAGTCAGGAATTTATGATTAAATATATGTATATGAAAATTTATCCTAAGGGAATAAATTCAATTACTTATTGTGATTTGGCGCCGACGGCGACAATACTTTTTGGATTTCATCCTTATTTTACTCAATCATACACGACTACGCAAAATTCACGGTTCGTAAATACTCGTTACCAGCCGTACGTCTTCTTAATATAAAAAATATTTCGTTCATGGCTGTCCTAAAATCTTTCGAATTAAACACGAAGCCTAAGTATAGCGAACTGCGGAACGTATCGCACGGAAAGTTCGGCGACGCCGCTGATGTGTCATAGGTTATTTAAAAAACATTTCGAACGTATTTACCTGAACTTTCCACTACCGACCATTCCGCAGGTGGGTCGTTAGGCTTAAAAAGTAAATAATAATATCGTCTCAATGTTTAATCAATTCAGACTACATAAATGCTAAGCCGTACATCAGTAAAATTTAGACTAGTCAATGAATAACCCTCTTTCTCCTTCCTATCTTCGTCAACGTTTTGAATTTCTTGTTCCTTCTGACAAACATTGCAGAACTTCTAAACTCCCTCTTCTCAAAGCTCCCACACACACATCGGCATGTTATAGTGATTCTTTCTCCGTCCACGCAGTTAGATTATGGAACGCCCTACCACATACGATCCGAGATAGCTCATCGGAGAGCAGTTTCAAAAAAAATGTCAAAGAGCACTATCTATCTTAAATTATTCTTATATATCTATATTTTACATTATGTATGTATGTACATATGTATCTTAAGAGTATCTTGTATATAATTTATTTTTGTTAATCTGTTTATATTAAATATTATATCGTTAACTTTAGTGTACACAACCCTGCCTTTTGCTTCTCCCCTTCTCGCTAGACTCATAGGTTTGCTGGAGCAAAACTCTTTTAGGGTTAAGCTCGCCTTTGTACATCACCACTATTCTATAATTTTGTATGTAACGTTTTGTGTACAATAAAGAATAAAGAATAATGTAAGTTTTGTAGTGAAATTATTAAATCCAATTTTTAAGTACAATATTTTCTATTCGCGCATCCGCTCATGTATTTTTACTAGAAGATACGCGAAAAATAAATGTATTGAATCCCAATAAAATCATCACCAATCGCTATTATCGTAGAACTCGTGTAAAAACAAAAAAAATATCCGTGCAGGAACGGAGAAAGAATACAATTTCCTGCGACCGGGTGGCCTGTCGTAAGAGGCGACCAAACAACCCACAGCCAGGTGGTAGGGTATTTGCCCGACTGGATGGCTACCACACTAGGTCTAAAGTATGCCGCCATAACAACCTTGAGTTGTGTTTCGGCAATAGTGATCATTTTCCAGTCTCCCTTAAGAGAGCAGCAGCGCATTTGTAGCACCTATGGTGTTGCAAATATCCATAGGCGATGTTAACCATTTTCCATCAAGTGGGCCGTCTGCCTGTCTGCTGAACTCATGCAATATATTTTTTTTTAAACATGTCAATTTTTAAACAAAGTATAGATCTTTGTTTATTTCTTTTAATTTTTAGAGACAGTTGACGTCAAATGTCACTTTCAAAATTCTATTCTATTTCACCTCAATAAAAGCTTGTAAGCTAACATATTTACTATGTATGTATTTACAATATTAGTATTATTTTAATAGAACCTAAAGGTGCTTCCTCGCCGTGAGCATTCGCCTGTAATGTAACTTTACAGATCCGAGTATTACATCAGTGAAGGAGGAGAACCGAGCATTATAGTGCGCAACCTGTAATGTTCCAGATTCGAGCATTACATCAGTGAGGGAGCAGAACCAAGCATTAAATGCGCAACATGTAATGATACAATCTGTAATATTTTGATACAATGTGTAACACAACGATAGCTTTGTCTGACTTTGTGGAATCCACTAAATGCTCAAAATCGAATCATAAATGTTACATTACAGGCGAATGCTCGCAGTGAGGGAGCACATTAATTAGAAGAGTTAATTTTTATTGTGCAACTTTACATCGCATTCGGGAAAGTTTCTATAAACAACTAAAAAGAATTTGGAAGCATTCTAAATAACATTTATATTCATTTTAAGCCGGTAAGTTATTTATTTTTAGATTTTGTTGTTATACTAACATTGCATGCTTTTATTATTATATTTTTTTGCCATTTTAGCTTCTAGTTGTGTGTCTTGTCTGCCGCGTATAATATGCAATGTCGTGTTAGGAACTAAAAAGTAAAAATCTATGACAAGTTATTTTAAAGTTTAGTTGGTTAGCGCACGCGTCCGAAACACATCGCGGGTTTGAATCCTGGTCAGACAGCATGCATTACTTAGGCCATTTTCTGACCTTAATGTGCATATTGTTGCAATTACCACGTGCTGACGATAAAGAAAAACATCGTGATGAAACCTGCACATCAAGATAATCGATGAGACAAACCCGCCAAGCCGCCTTGGAAAAGCGTGGCGCGTATACTGTCCGTTCGCTTAAGAAATTGGGAGGCCCAAGCCCAACAGTGGAACGTTTATGAGATGTTATTATTTATTAGTTTATTTTAAGTACTTTCCTGCAGTGAATAGTCGATTTTCTGACGAAAATTGTACCATTGAGGTTTTTTGCTATTGAAATCTCTAGTTGTTTAATGGTTTAACTAAAATTGTTAAGGTATCATTCTTTATATATAACCTCAATATCACGTATGACAATATGCGAAACTATATATTAAAGTTTTGTTACAATTTACCTTAGTATAACGAACCTCAATATAATGATTTACTAGATTTACAAATTTTTAGAAATCGCCTAGAATCGGCCACAAGATTTAACACAAAATATACTTTTACATTATGAATACACTTTTGTGAAAACCTCTTTATAACGAGTTTTTAAACATTCCAAAACATCATTAAAATTATAAGAAAGTATATTTAACCCCTGTATAACGATTTTTATATAACCTACAACCTTTACATAAAGTATTCTACTAATCCGTCTAACAAGCATTATTGTCTCGACAGGTTAAACATATTCGTTTACCGTAAGACAATCCAGGAGTTTAAAAATTTATAATTAATTAATGTTTAATGTTGTAAGGTAAATAAATGTAAAAGTGCGTCAATTACAATGATTATACTATTTATTTTAAGTTTCCCTGAACCTTGTTAAAACAAATCTAAACCAAATTAACCTCTATATAACAAACCTCATTGTAACAATTTTTTTGATGTAAGGAATATTTTTTAATCTCTTTCAGATTTATTATATCTAGGCTATAACTGTATAACTAAGTTCTTTATTTTTGTTCGAATTGGTACAAAGCAATTTTCGTTAGATAAGATTTATACTAGCAATGCAATACAAGAGTTCGCTATCCATATTTCCATTAACATTTGCAACATTAACCCCACCGTGGCGTGATACAGCGCGGAGGCATCCATTAACTAATGGCTAGCCGTAATGGGGCTGAGCAAACACCGTCTTGGCTCAACTTAGCATGCATTTACTACTCTATACTCTACTCTACCTCTTCTTCTGACCAACTAATTTAATCACAATGTTTTAACATATTTTTTAGCAAAGCTATTTGTAGATTTGCATATATATAAACTATGCTTGTTTAGAGTGCATTGCATATTAAAGTATTAATTTTTATCATTGCAAAGCTGGCAAGCAGCCAGACGGTCCAGCCCATGGAACATCATTACTGTCGCTTATAGATATTTGCAACACTAGCACCAAGCCAAGGATTATAATAGGATAGAGGGATGAGATAAAGAGATCAGACAGGAGGAATGGGTTAGAGGGGATGGGATATGGGATTGGAATAGGAACTCATCGCACGAAACACGACTAGCTCAAGGTTAACCATTTCACGCAGTTATTTTGTGAGAGCGTGGTATCACACCGATGCAGCTGACCATAAGAGCTGTAATCAAGATATGGCTTCTAGCTTAGCTGTACCACGTTAAAAATTCAAATGAAATTGAATCTTAAGAAACCAGAATCCGTTTTTAACATCTACTAAAGACAATTTTATGTAAAGAATATTTAAATAGAAGATTAAATGGCTCCATTTAGGGCTATATCAAATAGAAATGAAGATAAACATTTTCAATTGCTCGCTTGAGAATTTCTATAATAGTAGAAATCCGCAAGCTATTTCGCAATTAAAATATTGCACTGCTGCCCTGATAATTAATGTTCACAAGTAACTCGTTCCTGTGCTTCTCGCGGCCATAAAACACCCTCTCCGAGACGGCCTGATGTGCAGCGAACGGCGGCACTGGCAGGCTGCCGCCGCTCTGGCTTCGTTTTGAGCCAAGAACTACTTAAAATGTTCCAGTTCTGTAGTAAAAATAATCTTGCTTTTGCACGAGATCGACAACTTAATGTACTGTAAAATAGTTTGTATCTTAGGCACATTTTACTATTACAATACTATAGGTATAGAGCTCCTGGAGTATTTATTAAACCGTAAAAAATCAAAAGTATTCGACACGAGGTGTCACAGGGCCGATATAATTTTCAAATGTGACGGATTATCTTATGTTTTTTGCTGTACGTCTATAGATATAAAATACGGGTCTTATGAAAATTAATTAAAATTCTAACTGAATCTTATAATACTTGTTGTCAACCATACTCGTTGAAGTGGCAGTGGGCCGATCACGTCTGTTGAACCGCCGGCCGTTAGAGCAAATGTCCTGGACTAGAGACCGCATCTCGGTAAACGTAGCGTAGGACGTCCTCCAACCCGGTGGAACGACGACCTGCGTAAGGTCGCCCGCAAGGGCGAGAATGTGACGTATGAGGAAGGCGGGAGACCGTGATATGTGGCGTAGACTTTACGTAGCCAATGTCTAGCAGAGAACGTTGATTGAATAAACAGAATAAATATGTCTGTTACTTTAAACAATTGTAGTAAAAAAAATATCTCGCAAAAATGTATCACGAATTTCCAATATGAAATCTCGTTAGCAATCGATTAACGAAAATTTTCCAGCACCCCTGTTTTTTTAAGTTACAAGTATTAAACTGAAAGCAGTGTACAAAGTATGTACAATGATCAGCAATTTATGAATAAATAACTGCGGCCTAATGCTTAATTAGGATTAATAAATAAAAATAACATTTATATTCGAATATGTTCGGGTAATAAAATCAGTGTCATTCATTACAGTGCTCGTTGAGTTTGGTGTTCTTAAATTTTACCCTTCCCTCCTATACTAAAACTGTATACATACTACAAGCAGGTAAGCCGATTTTTATAGATTTTTTTAAAATAATAGTTTGATATTGTCACAACTTAAGTACTGTGTGATACAAACTAAGTAAAGAATTATGTACATTTATTTCGCTAGTTATGTTATGAGTTGTTTAGTTCTTGTCAATGAAGTAAATATTTAAATTATCGATTGGAAAATTTCAAGTTCGTGTAAATAATAAATTACTAACTATTGCGTGAATCGCCAAATCATTTTTGAATTTATATAAATTAATCATCAAATATGTATCTCTACGACACTTTATGCGTCCATCTGCCAATGTTTGTACACGTGACTGCCAGTATTAATACTAATGTTAAAAAAACTTAAAAATAGTTTTTAATTCCTACATGGCCAGATGACGCCAGATTTTTTTTGACGCTTGCTGGTGTTTCAATATTTAAAATATTTTAAAATATATTTTTAAACTAAATTAGTTAGTTAAAAGGTATAAACAGTCTGTATTCTATGAATCACAACATTAAGATTACGAATTTTTATTTTGTAGCCATACAATAATAAGTATTATTTTTTTTATTACTGCATGGCTACAAAATAAATATATATTAAGATATCTTGACGTTTTGAATAAATTAGAAGGGTGCCAAACATTGAGTGGTATAGTTTAGCGTAATTTATATATTTTTTTATAAGGGAGATGAATGAACGAACGAATGAATATACGAGTATATTATTTTTTTGAAAAAATTGAATAATGGGAAGTTTGGTCTTGTTGTAACAAAATTAAACAATTAAATAATAAAGTAAATCCTCTTGTTTAAAGAGCAGGCGTTAATATAGGTTACATTGTCCTAAATGTTTATGTGAGTGCTATTTGCACCCGGAAGATTAATTACATTTTATATCACAAACTATCCCATCTCCCGGCAAGGCCAAAAAGGACAAAAAGGCCAAAAAGGACAAAAAGGTTAAAAAGGTCAAAAAGATCAAAAAGGACAAAAAGGTAAAAAAGGCCAAAAAGGACAAAAATGTCAAAAAGGACAAAAAAACAAAAAGGCCAAAATAGACAAAAAGGTCAAAAAGGACAAAGATGACCCAAATGACGAAAATGGCAAATCACAAAAAACCTATCTTACTTTTTGGGATAACCTTTAGATAAATCTATCCCATTATCCGGGATAAAAGTATCCCTTGTCTACCCTCGGTATTAAAATTACATATATACCGATTTTCAGCCAAATCGGTCTAGTACTTTTACCGTAAAAGCATAACTAACAAACAGACAAATATATTTTTATCCCGAAAACTATCCCTTATCTTATCATTTTTCGGGATAAAAAGTATCCTATGTCCATTCTCGGCATCGAAAAAATATATATATACTGAGTTTCAGCCAAATTTGTCCAGTAGTTTTTCTGTGAAAACGGAACAGACAGACAGACAGACAGAGTTACTTTCGCATTTATAATATTAATAGAGATGTAATTACGTCGCTATTTGTTCAAATAAAGTCTTTTTCTTTCTTTTTTTCTATATATACTTACGAATAATAATATATCCTCTTTAAATTTATGCTAAATATTTAAACATTACAATATCAAGTTAAAATAATAATTTTTATCACGAAGAGTCGTTACCCGTTAGCATTTCGCTTGGAGCATTGTTGACCTTGTCACAGCTGTCACGTCAGGATTGTAGGAGCCCGGCTAACACCGACGAAGCTCGAGCGGGGATCATTGACCCATGATTAATGAATCTGTCATTCAGAAGATAGTGATCAATCACCGACTAACCTGTTGATATTACCTCTGAGGAAACTACGAAAATTGACTAATATAGAAAATTCGAACAATTTTAACTTCCAGTAGTACCTACATCATTGCTTATAAATATTTACAAGCACTTAATTTCGCAGTCATCGATAGGAAAACCAGGCAAATACCTACATGTCGTTTCCCAGGCAGTGAAGAATTTTGTGATGGTGAAGAAAATCTAACGTTTTTAATATTTCGCGAAGGAGATGTAAAACAGACCGTGTGCGAGTCGGAATCGCGCTGGATTTCTCTTTAGAAAAGAAAGCGTATGTGATAGGTTTTATTCAAATCCAATTTGAGAAATGCATAAAGCATTTTTTATACAATTTTTATTCTTGACGATCGCACAATTTTAATAAATGTTTGAGATCATCAGAAATAATAATTGTAATTTTGTAATCTACAAAACGTTATTATTGACTCTCCCACAAACCTTATGTAATTAAAATTTGCAGGAATTATTTGGATAGTTAAAATTTCAGAGACCATCAATAAGAATAATTGTAGTTTTGTAAGTTACAATTTTTATTATTGATGATCCCACAAGTTTTATGTAAAAAAACATTTTCTGAGAGACTTATATATCTTCAATTTTTTACATAATGACTCAACTTAATGAATTGTAAAAAAAAAACTGGTTTCTGATTAAAAGCTATAGATATTCTTCTTTATCAAATATAGTACCTACATATTTTATTAATGTTGCATTTTTTTGGATATTTTGGAACATTAAACAAGTCTTCTAATACATATTAAAAATGTCGCTTGAACAAATAGCCTTTTACCCCTGTATATGTTACAACATATCGGTTTTTGGTAATTAGCTGGTAAAGCTCATATAACACTTTCAACGAAGACTGGTTTGAAAAAGTTCTATTGAGTAATTTTAGATATTTTTATGTGTGCGTTCACACGCATTTGTATAATATAAAATAAATATAATAGCTGCTTATAAACGCTCAATTTTGGAAACAGACTTCAGAATTCCAGGATAATGTACACTATTGCCTTTAGTTCTATCCCATATCTATTGGCAATCTTGGTGTACAGAATTTCGCAGGTTGTTTCTTTCACCATCAGATCTTGATATTTTAATTTATTTAACCCAGGGCATATAATAGTTATATCAATATTTGTCACAAATTTACAATTTTACATTAGGTCAAAAAAGCAATCTAAGTGATGCAGTAATTATTCGAAACTACAATATCAAAATAACACGCAGTTGCTTTAGACATTGAGCTACCAAAGGTTCTTGAATTTGCGTAATAAAATTTCATTATGTAAAGAAAATTATTAACTGTAACTAAGAAAGGTGTCGTCCCAATTGCCTTGTTTTAAACAATAAAAGCCCTATACTTAAGTACGCCATAATATCGAGTTACGGTCCCATTAATTGTAACACCTGAGCTATTTACCTACTACATTATGTATAGGTACATATACGCGTACCTATCCGTAATTATTTTGACATGGAAACAAACTGGTTGTAAGCATTTCCGTTCTTTAATCAACGTTAAAACATAGTTCTAATTATGGGTGTAATAGCTGATTCACATTGATTCAGCTCCTGACTTCAAATTCGAAGGAAGCCAGTGCTGACGTCATACTGGAATCGTGTAAATTGATTTGTAGTCAGTACGGCGCTACCACACCTGTCTGATTTCAATATTCCCGATTAAATATTTTGAAGCCAGTCCGCTCCCCAAGTCAGTAGTAGCTGGATCAATGCAAATCAGGTTTTAGTCTTAAATTTTATTCCTTCTACTTCTTTCGAATCATTTAAGATGGAACACGATGTCCTTCATATATCTTCTGTCACACCATATATCTTCATGTCATATGTCGGATATCATATACATAAATATATAGAGGTAACCGTAGTAACCCCTATATATTTATTATATCTACTATTATGTATATCAAAAAAGAGATACATGGCTTAGGTGAAAGGTGATAAGATGATTTGTTGATGTGACAAAAGACGTATGCCAGAATAGAGGAGTATGGAAGAAAAATTATATTTTACCCATGACAAATGATTGAGAGAAAGGGAAAGAAAAGAGAGACAGAGAAGTTACTATCTATCAATCTTCTAGGGCCTTAAGAATGGTATTATAATCGAGTCGGAAAATCGGAATGATCAGTAACTGGTTTCATAATGCCACCATAGTGGTTGCTTTTTTATGCGTTTGTATATCCCATCACTCATACCTATGAAAATAATAATAGAGGTAGAATCTACAGGAGTAGATTTTTATTTAGACTTTATTTTTATTTTAACAGTAGGGACTTATATAACAGTAGGGACTGTTCACTGTCAATACAGATCAGCATTTCAGAATATCCTGGGAAAAATAAAACTAGGAGTGAGTACTGACTACTAAAATCGTACAACTAACGACTACGCTACAAATTATACTTCTCTTGCTTTTTGACATTTTATTGTTTAGAACTTATCTTTATAAAAATCCGTCGAAAATTGATTCCTTATAGGTTTTTCTTTTCAACTGACGATTTCTGTGGGTCTTTACCGGCCTAGCTCATTGCAGCGCAGAGGTTTTGAGTTTGATTCCTGGCATGGTAAATATCGTAAATGAGCTGTATGTTATTTATTACGGGTTGGGTGTCAAGGATTGGCCCCAGAGTGGTCCGTTGTATATCACCCATAACACAAATGAATGAATTAATGAATGAAAACACTTTATTGTTCACCAAAATTAAAACTAAGTTCTTAAAACTAGGTACAGTAAATGTTGAACAAAGGGCGGCCTTATCGCTTAAAGCGATCTCTTCCAGGCAACCCCCTAAACTAAGGAAAATATTAAGTCAACAGTGGCGGTGAAGACAACAAATGATATGAAACATTCTAAGAATAAATGAAAAATAATAAATAATATACTTTATATACTATACAAAAACACAATATATCATACTGTATATAAAATCAGCAGCATGTTAATGTTATTTTATTAGCATGGGGATATACCTAAAATGTATTTGTTTGCCGATTTATTATTCACATGTATATTTATTTTGTGTATGACAACAGTTTGGGTGGTAGAGTTGGTGCTGGTAGACCGTGACATACCACGATCAAATAGCACGTATCTTAAATAATGGCCAGATAATAAGCACCCATAATAAACGCGTATGTATGAAGAAATTAAAGAAAGTAGATAAAGCAAAAGATGTCAAGATCGTAGCAAATGGAAACAAGCGTGATATGTACGTATATGTTTTTTTTTTAATTTTCCTCATTATATTAACTTTAGGTGCGTTGTTATTTTTAGATCAACATATTTTTAGGCACATAAATAATTTAATGTGACGTCCTATAACGTTGTGTAGTTATATCGAGTCGAAGCACACTGTAATTAATTACAAATATCACCATGATGATGTTACATTCTATCAAAAAAGTATCGGGAATAAATGATTTGTTTATGTTTCCAAATACAATTTTTTGTTGTTGTTAGATTGGCACAACTGTTTTTCATTTTGGCGCGGAGTTTGAGTTGCATCGGTAGTTTATGTTATTAAATACAGTCCTGTTTTTAGTTAGATCATACCTAGTGTGTATGGCGAATTTCATAATTGACAAAAACATCGAACAAAGAGTTTGTCTTAAATTTTGCATTGGCAGTAGAATATCGTGTTCGGAGACACTAAAAATGTGACAGATGGCTTATGGTGAATCGAATTTATCAAAAACACGTACTTATGAGTGGTACAAAGCGTTCAAAAGCTGTCGAGATATGCTGGAAGATTTGCCCCGCCCTGGTTGGCCATCAACGTCTTCAACTGAAGTTAACATCGCAAAAGTAAAGGAAATAGTGACTGAAAATCCTCATTCAAGTTTGAGAGAAATAGCCACTAAACTTTATGTGGCTCACGAATCGATCCGTATCATATTAAATAATCATTTGGTATGAAACATGTTGCCGCTCAACTAGCCCAAAACACCTGAATTTTCTCCAAAAACTTGATCGCATAAGAATCGCTGAGGACATGCTAGAACGAGTCGATTCCGACCCAACATCCATGAAACGCATTGCTACTGGTGACGAGACATGGGTTTACGAGTTTGACATGCAAACTAGTCAACAAGCTTCGGAGTGGCGCCTTCCAACTGAACCGAAACCGAAAAAACTACCCAAAGGCGATCAAAAGTCAAAGTTATGTTGACTGATTTTCTTTGACTACGCGGTGTTGTGCACTCAGAATTCTTCCCGGAAGGTCAAAGGGTAAATAAAGTATATTATTTGAGTGTTATGCGGTGTTTAAGAGAGCAAATAGGACGAAAAACGCCAGATTTGTGGAAAGAAAATTTTTGGATTTTGCACCACGATAATGCGCCTTCGCATATGACCATCATTGTTAACGAATTTTTGACCAATAACTCAACAAATACCACCGAGCAACCACCTTATTCACCAGATATGGCTGCAGCCGACATCTTTCTTTTTTCTAAACTCAAATTACCACTTCGTGGGACCCGTTTTCATTCGGTAGAAGACATAAAAGAGAAATCGCGACGAGAACTAAACTCAATTCCGGAAAAAGCGTTTAAAAAATGTTTTGATCATTGGATTATTCCCTGGCGTAAGTGTATCGTTTCTGAAGGAGCATACTTTGAAGGTGATAAAATAAATTTGAATTAATAACTAACATTTTGTGTATTGTTGACCTTTTCCCGGTATTTTTTTGACAGAGTAGTAAAGCATGTGTCAATCGTTACATAAATGGAGCCGAAAGTAAGCTTTTTGTAATTGCGGCAGTATTTTCACAGTTAGATATTATGGTATTTGTATTAGAACTGATTTTATATATACTAGATAAAAGTCATACATGAGCAGTTAACAGCCAGCCTTCTGGGCCTTATCCCCTTATCCATAAAAGTACACTATCTAGTATACAAAGCAATGAGGGAGCGAACAGTCATATCAATTGAGATACTGTTTATCATCTCACAAAACGTTGTAGCGTTATAGATTTTGTACGAGCGTACCCATTTATGACGCATAAGTAAGTACAAGTAAAAGGGGTCAAATAGCGCCTTAATTATTGTTAGAAAAGGGATCAAAATTATTTCTATAGTGATGTTTTAAAAGTCAAATGATTATATACCTGAAAATATTAGAATTTATTGTAACAGATGTCCGCGTCTATATTACAAGTAATAAAACTAATAATAATCTAATATATAAAATTCTCGTGTCACAGTGCTTGTAACAAAACTCCTCCGAAACAGCTTGACCGATTCTTATGAAATTTTGTGTGTATATTTAGTAGGTCTGAAAATAGGATGTAAACTATTTTTCATACCTCTGAGTGATAAGAGTGGCCCACCCCAATTTTTTTTTATTCCGCTTTAAAAAAATACATACAATCAGAAATTTTCACCCTTCTACCACCAACAGCTATTTATTAATAGCGATATTATTACTTTAATAATTTTCTACTCTGGGAGATCGATAATCGATCAATTACCACTCGATCAGCTAATCCCGCCACGCGTCTACCGGTGTCACTTCTCACCCCGTAAACAGCACCGAGTAGGGATGAGAACGAAGCCGGTCTCCTGCCATTCTCACACAATAAGCTTTCTCTCACACTGAAATTTAGGGCCTAAACCGTTTTAGGCCATTATTATTGATTGTGTGTCGATCGTAGTAGTGACGCTTATACTTTCATTTTACTTTCTCAATGCAACTCTCATATTAAGTATTAGGTTGGGGAAAAGTTTCTTCGCATTTTATATAAAAATTCAAAAGGTTTTTTTATTAAGTTTATTTACATTTGACTAAAGTATGTAGGTGCCATTTTGTTGGATAACTTTTTGCCATCTTGTAGGTAGGGACGTGATCCCATTGCTATAAAAATTTTGGGGATTCTGATCAAAAAACTGAGACAAGTGGTTTTGGCAGTCCTCTCGTGATGTTAACCTGACACTGCCTAAGGAATTCTGCAGAGACCGAAACAGGTGAAAATCTGAAGGTGCAAGGTCAGGACTATACGGAGGATGCATTAACACCTCCCAGCCAAACTCTTCGTATTTTTTGCTGAGTGGCTAAAGATGTGTGAGGTCTAGCGTTATCATGGTGAAAAACCACACCCCTTCTGCTGATTAATTCCGGCGGCTTTCTCTCAACTTTTTGCTTTAATCTCATCAATTGTTCGCAGTACAGTTTAGAATCGATGGTCCTGCCTGGCGGTAACAGCTCATAATGAATAATGCCCTTCCAATCCCATCATACACACAGCATCACCTTGTTGCGAGTTAACCCGGGTTTCGCCACAGTCTGTGAAGCCTGACCGGCCTTTGATCACGATCTTTTTCGTACGTTCTTGTCGTACGTGATCCACTTTTCATCACCAGTTATCAGATTCTTCAAAAATGGTTCGATTTCATTACGTCGTAATAAAGAATCACAAATGAGTACACGGTTCATTAGGTTTCTTTCAGTGGGCTCATGAGGCACCCAAATATCGAGCTTTTTTGTGTACCCAGCTTTTTTCAAATGCGTCAAAACCGTTTTGTGGTCAATTCCCAGTTCTCCAGCTACATCGTAACTACTAATATGCCGATCTTGCTCCACTTTTTCAAAAATGGCATCAATTTTGTCCATAACAGGGCGACCAGAGCGACGTGCATCTTTGATATCAAAATTTCCGGATTGAAAACGCTTAAACCAAATTTGCGCTACTCTCACAGATACTGCATTAGGTCCATAAACATCACAAATTTTTTCGCGGCTTGTGTTGCATTTTTACCTTTTTTGTAGTAAAATTTTAAAATGTATCGAATTTCTTCATTAGATTCACTCATTTTAACAATAAGAAAAACAAATGAAAATCACACATTTTCCTAATTTGAATTTGGAATTGTCTTCTTTAAAAGTAAAACTTTTTAATGATACTAAAAACAGCCAGATAAAATGGTATAGCCAAAGAGATCTTATTACAAGTTCATACATGCTATATGCGAAAAGACTTTTTCCCCAACCTATTATATTCTCATAGTAAATGTATCATCAATTTGCAGTGCTATGATTATTTATTCCTGTTTTGCTCAAGATAGTTCTCACGTTCAGTTAGTTAAGTGATCTCATATAAATCAATAGTTTTTAACACGTTGTATGTTTGTCCAATGTGCGTTTCTAAACCATTGATCAGATTGTGGTAAAACTTTGGTAGTGTTCTGAGGATGACGAAAAGAGTTCCTGGCTTAAAAATCTATGTATCTATGAAAATAAATATCAATATTGGAATATTTGTCCTCAATGTGTTCCTAAAGCATTGATCAGATTCTGATGAAATTTTAAGAGGATGCCCGCGAGGGTTTTTGACCCAAAAATCTTTATACCTATATATAAAATTGTTCTGTTTCTGTGTATGTCACTGAACTTTTCCTAAACGACTGAGCCGATTTTGATTAAGTTTTTTGAGCGTGCTCAAGTTGGTCCTAGAATGGTTTATTTTCACGATTAGACCCGGTAGGTGGCGCTGCAATCGGGTATCAGGATTTCGATGAATTATTTTTGTGTGTGTTCAACTAGGTCTCGGGATAATTTAGATTTAAATTTAAACCTGGTAGGTGGCGCTGCGATCGGGTTCTAGATTTTTATTTTTTAAAGACAGGACAACTTCTGCCGGGTACAGCTAGTAATATTATAATAAGCTCCAGGGGTGGAAGTGATAAATGACATAACGTCAGAAGTAGCTTCGGTGAACCTGCAGCCCACCTTCCTACACCCCTTAGCCACTCACACCCATGTTACCCCTGTCTTCTATGGCATTTTTAGGGGCCCATGCAGGGAGTGGCGAGTCACCGTGTGCTCATTTTCCATGTTCCCCGAACATTGCGAGGGGCAGACGCCATAGTCCCCATATTCCCAGACCCCTAATACCACTAGCAGTTCATCCCAATAGCCCGGTACCTTTTGTTCTCATTTCCCACAATAGTCCTACACTGGCCGGAGCTTGTCCTTGGATGCATTATTATATGGTTTAGACAGGGATAGTCGCCGGTCAGTGTTACGCCACATTTGCTTTAAAATTGTCAAGCGGCCTCTACGTGTTGGCCTTCCCATGGCCACCACACAAGCCCTCCAAAAGTCCGGGCCATTTTTATGGCCTGTAGTCTCTAGAGGCATACAAATAATATTAATAAGGTTTAGTTATCGTTAAGTATTTTTTGGTGTAATCAATTTTTTTCCAAAAAATCATAAGATAAAACAAATGAACCATAATTGTAGACATTACTAATTCAACTGCAACATATTGTACCTGATAGTTAGATCTAACATACACTGAGAAACCTAATGTTGTTTATGAGCAAAAGTTATGAGCCTAACTTTTCGATAGATTTACGACGCTAGAATATATCCGCTCTCCTTGTTGTATTGTGAAACTTTCAGGTTTCTATCTGAACTAGTCTGGATGACCTTACACTTTAGTTACTTACAGGAGAAAGCTTTATTGCAATCGGATTAGTTTTGGCACAATGGAACCGGCTTTTATAGACCGGGATTAAAGAATCAATTAAACTGGCTCGTTCTAAAAGTGATTTATTTTAATCTGTTTCTCTTAAAGAAACAATAATAAATTGAGGGTATAATTTTAAAGAATATAAAAAAGAACGTCAACAATACACGTCCTATTGCTGGGGTTTTCCATCTCATTTTAGACTAACTGATGGTAGGGTATACTCTTCACGCTTGTCCAATATAGGTGCATATATTGGTAGTATAGGTTCTTTTTAATGTTTTTAACCATCGGGACTTGCAATTACCAAATTGCAATAATAATGAAACTTTTTTTATTTTTATTTTGGAGATCATGGTATTTGAATATTTTTTATAATCAGACAAGATTATGAATTTTCTTGACTTTTTGTTTGATGCTTAATTTTAATTTTCACTACTAATTTCTGTAAATTAATTTATATAATAGAATGTGTCATTATGTCATTTTGTTTAATACTATAGAGATGCAATAGGTTTCGTCGTAAAAAAGGTTTTATATTGGGGTATAATAATTACGTAGTTCATATAATAATAATAAAAAAATATTGTCCAAAGACGTATAAAGACAAGCAGAGCGCCTAATGGCACATTAAATATCTGGATATTTCATAGCTAAATGACGACGAAGATTTATGGTCAATGAAGAATAAAGCCTTTGTGATGGATATCACACAATAGGAAAAATTTAATCAAAACCGGCCATAGATTTTGTTCGTAAGCCTTTGAAACAAAAGGACATTTCCAAGTGATAAACGTGCTTTAAATTTTTTTTGGGTTTCCCGATTAAATGAAAACGACACGGAGGTCTCGTAATTTTGGTCACATCTGCCCATGCATCTGTTTTTAAATATCAGGGTCATATATCATAGTCATTGACGGCTTCTGTGGTTGCGCGGGCTAAGTCTTAGCCGGCCGAACTCTCTGGAACGCAGAGGCTCCGGGATCGTACTTTTTTTTAACTTTCTGAAATTTACTATGGTCTGGGTGTCAGGGATCGGCCCCAAAGTAGTCCGTTATACATTACCCATAACACAAGTGTAACTTTCTTAACTTGGGGATATACAATGTGTGCGTTTGTCTGCCTATAATTATTATTATTATACATACTCATTTCTCGAAGGCTATATATTAGGTTGGGGAAAAAGATTCTTCGCATTTTATATCAAATTCAAAAGGTTTTTTTATAAAGTTTATTTACATTTGACTAAAGTATGTAGGTGCCATTTTGTTGGATAAATTTTTGGCATCTTGTAGGTAGGGACGTGATCCCATTGCTATAAAAATTTTGCGGCTTCTGATCAAAAAACTGCGACAAGTGGTTTTGGCAGTCTTCTCGTGATGTTAACCTGACACTGCCTAAGGAATTCTACAGAGACCGAAACAGGTGAAAATCTGAAGGTGCAAGGTCAGGACTATACGGCGGATGCATTAACACCTCCCAGCCAAACTCTCGTAACTTTTGCTGAGTGGCTAAAGATGTGTGAGGTCTAGGGTTATCATGATGAAAAACCACACCACTTCTGTTGATTAATTCCGGCCGCTTTCTCTCAACTTTTTGCTTTAATCTCATCAGTTGTTCGCAGTACAGTTCAGATTCGAAGGTCCTGCCTGGCGGTAACAGCTCATAATGAATAATGCCCTTCCAATCCCACCATACACACAGCATCACCTTGTTGCGAGTTAACCCGGGTTTCGCCACAGTCTGTGAAGCCTGATCGGCCTTTGACCACGATCTTTTTCGCACGTTCTTGTCATACGTGATCCACTTATCATCACCAGTTATCAGCTTCTTCAAAAATGGTTCGGTTTCATTACGTCGTAATAAAGAATCACAAATGAGTACAGGGTTCATTGGGTTTCTTTCAGTGAGCTCATGAGGCACCCAAATATCGAGCTTTTTGTGTACCCAGATTTTTTCAAATGCACCAAAACCGTTTTGTGGTCAATTCCCAGTTCTCCAGCTACATGGTAAATACTAATATGCTGATCTTGTTCCACTTTTTCAAAAATGGCATCAATTTTGTCCGTAACAGGGCGACCAGAGTGACGTGCATCTTTGATATCAAAATTTCCAGATTGAAAACCCTTACACCAAAATTTGCACTACTCTCACAGATACTACATTAGGTCCATAAACATCACAATTTTTTTTCGCGGCTTGTGTTGCATTTTTACCTTTTTTATAGTAAATTTTTAAAATGTATCGAATTTCTTCATTAGTTTCACTCATTTTAACAATAAGAAAAACAAATTAAAATCGCACATTATCCTAATTTGAATTTGGAATTGTCTTCTTTAAAATTAAAACTTTTTAATAATACCAAAACCAGCCACATACAAATGGTATAAGCCATAGAGATCTTATTACAAGTTCATACATACTATATGCGAAAAGACTTTTTCCCCAACCTATTATAAGCTACATGTAAGGAAAGTTTGAAAGATCTTTTATATTATGCTCGCTGTGTACAATGGTAAAATAAATTCCTGAATAATCTGAAAATTAGGAACAGTCCCAAAAACTTTTTCACCTCTCAATTGCATTTTATAGCATGAGTAAAAAGTCATAAAAACATCGTTATAATATTTTCAAACTTTTCTGACGATACCCCACACACCTACTATGTACAGAAATGATTCCCAAAGTGACGTGACCACTTCTAATTTTCACTTTTTTTGGGGACTGGGGACGGACTTTTTTACTTTACAGCAATGCCTGGCATTTAGAATATACCTTCAAATAAATTTAATCTATTTAAGCCCAATACTTTTTATATATATATATATATATATATATATAATTGATGTATTTATTATTAAAATGTAAGTAGTTTGTATATAGTACGAACTAGTTACTTTTTACGTATACCACCATCGCCATTTTCATCTCAATTAATTCCTGGGGTTGTCTGGAAGAAACCGCTTTTTAGCGATAAGACCGCCCTTTGTACAAAACTAGATATAATTTTAGTCTTTAACTTCATTTTTGTATTGGTGTATAATAAAGTGTTATCTATCTACTTTTTAAGAGAAAATTATTATAGAGTAGACCGAGCCATAGTAGACACATTGCAAGAGAGTTGTTTCCGCTACTCTCTCGCAGTTTGTTATTGTTTACGCCACGTTTTACAGAGACTGAGTAATTATGTAGAGAACAAAGTTTAACAGGACCTAATGAAAGACCACAGTAATGTTATTTTAACATTGTGAGAAGTGCAGAAGGAAAAGTAGGAAAGGACGCTTTGAGCTCAACGGGATTTTATCGCTCTAAATAATGATGACGATGACTGATGTAGACAGACAGACGGACGGATGGACAAATCAACTAACGAATATGGCACTTTTATGAGGGTTTGATTTTTGATAATGATAATTGATTGCGGAACCCTAAAAATGATGCTGGCCTTTTTCGTGTCACTGCTACTCCCTAATTTATCAATATTACTGCATCATAGGTTCGTTAAATCCGGAATACAAACAAAAAAACTGATTTTTCATAAATCATTTTAGGTAAATTTCGCTACCTGCGCCCCCGAAGCTCATTTAATCATTTTCAGTTTTGGCTCCAAAGACCCACTTAATAGGTTCCCGTTCTGTATTATATTAGGTCGGGGCACTAAGGTAGACTAGCTAGCAAATGGCAATTTTCATGCTAAATTGCAAATAAACCAACCCACCCTGTCAGTGAATTAAATTATTCAAAGTTCCCTTCCCTGAGACACTTCAATTAGTCAATCAAATTGTAACTCTTGGGCTATTAAGCAAACCATTGAGAGGTAAAAAGCTCGTATTGTTTCAATTATTTATTAAATTATTAAGAGGTTAGCTGATCCATAATTAAATCCAAGTGATACACATTGTGTTTTATGTACCTATATCATGATTATATTATGTAGGTACATAGATACCACTCACATATAATAGGCTCATTGAGGGTCTCATTAAATTAATGCCGATGCAATTATCAACGAAATGAGGACATATTTAACCGACTTTCATAATTAGTTCTCAATTCATTTATATGTGTTTTTGTATGTTTGTTACTCGATTTCTCCGCCAATTTTGAACTGATTTTCAATTTTTTTCTAATCGAAAGGGTATACTCCTGAATTAATTCCATAGTCATCAAGTCAGGATCTGATGAGTGGATTACAGGGAAATCAAGAGCAACCCTTGTTGAAGAGCGTCTACACCGAAGAGAGAGATGACAAACTCGTATACGCGTGCCAGTAGTACAATTTCTACAGGCGTTTGATATTTTATTTCTAAAGCTATTCAACTATTTGCGCAACTAAAAAGTAAACAACAGTTTTTTGCATAAAAACCGACCTCGATCTAAAAAGCAAAAAATATATATTTAACCGACTTCTTTCTACAACATCTTGAAGTCGGTGCCAAGTAAAACATAAAAATTTCTGTGTTTTGCAAATTTGTTGTTACTTTTTGTTTTACTTGGCACAAGAAGTCGGTTAAATATTTATTTTTGCTTATTAGTTAAAAGACGGATTTGATTTTGTAAAAAAAAAAATGTGTGTGTACAGTACACAGACAGTAGAAGTGAAACTTCAGAGAATATGATCACAGATAATTTTTCTCTAACTTTTATTAATATAAATATATAATTCCTTTAGCCTACATCTATCAACATATTATAATTCAGAATAAACTTCTTAAGCATCACATTTAATTTGTCAATGTTTTACTCAAAAAATCTTATTATTAGTTTTATTTCGGTCCAAATTAGACCTATGTTTATTCATCGGTCCTTTTGGCTCCCTAATTCTCTGCTGCACAATGTAAAACTCGTATCTTGTTCTGTCACAGGCTTAGTCCCATAGATTTATGTGTTTATCTCTTTTTAGTGTCGCTTTTTCGTTTCATCCAGTTTTAAGTTCAGTTTCAGAAGTTTAACATCAAAAATTTTTTTTGCTCTGAATTAGTTTTGCTTCTTTTAATCTTTTACGTTTTAGTCACGTGTTAATAGATACCTTGTAGACTCAGACGATTCGTCTAACAATAAGCTTACATTATAGATATATACACAGTCCTCGAGCACATCATCGCTTAACATAGAATAAGTCAGTGGTCAAAGGGAGACCTATTTTTTATTAAAATAAACTAAAGTCAGACCCTGGATGGCACCTAATTTGTGACGTCATAAAAGTTGACACGTATTATAGTGTGCTTGACGTTTCCGTGTTAAAAACGCGCCGAGTCAGATATTAAGTGATTTCAGCACATCGACGGCTCCTGCGGTTTATGACAACAGCGTAAAAAGCTTTGTATTTGTAGGTATTTTACCCTCCGTTATACGTGCGTTCAGGAACACATCACTGCGTCGAGTAAGTGCTGTCAATAGAATGGTAAATTGACGACCTGATCTCCCGCAACGAACCAGTACTGACAAATTTGTGTTTCCCGTTTTCCTTTTCTTCGCCTTCTTTATAACATAACTATCATGAGGTAGCGCGAAAGAGATCGCTATGAGTGACAAGGCCGCCCATTATTCAATTTTAGTTATTTACTGCAGTTTACCCCGCACCTCTGTCGCAGGTCAAACTCTAGTGCGTACCTCTTGTTTAAAGAGCAGGCGTTAATACAGGTAACATTGTAATAGGTTGGGGAAAAAGTCTTTTCGCATATAGTATGTATGAACTTGTAATAAGATCTCTTTGGCTATACCATTTGTATCTGGCCGGTATTGGTATCATTAAAAAGTTTTAATTTTAAAGAATACAATTCCAAATTCAAATTAGGATAAAGTGCGATTTTCATTTGTTTTTCTTATTGTTAAAATGAGTGAATCTAATGAAGAAATTTGATACATTTTAAAATTTTACTACAAAAAAGGTAAAAATGCAACACAAGCCGCGAAAAAAAATTGTGATGTTTATGGACCTAATGCAGTATCTGTGAGAGTAGTGCAAATTTGGTTTAAGCGTTTTCAATCCGGAAATTTTGATATCAAAGATGCACGTCGCTCTGGTCGCCCTGAACCAAAACGGACAAAATTGATGCCATTTTTGAAAAAGTGGAGCAAGATCGGCATATTAGTAGTTACGATGTAGCTGGAGAACTGGGAATTGACCACAAAACGGTTGTGGCGCATTTGAAAAAAGCTGGGTACACAAAAAAGCTCGATATTTGGGTGCCTCATGAGCTCACTGAAAGAAACCTAATGAACCGTGTACTCATTTGTGATTCTTTATTACGACGTAATGAAACCGAACCATTTTTGAAGAAGCTGATAACTGGTGATGAAAAGTGGATCACGTACGACAAGAACATGCGAAAAAGATCGCGGTAAAAGGCCGGTCATGGCTTCACAGACTGTGGCGAAACCCGGGTTAACTCGCAACAAGGTGATGCTGTGTGTATGGTGGGATTGGAAGGGCATTATTCATTATGAGCTGTTACCGCCAGGCAGGACCATCGATTCTGAACTGTACTGCGAACAACTAATGAGATTAAAGCAAAAAGTTGAGAGAAAGCCGCCGGAATTAATCAACAGACGGGGTGTGGTTTTTCACCATGATAACGCTAGACCTCACACATCTTTAACCACTCAGTAAAAATTACGAGTTTGGCTGGGAGGTGTTAATGCATCCGCCGTATAGTCCTGGCCTTGCACCTTCAGATTTTCACCTGTTTTGGTCTCTGCAGAATTGCTTAGGCAATGTCAGGTTAACATCACGAGAGGACTGCCAAAACCACTTGTCTCAGTTTTTTGATCAGAAGCCCCAAAATTTTTATAGCAATGGGATCACTTCCTTACCTACAAGATGGCAAAAAGTTATCCAACAAAATGGTACCTACATGCTTTAGTCAAATGTAAATAAACTTTATAAAAAAACCTTTTGAATTTTTATATAAAATGCGAAGAAACTTTTTCCCCAAACTAATATTATATTTTTATATCGGTGCTATTTGCCCTCGGAAGATTTTCTTCATTTTATATCGCAAACTATTCTATCTCCCGGGATGAAAAAATCTGTATTAAGACAGACATATCGAGTTACTATCGCATTTTTTTATAGATTATGAATTTTTATATCTATAAACTTGAGAAATGATTGGTCTGCCATACAAACTGTAATCTCCTATATCAACCCGTTTTAGATTTATTTATATATCCCCGTCTATCTCTCTGTAAACTACACAAACGACCATAACTACTATAAGTACCAAAACTACCTAAACTACCAAAATAACCAAAACTGCCTAAACGACCAAAACGACCAAAAAAAATTGACCAAAATAAACAAAACGACGAAAATGACAAACCACAAATAAAAAACCTATCCTAGTTTCCGGGATAACCTTTACATAAATCTATCCCATTATCTGGAATAAAAAGTATCCCTTAGCCACTTTCGGTATTAAAATTACATATGTACCGAGTTTCCGCCAAATCGGTCAAATAGTCTTTCCATAAAAGGATAACAAACAGAGAGACAAATATACTTTTATCCCGGAAACTATCCCATTTTTCGGGATAAAATGTATCCTATGTTCATCCTCGGCATCGAATATACTGAGTTTCAGCCAAATCGGTGCAGTAGTTTTTCCGTGAAAATGGAACAGACAGTCAGACAGACAGAGTTACTTTCGCATTTATAATATAATAATAATAATAGGGATTAATAGTTTATGTTGAAATATAAAAAGTTTTCATACATTCATCACTAAGTTACAGTAGACTTGGACCGCTCTCGACAACGAAGCTGCGAACTAAGCTGGCAGCGAGAAGTCCCTTCCTCTGTGTTCACTAGTTCGCTAGCATAGTTCAAACAGATCGGTTTATATCATAAAAGAATATTTTTATGTAGTTACCTAAAGGTACTAACTACCACTTAATAACATTCTACAGTACAGTCAAAATTAATCTGAATTAAGTCGTCTGTAAATTCTTAGAGTAATAAATCGTTTTGATTTTACTATGTTATCTTTATACAATTTGTTGTTTTGCCATTGTCGCTTTAACCAGTTATTTTTAATTATAGTGTCAAGTGATAAAATAATTTTGTTTATACACGATAACTGTTATCGGTAAATTATTGATTAGCATGTTTTGTTTTTCAAGTAACCTCTTCAATGGATTTGTATTTACACAAATGTAATTATAAATGGTATAATTTATTTAAACCACCCATGGCCGGGATAAACTAGATCATCAATGATTATATCTTTCTAGGGTCAAATATTGATCCCACGATTTGAATATAGCTGCAATATATAATATTGTAATGTAAACTTAATCTGGATTGATTAAAGAAATTCTACATTTAGTTGCCGCATCGCTGCCATTGTAATTTGAATTATTGTCTGTGCTATGTTATTTGCTTCTTAATTAATGGTTAGGTATGTAAATGAAGCACTGTATTCTTTAAAGAGAATTTGTGATTTATTTACTAGACAGGTTTTCATATTCACATTATCACGTACAAAAAATAAAGGGGTGTAAATATATCTCTGAAAAAATATAACAAGATAACATAAGTTTTTTCAAAGTAGACGAGGTCAGTCGGGTAGGGGCGAGGCTGCGGGAACGCTACGGTGGGGCGCGGCGGCGGCGCACGCGGCGTCCGCATAGCAGCCGCTGGAACGCGTGCCGGAACTCGGGGCTGAATACCGTGTAGATCACCGGATTCAGCGTAGAGTTGAAATAGCCCAACCACAGTGACAGCGAAGTCAGTACGGGGCTCACCTCGCAATCGCACGTCGGCACCAAGATCGCTAATACGAAGAAGGGGAGCCAACAGGCGACAAAAGCACCCGTTATTATTGCTAACGTCTTTGCCGCTTTCCTTTCACGTTTGGAATCCGCGGCTTCTTTGGGTTTCCGTCTTATTAATGTTGGGTAGTAGGCCGCAGCTACAGCACCATAGCCGGTTGTGGGGGGATCTGGTTCTAGGCCATTGACACAAGACTGTTTTTCGGGGCTAGTATTATTCGATGATACATTCGTGAAGCCCGTCGTGGTCGTTTCGGAGATCGTAGGAAGGGGCCTACCGATGACGGCGACGACTGCTGCTGCGATACCGCCGCTGCCTCCCGCCGCGACCAGCGCTCCACCAGCAGGCACTGGCGGAGGTCCGCCGCGGGCAGTTGCCCCTCGTCGCCGTCTTATTCTTTTTCTGGCTGTTTGATATATTCGCCAGTAAAGTATTAATATTATGAGAACTGGCACATAAAACGACGATGCTGTTGCAAAAATCTGATAACCCACATCTTGACTGACGACACAACGCAAATCTTCTGATACACGTCGGTTCCAATCAGGATCTTTCCACCCTAGAAGTGGCGCGATGCATACTAGAAAGCTCACGACCCAAACACAAGCAATCATCAACCCCACGCGTTTTGCCGTTCTCGCGTGTATATAGTCAATGTTTGTCACAGCCCAATACCTGAGGACAAAAATAAAAACATGATATTATTTTATAAAAAAAATTAAGCCGAGAATAGTGTGTCAAATCACCTATCAAGTGCGATAGCGACGAGATGTAGAATTGAAGCAGTGCAGCAAAGTACGTCGCCCGATGTCCACATGTCGCATAGTTCTGGCCCGAGGGTCCACCGCTGGGCTACTTCGTACACCGCCCCTAGTGGCATAACCAGGCATGCCACTAATAAGTCCGCCACTGCTAGTGATAAAATCAAGTTGTTCGCCGCGCTGCGTAGATGTCGTTCTAAGAGTATCGCCGCTATTACGAAGACATTTCCTGCGGAAAGAAAAATAAGATCATATTACAATACTAACAGAGTTTTATTATCAAATATTTTTTTCAGAATTTACTATCGAATGTATAGTTCTGAAGATAAGGAGACAACACATTTCATGACTATAGAATCGCGCATATTTCACCAACTATTGACCTGCATGGAAAACTCTGTCTGAAACTCGTTAAGTCCAAATTAAACCCATCTCGTAATATGACCGCCACCCCCAATTTTAAGTTTTGCGACACCATTGTATAACATAGAGCCACAAAAAAAAAACACGTTCCTTTCAAATTTCATGTATATAGTGACAATAGTCTTTGAATAAAATGGCTGTTAACACACATGTTACAGCCGTTTTCATTCCTATATCGTTAGGGACCGTTTTCAGTAGGAAACGGTCCCTAATTAATTAAATTATCACATGCACCACTGTAGTGATGCATGTGATAATTTATTTGCTTTTAAAACAAGACGATCACTTTAGACAAGGTGGTCACTTTGTTAATAAAAAAATACTGTAGTCCTAGAGTTTTTTGTACAGTACCTATATACGTAATTATTATTCTATCCTATTCATATTTTGTTGCATTAGTTATGATAAACAAATTTTCTCACCAACTACAGTAGCTAGTATGAGTAAGCCAAGTACGACAGCCTTTGCGGCGGCGCGCACGAGAGCGGCGGGTGAGTCGAAGGGCGCGGATGCCTCCCACCATGTTGCGTTGGGGACCACTGTCGCGTTCCAACTGCTGGGGTCCCACTGGGTGGAGTTCCAGGTGAAGTTCTGCACAGGCAAGCGCAGGTACAGCGCCTCCCAATCCAGCAGGTCATCGCGGCTCTCCGCGCCCTCCATATCCTCTCACCGTGATTCCACGCTACCTACTAAAATACAAATAACTCTTCGTTTAATGAAGTAAGAATTCACATATATGACATGCGTGACTTCGTTTTTAATGCAATACTTATATAATATCAGCCCATAGATGTCCCACTGCTGGGCTCGGGTCTCCCATTATAAGGGGAATGCAATACTTGTGACATATTAATTGTGATCTTAACTATACATAAATTATTTGGTTATTTACAACCTATTAAACTAAATGTTCTAGCCAAATTATTTACTTTCGAATACAGATGCATATATCTAAACACGTTTTATTGAACTAATTCGAAGACTACTAAAAAGCACATGCGAAACAGATCTAATTTAATTTCCAAGTAATTAAGCAACAAACTGGACGATGGTAGCCAGATCTGAATTTCTACACAACGCAATCGAGCGGATTCATTAGCTCCCATTGTGTTGTACTCACTGTTCGCGCTGTTATTTCGGAAGAGGTAGCTCAGAGCTCGGTCCACCATCATTGGTTCGAATTTATTGCTAGCGTCGATCTGTAAATAATTACACATATTTCAAATATCACATGTGCAGTACAAATTAATTAACGACCCGTTCAATAATTGCAAAACTATGTCTATCGGGGAAATAATAAAGAATACCCTTACACGTGTATTAAAAAGTGGTATAATATTCATTATTGTTTTTTATTAACACTTCGCGTGGTTGCTTTCAGTTAAACTCGGAATTTGCATCTTGCAAAAACTGCCCATTTCCCGATATAAAATTAATATGTATTTTTTATCTCTGTTATCAAAAGTACTCATACAATGAACTTCATGATAGTCAGTTCGTAGCCATGAAGAAGGAACAAACGTCCAAACAATATATTTCGCATTTGATCGAATATAGAAACACGTTAGATATTTTATATAATTTTGATGAATACTGTAAGGGTAGGTTTTCATTTCATTAAAAGTACCTACTTATATTATTTAAAGAAAATAAGTAGACTATTTAAACAGAATAAATTAACAACATTATTCAAAGAAGGTATTACATTAAAATACAAAAAGCCATTAATGATGAAAATTTTAAGTTAGGCCATCAATCAGCTTAGTTCCTTTAAATATTCGAACGTTAACTGCTTCCATCGATCGATGTCATAACTCTCATAAGTTATAATCAACTAGATTAGTTTCTGCGCTTAAAAAAGTATCCTTCAGATTAACTACTTTTATTGTACCACGGTCAAACGCAGCAAACATTGATTTGGTTAAACAAATTAGCTATAAATTTTTTTTCGTAAGCTGTTTATTGTAATTAGTATTTTGTAGTTTTTTAGATCAATCGAAATGCTAACATCACATCTCATGCACGTTTCAGATAGTTTTTATATGTATAATATGTGTGCGTACCTCTTGTTTTAAGAGCAGGCGTTAATACAGGTTACATTGTATTTTGTTTTTATGTCGGTGCTATTTGGCCTCGAAAGATTTACTTCATTATACATCGCAAACTATCCCATCTCCCGAGATGAGAAGTATCTATGTCCATTTTCGGTATTCAGACACACAGATCGAGTTACTATCGCATTTTTTTTTATTATGATTTTTTATATCTATAAACTTGAGAAATGATTGGTCTTCTATACAAACTTTTATCGCCCATTTCAACCCGTTTTAGTTTTATTTATATATCCCCGTCTATCTCTCTGTAAACTACATAAACGACCAAAACTACCAAAAATACAAAAACTACCAAAACTACCATAACTACCAAAATACCGAAACTACTAACCAAAAATACCAAAACTACCACAACTACCAAAAGTACCAGATCTACCTAAACGACCAAATTTGACCAAAACAAACAAAATGACCAAAATAGCAAACCATAAATAAAAAACCTATCATATTTTCTGGGAGAACCTTTACATAAATCTATCCTATGATCCGGGATTAAAAGTATCCTTGTCCACCCTCGGTATAAAATTCACATATGTACCGAATTTCAGCCAAATCGGTCTAGTAGTTTTTGCGTGAAAGCATAAAAAACAGAAAGACAAATATATTTTTATCCCGGAAACTATCCTATGTTTCGGAACCGAGGATGAACATAGGATACTTTTCGAAAAGTATCCTATGTTCATCCTCGGTATCGAAAAGAAATATATATATACTGAGTTTCAAACAAATCCGTTCAGTAGTTTTTCCGTGACAACGGAACAGACAGACAGAGTTCCTTTCGCGTTTATAATATTACCAGAGTTTATCCCGCGGCATAGCCGCGGATCAAACTCTAGTGTGAACCTCTTGTTTAAAGAGCAGGCGTTAATACAAGTTTGTATTATATTTTTATGTCGGTGCTATTTGCCGTCGGAAGATTTACTTCATTTTATATCGCAAACTATCCCATCTCCCGCCATGAAAAGTATCTATGTCCATTTTCGGTATTCAGATAGACAGATCGAGTTACTATCGCATTTTTTTATAGATTATGAATTTTTATATCTACAAACTTGAGAAATGATTGGTCTCCCATACAAACTTTATCCCCTATTTCAACCCGTTCTAGTTTTATTTATATACCCCGTCTATCTCTCTGTAAACTACACAAACGATCAAAATTACCACAACTACTAAATTTTCCAAAATTACCAAAACTACCAACCAAAACTACCGAAGCTACCAAAATTACCACGACTACTAAAACTACCACAACTATCAAACTACCAAAACAACCAAAACTACCATAACTAACGAAACTACCCGCCAAAACTACCAAAACTACCGAAACTACCAGCCAAAACTACCAAGACTACCGAAATTACCAAAATTACCACCACTGCTGAAACTACCACAACTACCGAAACTAGTAAAACGACCAAATTGAACAAAATAAACAAAATGACGAAAATGGCAAACCTCAAATAAAAAACCTATCATATTTTTAGGGATAACCTTTACATAAATCTATCCCATTATCCGGGATGAAAAGTACCCCTTGTCCACCCTCGGTATAAAATTTACATATATGCCGAATTTCAGCTAAATCGGTCCAGTAGTTTTTTCGTAAAAGCATAACAAACAGAAAGATACATATATTTTTATCCCGGAAACTATCATATTTTTCGGGATAAAAAGTATCCTATGTTCTCGGCATCAAATATATATATATATATATATATATATATAAATAGTTTTTCCTTGAAAACGGAACAGACAGACAGACCGATAGAGTTACTTTCGCATTTATAATATTAATAGGGATAGACATTATTATAATTTGCTTTACACAAATGTGGCGGGGGTACTGTCCGTTTCCCTCAAATGGTTAGATCTAAGCCCAGCAGCAGTATGGGCTACTATTATTATAAGCCTGTAAGTGTAATAGGCAGGTTACTCTTTATTTATCTAATAAGGGCACTAAGTCATGATAACTAATCATTAAGTCATAAGTCACTTTGCATGGAAATCAATTGTTATCCTGAAGGCAAAGGTCGGTCTATGATGTAAGTTATTAAAGTGGCCATTTCTTATAATATATTGAAATAATGTAGTAACGTAGGTCTTAGTAAGTAACACAATCATCGTTACTCGATCAAGTTACAGGAACTATTTATATACTTCTACATAGGTAAACCGCTGTTGACTTAAAAAAATGTGAATATATATGAACGGCTATAATTTTCAAATGATTTTTTTTGCAATAAATTGAAGGGTTCAATTCAAATCGTTCCTATCCGCTTATTTAAAGTGTTTTCTCATTTTATATTTGTCTCACAAACAATATGTAGTAGGAATAATAAAAAAAAGAAACCACTAATGATGCTTATTTTTATATAAGAACAAAGTACATAAGGAATACAAGTGACTAGAAGATAATAAATAAAATCAAAACATGCAGGTGTTTGACAGACGTTAGAATTACAATATAAGTAGTCTAAATAAATAATTATAAAGAATAATACAGATGAGGTACGTTCAATTAAGATTGAAACGTGTGTAATGCAAAAACAAGTATAAAAAACACATGTATTATAGCAACAAGCTATAAAAAGAAAAAATTAAAATAATGTTACAAAACATATTTTGCTAGTTGACGGAGGCGTGTAAAAATTAATACACTAATTATTACATACATAAATGTATACCTATATGCAATATTAAGTAGCAGTAGACACCAAAATGAAATAAAAACGGTAGGGTAAAAGCGACGGCCGTAAAATAACACTTTCCTACGCTCTATTTTGGTAAAAAGTTTTATGCTTTTGACTTTACTGGTATCTTATATAAAATTAAGGCAATCTTCTACATTAATTTGATACCTTCTGACATCTAAACCGAAATTCAATTTCTAAAAGATAAATTAAATTTACGTAAATATCAAGCGAATTGTATAGCCTGCCTATCTTTCTACGAAGTAAGGATAGATATGTTTACGAACAAAACTATGTCTGGAAAACCATTTACAATTAAGATTATGTGATTTGAAACCTTCTTCGGAAGTAAAAGGGTAATATTTTCGTATATATATATATATATATATATATATATATATATATATATATATATATATATATATATATATATATATATATATATATATATATATATATATATATATTTATTGAAATCTTAAAAAAATCGGAACGACCTGTTAAATTTTTTATTTTGAGCTGTCCTTGGGAGGGAGTTCTTAAAACATCAAAAATTATAATTTTTTCATACGAGACAAAAAATAAAGTCGGTTTTTTTGCGCCACCCTAAATCTATAACAATTTACGTAGTATATAGGAAATTAATTATTTTAATGGGTATGTGTTTAAAATTACTTTTATTTTTGTGATATGTGACTAGCCTAAGACTAATGTGATTAGACTGAAGCTAGACTGGGGTGTTGCATAAGCTCAGCTTTAGTCTGTTGTCTATTTATTTGAAGATTATTCTACAAGTAAGATATGCTCGTGACTTCGTCCACGCTCGACTTGAAATTCGATTTAAAAAAGAATCTACGCTATCGTTTTAATGAAAAATGCGTGGGATTAAGCTAATTTTTATGCACCCGAACAACTACAAACTGCTCCCGGGAAAAGTCCCACGGGATTCCCGGGATATAAAATATTACACATTTTATTACATTACAAATTTATAGGTATTGTTGGTATGCACTTATGGAATATATATAATGTATAACAATTATAATAACAAGATAATAAGATGTTATGTTTATTACTCTTTAGATCTTACGATTATAATTTATGTTTACCTTTCAGAAAACTGGTTTATTTCAATGGTTGTTTGTTAGAGATATTTTTTGCTTTTGAATATCTGTTCTGTGAAATGATAAAGCACATAACTTTAAATTCGAATCAGGATACCATGCAAGATTTTCCACGATTTGTAAAGGCCAGATAACTAAACTATATTTTGAGTGTGTTCAATACCCAAGAATAGAATATATTCGGGATATATCGTCGCCAAGAAAACGGAGAGCTGGATTTAGTAATAAAATATATTAATGGAACACCAAGAATTACAACAAGTAAGACACCTTGAAAAAACTAAAAAATAAAACAGCCTCACAAACGATTCCTATATCTCGAAAAATATAACATACCATATTGCCCACACATATAACGACTTATAATTAACTAACAATTCTTTTCTAAAATGTCTATATACAAATATACGGAGTATTCGAAAGCCAGGAAAATTTGATGAATTGAAATGTTTGTTGAAAACTATCCTGGCAGTAATACATGTCATTATACTTACGGACACGTGGCTACAGTCTGAAGAAGATGCAATGTTTTACAGTTTGCCTAATTATAGACATACATACAGTTACAGAAAGAAAGCAAGAGCGGTGGCATATCCATATACATGCATAACAGCGTAAGCTTTGAAATAACAGAACAACTTTACAAGGATGGAAATAATTATGTATGGGTATATTTGCCTAGATTTACCATAAATGTGGGAGGTGTGTATAAACCAGGTGACACCAACTTACTACTTTTCGGGAAAAATTTTCAGCTCAATTGGAACAAAGAAAGCGATCCTCGGTTTTTGGTTATTTTAATTTAGACCTACTAAAACCAAAACCAAATACAACAAAACGTTACCTATCAATGCTAGACGAAGCAGGATACGAAACATTAAATACCAAATGAAGAATACTCAACAAGAGAAACTGCATTGACTAGAACAATCATAGATCACGTCACTTCCAATTTGAGTAACAGTACATTCGTATTTTATATTTTAGACTCTTCTTTATCAGATCATAAACAAATATAATTATAACACAAGACGGAGAATGTACAACGCAAAAGATATGAAGCCATTAATTACTATACTCTATAAAATTATTCACGATGATACACGAAAGAAGATAATATATACGAACATTGTTTGTTAAAAACAAAATATTAAATTTATCTCAAATATACTGGATAAATAAAAATATTATACAATTAATAAATGAAAGAAACCAATTATGGCAACAACTAAAAAAGTCGATCAAAACGAAATCTTTAAAACTAGATTTATTAATACAAGAAATGAAACCGTAAAACAAATAAACAATGCAAAAACAAGTACTTGTCGGGTTCACGGCGTGCGAACGACACGATACAGAGTATATATAACACAATAATAATCTGAAATATTATAATCGAAGTTTATTACACTAGAATTATTATGATTACAATATTAAATACAGCACAATAATACACAGAAATATTAGATCTAACCATTTGAGGGAAACGGACAGTACCCCCGCCACATTTGTGTAAAGCAAATTATAATAATGTCTATCCCTATTAATATTATAAATGCGAAAGTAACTCTATCGGTCTGTCTGTCTGTTCCGTTTTCAAGGAAAAACTACTGGACCGATTTGGCTGAAACTCAGTATATATATATATATATATATATATATATATATATATATATATATTTGATGCCGAGAACATAGGATACTTTTTTATATCGAAAACTATTCCAGTTTTCGGGATAAAAAAGTATCCTATGTTCATTCTCGGCATCGAAAATATATATATACTGAGTTTCAGCCAAATCGGTCCAGTAGTTTTTCCGTGAAAACGGAACAGACAGACAGACAGAGATACTTTCACATATAATAAAGTAGCAAGAGAAGATGTACATATGTATATATATATATATATATATATATATATATATATATATATATATTTGATGCCGAGAACATAGGATACTTTTTATCCCGAAAACTATTCCAGTTTTCGGGATAAAAAGTATCCTATGTTCATTCTCGGCATCGAAAATATATATATACTGAGTTTCAGCCAAATCGGTCCAGTAGTTTTTCCGTGAAAACGGAACAGACAGACAGACAGAGATACTTTCACATATAATAAAGTAGCAAGAGAAGATGTACATATGTATATATATATATATATATATATATATATATATATACATATTTACATCTTCTCTCGTTACTTTGTGGTTTATTTCGATTTGTATTGTTATTTTATTACTTTAAACGTGTGTGTTCGTCCGAAAATTAAACCTGTTTCCTTTCTTTCTTCTTTATTTCATAGCGATATATTATTCCGAAAGATTTAAGCCGTGTTCGACAAGATTGGTAATTAGGTATGAGAAATGTGTGAAAATTCGTTTATAATCAAATTAATATTTGACACGTGGCTCCCTCCCTCGCGGAAAGTTAGAATTCTTTTTTAGCCGACTTCCGAAAGGACGAGGTTCTCAATTCGACTATGTTTTTTTTGTATATTTGTTAGGCGATTTCTCCGTCAATTGGGCCAGATTTTCAATTTTTTTCTTTATTCGAAAGAGTACAGAGGTAGCTTCAATGTCATCAATTCAGGATCTGATGAATGGATCCCAGGGAAATAGAGAGCAACCTTTGTTGAAGAGCGCCTACACTCTACGAAAGACCAACGTTGTAGGCGTTAAAAATAATCTTTCTAAAGCTAATCAACCAACTGAAAAGTAGATTTTTTCACAAATACCTAACTTACTTCAAACTAAAAGGCTAAAAATAATTATTTTCTACATCTTGAAGCCGGCGCCAAGTAAAACATAAAACGCAACAAGAATATTGCAAAATATTAAATTTTTGCTTGTTAGTTCAAAGTCGGTTTTGTTTTTGTTAATTTTTTTTTTTTATTGCGTAGTTAATAAATAATAAATAAAATACGATGGGGAATGTCTCAGAAACTATCCCATTATCCCAGATTTAACAAAATATCTCATATTTATCTCCGCTATCGAAAATACACGAATTTCACTCTTCATAATAATCGTTTCATTACCGTAAAAAGAGATCTTAACATCTCACACATCCGAGACAGTCTTCATGTACGTGCCAAAGCAGATAATAAGAGAGTCGACAGTGTTCGCCATACGGATTTATTTCACGAGAACAACAAAATGTTTAATTATGTCGTCTCCATCAGATCCCGGTAAAAGTGGTAAGCCCAAGAAATTTTAGCTTGGCTTCGTAAGTAATGATATTTTTATGTACGATAATGGTCTAACAATACTACCAGTGCTGAAGAGCACATGAAGTGAATAAGGAAAAGTAAATAATGAATCCCGGGTTCCGAAGTTAACCGGGACTTCACTGTAGTATGAAAATAACATATGTTAAATTGTATATACTAGCGCCGTATATGTTTTTTAAGCTCAATCCGATACAAAATCAATATTCCGTTGAGTAAATAAAATAGATATTTTGGTCTTCATTGAAGTTTTACGTAAAGCCTTTCACCAACCACCATTTTATTCTCAGCGGGAATAGATTAGTGGCTGTGCCACTTACTTGAAATATTGTTATTGATATAATTTATTATTTAACAAATTGTATCAAGCAATAAATAAACCCGAAATAGATTTAGTGACGACCACCCGCGTTCATCAGATGTAGGCACATTCAAGTCTAGTACACTCACTGGAGATGAACGTCTTTTTGAAGTCTAATAATAACAACCTATAATTATCTCACTGTTGGGGTCGCACATCCCAATTCCTTACGGGAGAGAAACGGACATAATATTATATGACCGCCATACTTGCTTGTCAAGGCGGCTTGGCGTGTTTGACATACCGGTATATCTGGGTGTACAGGTTTCATCATGATATGTTTTTCCTACACCGCGCCGTAAGCTCGTGGTAATTGTACCATACGCACATTAGGTTAAAAAACTGCCTAAGGGGTGCAAGGCTTTTCTGGCCAGGATTCGAATCTGCATTCTTTGAGTTCGAGACGGGAGTGCGTAAACCACTAAGCTACCATGGCTTTGACCTTTGAAGTGAAAAGAAATCTCCCTTGTGAAGTGTGTGTGTGACAAGTGATAGTCCTGAAATTGATTTAACTAAACTCTGTGTTTCTTCACGACAAAAAACAGCATTTCTGCCTGTCGGAGGCGGGAAATTTGTTTTGTTTAAGTTTCTTAGACAATAATATTACTTTTTTTAAAGAAGGTTCGACTTTATCACGTCCGTTTGATCAAGTTCTACACGGTAACACCCAACCTCCACAACAGTAATACGACACACAAAGGACATGTTCAAATTTAAATACGAATTTATGTATACATAATAATATGCACTAACACGATTAATAACCGGTTCCTATATCTTACCAATCGTACTTCATTTGCCTTCAGGACTTTACATGGAGAGAGTTTCTTGCCTCGAAGATACGATTGTCGAAAACAATAAAAAAAATATTATCATGTAAACTAAACATATGATAATATCGTCTGTGGAAGGGCGATAATCGCCTAGTCATTGAATATCGACGTCTCTGTGTAAACAAAATACAAAACACCGTGCTCATCACTGAGGTCGAAAGGCAAGTCTCGCATTCAAATCGGTTCAAATTGATTTGTACGATATTGGCATGAATTTGCAAAAATGTCATACGAGTTCTAATTTGGACTATATAGTCGAGAAATTGTAGGCAAATATCTCAAAGCGATTTATGTCGTAGTGTAAACTAAACTCTTGGTGATAATTACCTTACGATTGTCACATTACATACTTGTAGGCGAGTTTTTGTCTTTTGGCACTTTACTATCGGTTAAAATTTAAAATAAGCTCCATACAAGTAACCTCAAAATTCAACCGATGATAAGGCAGAATTAATAGTAAAATATAGAAATTGGTCATAAGTGAAAATTGTTACTAACTCCTGAATGTATATTGGCAAGTGTTACAAGATGTCCACCACAGTAGTCATGAGAACCATAGTGTATATTAATATGACATAGACAATCGTCATAGATAATATTTTTAGTCTATTTATCAGATGATTCGATTTATAACTAAATTACCATTTTCTACCGGCTAGTTAATTTTATAAGCCCACTAAATTATCATCTAGATAATTTAGTGCATCAGTAACTAATTATTATAATTGTTTTTATGATCCTGGCAACACTATGATGTAATTGCTATTTTTAGCAATGATGCAATATTATTCTTTTGTAGGGTAGCATTTTCGTATAAAAGGCGTAGTGGCGTGTAGTCGGTGTTTATTGCTTACTGTGCTGTGTGAATATTCACATAATAGGCTGAACAATAAAGGGGAAACCCTGCCCAAATAGTCAATATTTGGTATATTTGATATTTTCTTACCCAAATCTGTTGGATCCTCACGATTTATACTAATGTGGGTAGTTTTGTGAGTGCCGCTGGCTTTCGGTTTCGCCGCCATTGCGTGGTGGCGAACCAGTCTCCAACGCACGCGAGGTCAGTCCGGACGTTCCGTTTTCTCCGTGCTAAGACCAAGTGAACGTTTCACATCCCATTCTTGGATATCGTATTAAACTTTATACACAAGCCGTGCTTGCTCTTAGTGTGAGTGTGCCATAAATTAAACCTAAGTGCCATCCGAGGACTTGTTAGTGCCGTGCACTTTCAGGAGCTGTGTAGCTGCCCCATTGAAGGTGGATTCCGAGGTTAGTGGTGCTTATTACCCCATTGGTTTTTGTGCAGGATTTGGCATACCTCTCACTCTCAAATACAACCTACAGTCCACAATAATTACTCAAACCAGCGAAGCTGTGTGGGATCCGTGATCCAGCATTGCACAAAATCTCTCCTTGCATTTTACACAAGTCTATTACAAAAACAATAAAATTGTACTAACATGTAATAAAAATACAAAATTGTAAAGCTAATAAAGGTATGAACCTATAGCCCATAGTGTAATTAATAATAATAAAAAATCTAACTTTTTTATTTTCAGAATCTTTGCAAGGACATGGCTATATTAGTATATGGCAAAGATACGAAACTTCGCATATTCGCAAAGTAAATAAATGTTTTTGCTTTTGTTGCTGGTGATCCACCGACAGACTAACATGATAGAATTAGTTATCACAACATTGAATATTTTAAACACCAGAGATATAACTAACGTGCTGTCGGCCTCGAAGAATATTTATGGCACCTTTTTTAAGTCTTATACAGTGCCTTAACTTATAAACTGAGAGCTCGGCTCCGAATTTCCCGGGTGTGCCAGAGAAATATCCTTTAAAGCCTTTGCGTACAGAAGTGAAATAGCTTAAGGAAGCTTATATTATTATGAACGAATAATTTAGAAATAATCGCTCTTTACGTCCTCTAGTTTAGAGATGGAAATCGACTTCCTGATGTTTACTAACTATGATTTAGAGTTTAGCAATTTATTGATAATAATTGAATAAATCCTCGTAGCAATATATACTACTCAGAAAGTATTGCGAAAAAAAGTTTTTATGTATGAGAGATTGGCCAGTTATAATCTATTTTGAAAATATGATTATTTATAACTAAAAATAGGTAAACGAGTTGTAATCGAGGTGTCTGCGGTGAACTGGAAAAGTGTTTCGATGGTTCAGACGCAAGAAACTTTCTATAGAGGCTGGTGGAGAGTACTTTATAAAAAATTGTACCTATAGGATATTTTTTATTTTCGCAAAACTTTCTGAGTGTCCCAAGTATTAGCTTCCCCAGGTCTTGAAATATAAAGAAAACGCATCAAATTAAACCGATAGACCGGACTACAATAGGAAACATCGCGGTTGAATACGCAATTAGCTAGCCGACCGGCTCCGTGTTCCACTACCGTAGACTGACACTGACAAGGGCGTACATAATTTAATGTAATGTACGAGTACAAATATAGTACTATTTTATTTTTAGTCTGTCAGTCAACTGAGATAAGAATGTTACGATGGATGTGCGGTGTTACAAGAATGGATAAGGTGAGAAATGAATACATAAGGGTACATTACATTTTTACACCCTAACCACTTTAAACCACTCCTGGGAGATATTTCCACAGAATTATAGAATATAAATTATGGAAACACTTGAAAAAGGATTTAACTATCGTTATAGTGAAATCCTGTCGGAATCAACGAGTTTTTATGCAACGTCATTTATATCATTTCTGGGAAAAATCCAAGTAAATTGTAACAAACCCCTTTTGTAATTTACTTAAAATTTTGAGGGTGTATGGACCAAACCGACCCGATTTGGTTTCAGCGCATCGAAATACATAAGAATAGATGGGTTTGGTCAAAAGTACAAGCCACTTTATTTTTGACTTGACTTGAGAATCTGAAGAAGACTCAAGCAAACATTTAAAAAAGATACTTTTACGCTAATTTTCGTTTATTTCTATATTTTATTGAAGATTATTTTATACAGTCTTAACATCTAAAACCAAAAGTCAATCTTAAAAGTATACTGTATGTAAGTACCGCTTACGCTTATATGTTAGATATTCAAATAGATTTATAGCACTCAATTGCTCACAAAAATAAACAATAACCTACAAAACTGCATAGTTACAATGTTGGTAGATATAGGTGGATATAGATAGGGATTGCAATCTGGCCTCATTTTCAATTCGGCCGGATCCGACTGAGTCCGGCGGGATCCGGCCGATTGATCTGACTTGATTAACTTAACTTTCATTTTTCGTTCCAACATGGACCAATAATGAAGTGTAAAAATAAAACGATACGTATACGAAATCAACTTTATTATGACTAATTTTAAAAAGGGAAACAATTAAATTCTCTCTCACAATAATTATTCTTTATAATATTTTTACTCTTTACTTTTTAAACAAACAATTTTTGGTTATAAAAAACGATTTTAGGAAACAAATTGTGTTGATTGTGTCATTTGTCATCGCCGGGATGTTCACCACCATTTCCTGGAGCTCCCTTCTGCGTACAACAATGATCTGGAGGGACCTTCCCGTCGAGGTTTTCCCTCTGTGCTACGAAATGGGGTTGTTTAAAAAGGGCGTTATAAAATTTCTTAGAGGCCTGCAACGCGTTGGCTACGCCCCTGGTGTTGCAAACGTCCATAGGCAACGGTAACCACGTTCCATCAAGTGGGCCGTCCACCAATTTGCCTGCTTGGGTGGCTCAGCGTCAAACGACTCGCACGCACAAGCATCACGCGTTTAAAGTAGCTATTCATGTAACGCGCGATTATTTTGTCAAAATATGTAATTACTGGACCCGATTACCGGATCAGGTAAGTTTATATTGATGTCGGATCCGCCGGATTACCGGATCTGGATTTTCCGGTTGCAATCCCTAGATGGATAGGATGGATTTTTGCAAACTGCTTTAAAATCTTTTTGCGCTAATTGGACTAATATTTTATACACATATTTTGTCTTCCTAAGTAATACGTTATTAATATTTTCTCATACAGTAAGTATATGACATGCATGACGAACATGAGGCTGTATCAGCTATAAACAGAGTTCACTGACATTTCATGCGTGAGATTTTGCCTTTGTTCATTTTATACTCTTTGGTATTGGAAATGAGAAACGCTGAAACAGTCACGTCTGTGATTCGAATATTAAATAAGTCATTTGGGGCTTCGAGCAACAGCGCTTAGACTGAATTTTAATTAACTATAAACATCTACGTCGAACGGGATACAGATTTTACCAAAATGTTTTAAAACATATTGATGGATTCCCGTATATTAATTATGTTGCTTTGTTATACTGTAAGAAACACTATATAAGTAGTAGGTACGTGTAAAATCCCACGATTAGAGATAGGTTACGGTAAAGTTTTTTATGTATAATCAACGTGAATTAATAACCTTTTTTAGACTGTACTTGGTATCTTTATTGAGTTTATATTTTAGGTAGAATGTAGGCTCCTTATACGCTCTATTCAACAGCAATAAATACATAGAATATGCTTATGTAAAATCTTATTAAAGCTTCGCCATCTATATGATAAATGCTTACGTGTCTACCTACAATTATTTATTCGATGCGAGTGAGGCAGGCAAAATGGATTAAACGAGAATAGCTTTTCAAGTGCTTTCTTAACAATGTCAGAACATATTAATTGTTATGTAAACTTTAAAACCTGTTTAAAATTTTCTATAAAAGTAATAAATTAAATTAAGTTACTTGTAATGAATAAAAAAAAATTTTTTACGTTAACCATTCCACCAAAGACGGAACTTTTGTACAATTTTTTTTGTTGTTTTTCTCCTTTACAATATTTCAGTTTGATATTTTTAATCTGTTTAATAAACACGACCACATTATACCACTTTAAAGTAACAAGTATAACAATTTCACTAGTCCACAAAAAAATGTCATTTTAAATTATTCCCAGAAAAGTTCTTGCGGAATTCCCAGGATAAAAAGTAGCGCAGATAAGTCTAGGAATTGCAGTCGATCAGTGAATACCGCATCGAAACCAGTCCCGTGGTTTTACGTGAATCCCGAACAAACATACAAAACGACAAACAGACAAGAAATCTAAAAAAAATTACATCGTGTTCTCCATCGTTTATATAGTCTATTCCAGTTTTTTTTAATAGCTTCAATGTTCAGACACGGCATGTTTAGAATTTTATAATAATATAGATGGATAGATAGATTAAGTGTGTCCTCTTTCTAACTTTCGAACTAAGTATTTACCTGTATGGGAAAATTCTATAAAGAAATAATTATATTTAAAAATGCTTTAAAAAAAATTGGTTTGAACAATCGATGGAACGGACTGTAAAATAAATAAATAGTATTATGGATAAACTTGACTATATTCTGATCTCATGACTTAACAACATACACCATGTGTATATTGCTAACGTTAACTATACTAATATGGTGAAAACTTCATACCAGCCCACTCAGAAAGTATTGCGAAAAATAGTTTTTATGTATGAGAGACTTGCCAGTTATAATCTATTTTGAAAATATGATTATTTATAACTAAAAATACGTACATTCCAATTTAAAATTTTCCCTCCACGTTGTTTGCGAGCTAATTTAAATTATCGTGTCTAATTGAAAAATGGATCTGCGCTGGGAACATTTCTGCGCTATAACTTTTTACGATTTCAAGCGTCGCCTGAAACCAGACGAATCGTACGATAAACTTCAAATGGCATTAATGGATGAAGGTCCTTCTAAGGCAACCGTGTATCGTTGGTACAACAAATTAAAGCGCGGTCGACTAACTTTGGGCATGAAGAAAAAGTGGTCGCCCTTTGACGGCTGTTAGGGAAGAAAACGTGCTAGCAGTGAAAAATTTAATCCAAGACAATAGGCGAGTTACGTATCAAGAGATTCAGTGTGTACTGCAGATTGGATCGGGAAGCTTTAACGAGATTCCACGTGTACATCTTCGCGTGAGGAGAATAGTTTCACGCTTGGTGCCACACAACCTCACCGATGCTCAGAAGCAGGCCTGGATGGAAAGGTGCCGTGATATGACAAATTTGAAGCAGGCTCGTCTCGGCGTGCTTACGACATCCTTAGAGGTGATGAGTCCTGGATTTATCAATACGATCAAGAAACGAAGAGCCAGTCGACGATTTGGGTGTTTCAAAACGAATCAACGCCTACCAAAGTGAAGCGATCTAGAAGCGGGAAAGGGGAAGATTTTGATCGCGAGTTTTTTCAATTTGACTGGCTACTTGGTGTCAATTCCTTTGCGGAACCAAAGAAGCATCAACGCCGAATGGTATACTACCAAATGCTTGGCAGAAGTTTTCTATGTTGTGAGCAACAAGCGACTAAACACAGGGCTCCGCGGGCTACTGCTCCACCACGACAACACGCCCGCCCATACCGCGCTCAAAACGGGGGACTTCCTGGACAGCACGCCGATCAAACTCCTGGGCCACCCTCTTTACAGGCCTGACCTAGCACCGTGTGACTTGTTTTTATTCCCGAAAATAAAAAAATCAACTCAAAGGGATACAATTTTCGTCGCCGGAAGATGCGCTGTCAGCGTTTGAACAAGATATAAACGAGTCTGCGGCGGACTGGGAAAAGTAATTCGAAAACGGGCTTAGACAGATGAAACTTTGTATATAGGCTGGTGGAGTACTCTGTCTGTGTATTTAATATAAAAATATTTACCTATAGAACATTTTTTATTTTCGCAAAACTTTCTGAGTGTCCCATGTATTTTAATAAATGTCAAATGTATACTTTATTCGTATTTAATTTATTACTTTTTAATTCGCAACACTACAATGTGACGTAGTAATTTATGTCTATGATATACATTGTTGAATTTCCGCTAGCAAGCAAGAAATATAATCTAAATTTTACATGAAGCATAATATTAAATTTTTTTCATAGCTTTTATTTTTAAACACCCATTTCGTTTTAAAGTATTCGTACGTATTCAACTTTATAGTTTTAGATTAGCTAGCAATTTAGAGTTGAAACTCATTAGTCGCATAATCGACGGCAATAAATCCTATTATACGCTATGCTTGCAACAGATGGAGAGTACGTTCTCTAGTTCAGATTCAATTTTGTATTATTAATTATTATAATAAAACTATGTTTTAACGGTTTTAAGCGCGGTATTTTTATTTGATTTTTATTCCGACGTTTCGGCCTCTTTTCAGTAGCCGTCATCACCGTGACCGAAACGACAGAATAAAAATCAAATAAAACTGTTAAAACGTAGTTTTATTATGTGTACTAGTTGCGAAAACTTAAGAAAATACAATATTAATCATTATTACCCGTACCATAATGTCCGGGTTATACGAGGTCAGTTTTTTAAGCTAGGCTAGCAAGCTAGTAGCTCTGGCTTCGTGTATACAGTACTAGCTTTATTTCTAGGCTAGTAAGCTAGTGAGAAAACTAGTACGCTGGCGTCTCAAGCTAGGATACTTTAATAGGATGGGGTTATACTTTTTGAGCTAGTCGGCATTTGAACTAGTTGTAATCCTTTTATGATCGTCTTCTTTTATTTATTTATTGTGCATGCGTTTCTAGATAACAGCCCATTGTTTATTGTACCCGTTTATGGACACTTGCGGCCGACTCATTAGCCAGGTGTTTTGGATTATGTCGACTACGATACGGGCACATTGCATTTGTGCAGTATAAAACGATTACCCGATGAAGGGAGGAGTCAGTCGAGCGAGAACCACGATCAAAGCGAGACGTGTGTACAATCGGAGATCTAGTAGTGACGAACTTTGCGCGTTTTATTGAATTACGACTCTCTGCATTGTGTTTGCATTTGTTGTGTTCGGTTATATTTGTACCTGTGTTATTAACTATACGTGTTTTTATATTTCTAATAAACTCTTAATAATTCCAACGGCATTTTAATTCGAGTCTCGCAACCCGTAACAATATGATGTAAGATGCGATATGTACTTAATTCTTTCACTCATATAATTATATCTTGCACACAAACACTCATTTCTCGTTTGATAACCATCTACAATGTAAAACTATTATTCATGTTTAATCAATAATATAATATGTATATTTTTTATAAAAATAAATGCAAAATATCACCCTTGAAATTCCCGCCAAAGGCACGAAAGTATATCAAATGTCCAAATTTTAATTCATTGGGTCATACAAAACAATTACAACAAAATTAATCCTAGAACGATCACATGGTTAAAAATAGCACATGTTCAAATCACCGTAAAGTCCACTTTCCGGGTCAAATAACAACAGCAATACGTTTAGTCCAAATATACAATGATTCGTATATATAAATATCCTTTATGCTAGGACTTCATCTACGTTACTGTTAAAGATTTACGGTCTTATTCGTGAGTTACAGTAAGTTTGTAGGCTTCTTTAAGGTGCTTAAAGAAGTATACAAACTTACTCTAGCTCAATTTGAATAAGACCGTTAGGCGGTGGCCGAATGCGTCTTATTTAAAGCGTTAAAAAATAACGTCGTTGATGCATAGCTACATTATAATAATTACAAAATAAAAAACCCGATTTGACAGTTCTCATTAGAACATATTTAGGGATTGAAACTTCCGAATCGACTAAGTTAACCGATTATCACGAGAAATCGATTTAAAATTATACGACTTTGTAATCGTTCGATTTATTTTAAGTTAATTGCTTTTTGTGTCACGTAAAATAGATATAGAACGTTAAAGTTTAAAAAATATCCATATTACAACTAAATAAATAAATTTTTATTGGCTTTCAGTTTTGTCGATTTCATTCAAAGTTATGTTTTATAGACATTCTTAACTGTCAAATCGGGCTTTTTATTGTGTGATTATTATAGTTCATATACAAAAGTTATTTGTCATTTTTAACATTATTAACAATGTCTCATCTCAAATAACCTATTAAACTCATCGCCATATCTGCGTGAAACGGCCTATATCTGTAACACTATCGCTTTAGGCTGAAAACATTCAATGTGGAAGGGTAGATATTATTTTAACAAGTTACTGTGTTCAATAGACTTCGACATCCGATATTAGGGGTAACCCGGATTCCGGGGTCGTGTGCCGCGGCGGAAGGAAGCCTTTTCCGTTTCCGTAAACTCAAACACCTTGAATTTATAAAGCAGATTATTAAATTTATTTATATGACGATCAGTAATATAGCAATGCAGAATATCACAACCGAATCCAATACAGAATACAATATTCAAATATTTAAGGCTAGCGACACACCTCCCGAAGGAACTGCGCTGAAAGTTCAGCTAAATACGCTCGCAGTCTATTTTTAGGTACTTATAACACATCTGTCGAAATTTTGTAGCGTTCGGCGTAGTGTCAAACCTTTCGCCTAGCGACTGTTTCCGCGAGAACGAATTCAATGTATTTTGAATAGCAATCAACACATCATGCAACGCGTTACGCGACCGCCAGTTGGGCCAACGTATTTGTACAATGTAGGTACATTGTACATGGTCCGATATTTTACGGACCTAAAAGTACTACATGATTTTACCTCTTCATATTGCCAATACTGATGTAATTAATACTTTAAAGGAATAAATAGGTATATATAATACAACAATTTTAGAAATAAATATTGTCTTTCTTTCAACAAGATGTTTGAGGAAAAGTTTCATACCATACTATTTTCCATCGCGTAACGCGCTGAATTCCGCCGCGTAATTCCAATTGTTCGCGTCATGTAAACTTTACCAATAATGTGATTTTTGTTTTGACAAGCAGATTGATTGCTGTTATAAAAAATAAACCGGAATAGAAACAAAGAAAATCCGGGGCAGTACCCTATATGTATCGTCGGGGACGCATCATTCCTAAATCTCAGATCTGCAGATCAAATTTAAGTAGGAGTGGCTTAGTAACTAAGGTAAGTAACCGCATCTCATTCCAATAACCTCACCCGTAGGTTTAAATTCTGACACAGGGCAACAACTTACAGAATAATAGTAAAAGTTCCACACTACCCATACGTTACAATCAGAGGTATTATTACATCTTATAATTACTATTTATAATACACATTTTCTTATTCTATCTTAATCGATGTTCATGAATGTGTTAAAATTGGTTGCTATTAGTATGGAAGATAAATACTAGGACTGACACTATCCTAGTAAAATATGTAAATCCTTATTCAATCAATCCAATAACTGGATAAAGATCATAAGGCCATTCTCCCTCGCTTTTTGACATAATATTATATAGAAGAAACTTAATGCGACTCTTTTGACTCATTTGGTCTTAAAATATGTTTTAATTGGTCGAGTGAAAAATGGATTGTGGTGTCATAATTATAGTTATGTAAGATTTAGGAGCTTTTCAGAGTTATTACTTTTAGAGGACGATTGTCTTTCCCAGTATCTTGCTTCCATGATATATGGTATGTATCATAAGTACTTATCAATTGGCTGTGTGAAAATAATAATAAAACCATAACATAGAACAATATGATAAACCTTACCGATCCGCCTCAGACAAGCGAGCTCTGATGTTTTAGGTTAATAGTAAGCAAAATTTACCTTACCTAAGATGTTTTTAAATTTAATTAGAGCCACAAAAATATATCACAATATTTTCCATATTTCATCTCAAAATCTGAACTAAGAATGACTAACAAAAATAATATCAAAGAAGATGAATATGTAGTTTTTCCAAGATAAAACATCACAACAACGCAAGTAGTTATGTGATCAGATTGTTTTGTTTTTTCATTCACATTTTTCGTGTTAACTCAAAGAGTATACGAAGATTGATTACTATGTCAAATCTATTGCGTTGTCAGAAATGGATAAACACAAAGTCATATTATATGTGTTACCGATAAGGAATTGATTCTCAAGATTAAAATTTATGTGATTCTATAACATTTTAGAGTCGGGGATATTAATTGTTTTTAGGGTTCCGAGGTCATTTTGATCAAAACGGACCGCTTATAAATTCGTAATGTCCGTCCGTGCTGTTGCTTAAACTAATTTTCGTTTACAAAATCCGTTTAAAAGAGGATCTAATCAGTAGTTTTTGATAGAGTGTATTCGATGTCGTGTTTTCAGGGTTCCAAATACGTATATGACAAAAACTTTGAAATATATGTTTTAAAAATATTATATTCTAGAATTTTTTAGAGACTTCGTCCACGTTTGACAGGTAACTCAGATTAGTTACATTGCCAGTTTTTAAATTCAAAAGGTATTTCAGCAGGGCAACCGATTTTTAAGTAAGAAAATACAGAATCCCGAAGATTCCCGTAAGAACCCGGGAAAAATAATGTTACTAAAGTATCGATCGGATCCGAATTAGCTAATTTTTATGCATACTACCCACTTAAAAAACACTCCCGGGAAAATTCGCGCGGGATTCCCGGAATATGAAGTATCGCATCACTTGAATAATGATTTAAACTGTCGCTCTAGTGAATTCGTATCAAAATCGGCTAATATTTATGCAAGCTAACTAACTTATACCATTCCCGGGACACTAAGTACCTCAAAATTTGAAAAAATAACATATTGTTCTAGTATAAGTTGTATCAAAATATGCTAATTTTTATGCATTTTAACCATCTTAAACCCCAGGAAAATTCCATGGGATTTCCAGAATAAAGACTGACGCATATTTTAAATAAATAAAATTGGTATCGATGAGTGAAAACCGCATCGAAATCGGACCCATAGTTTTTATGTGAATCCCAAACAAAAGACAGACAAGATATCTAAAAAAATGCAGTGTTCTTTATCGTTTATAATTATAGTCTAGTCCAGTTTTTTAATAGCTTAAATGTACAAACATTGCATTTTTAGAATTTTATTATATTACTAAGATATGCCCGCGACTTCGTCCACGCTTGACTTGAAATTCCCGGGGTATTTCCGGGACACAAAGTACCGCAGCATTTAAAAAAGAATGTAAGCTATCGTTTCAGTGAAAACTGTGTCGGAATAAACTAATTTTTATGCACCCGAACAACTTCAAACCTTCCCGGGAAAATTCCCACGGGATTCCCGGGATAAAAAGTAGCGCAGATTTTAAGTCTATGAATTTGCTGTCGATCATTGAAAACCGTATCAAAATCGGCCAAACAGACAAACCGACAAACAGATAAACAAACAGACAATAAATCTAAAAAAAAATGCATCGTGTTCTCCGTCATTTATATAGTCTATTTCAAATGGTTTTTTCAAATAGCTTCAATGTACAGACATGTTGAGAATTTTATAATATTATAGATTAAAAAGAACATTGGACATTCATCGAAACCTTATCTAGGAACAATGGTAATTAGCGAAACTCCACCTATTATGTTAACTGTAGTTTATGTATATTCCAACACTATAATTAATCATACTCATTCATTCTTTAAAAAAAATGAAAAATATTTTGTTTGATGTGCATATGTACTTATATATACATGTAATAGAGTTTACCCCGCGGCTGCGTCGCAGGTCAAACTCTAGTGCGTACCTCTTATTTAAAGAGTACGCGTTAATACAGGTTACATTGTATTACATTTTTAAGCATTTGCCCCCGGAAGATTCACTTCATTTTATATCGCAAACTATCCCATCTCCCGGGATGACAAGTATATAAAGTATATGTCCATTTTCGGTAATAAAACTACATTTAAACAAAATTACAGCAAAACCGATCCGATACTCCTAGTAGTTATTCCGTTAAAACGGAACAGACAGAGAGACAAAGTTACTTTCGCATTACATCACATTCGCAATATTAACAGGGATGTATACCAGGATCGTAGCTGGGCTCGAACCAGAATCGGGCTTGAGAATACAGAAAATATTTGGTACAGTATAATCTATTTATAATTTGATACGAATAGAATGGATAGAAATTCAAACACTTGGGGACACAATAAAATGTATTGAATATATTCATCGTTGTGGGAGTTAGTAATAGTATAGTCAAATATTTCGATTTCCATACAAAGTAACTTTGATAGCAACCGAACAACGGTCCCCAGGGAGACTTCGAAAGACTTATTGTCAAAGGATGCCGTTATCTTAATTCCCGAAAACTAATGGAAGCCTAAGGATTCAGATGTCTGATAGAGGATTTATTTGGTATAAAAAAGCACGCCCAGAATAGTTAGTACAAAATTATTTCAATACATATTTCTTTAGTTTATTTTTATAAAGATTAGTGCTTTCTATGTGACTCGAGGAATCCTGCGGAAATAGTTCCAGATCTCGGGATAAAAAACTGTTGTGTTTATCCCCGTTATGAAAAGTATATACATAACAAACTTCAAGATGGATGTATGAATTGGTTCATCCCCACGATCATGAAAAGGGGAAAAAGTATACAGCCATTCAATCCTGTCACATTCATTACATCAGCGTGGATACGTAAGACCTATCCGATTTGTAATAAAAAAAATTAACAAGAACAAAACCGACTTCACACTAAAAATCAAAAAATAAATATTTAACCAACTTCTTTCTACAACATCTGGAAGTCAGTGCCAAGTAAAACATAAAAATGACTATATTTTGTAAATTTCTTGTTATTCTTTTATGTTGTGTGAAAGCGGTTTTGTTATTGTTAAACAACAATACTTTCTAGTTGCGCAAATACTTTAATAGATTTAGAAATAATATATCAAGTTCCTATAGAAATTGTATAACTGGCATGCGTATGTTACGGGCAATTTGATTAATCGGGCATTATTAATATGGACCGATCATTATGAATAATGACCAAGAGCGTCGGTCAATTTGATAAATTAATTACTTCGGCGGCGCATATTAATAATGCCCGACGGCCCGTGGTCCATTTAAAAATCATGGTTTAAGATTATCACTTGGACTTCCCAGTAGGGAAGTAGAAGTATCTAGCTGGACAGTGTGATAAAAATTCCATAAGAATTATGTAAGTTTAATTTATTTAACGGTGGGGTATATTTATATGGCACTTTTATTTATTACTAGCGATTTCGGCAGATATGGTCCTACCCTGAAAAAATAAAAATCTAGAACCCGATTCCAGCGCCACCTACCAGGTCTAATTGTGAATCTAAACCACCCCGGGACCCACTCAAACTCAAATAAAATTTCATCAAAATCGTAGAACCCGATTCGAATGCCAAGAGGGTTACATTATTTAAGTTTTAATAGGAACCCATAATTTTTAAATAGCCTATATTAATCAGGGATAATGTATCATTCGAATAGTGAAAGCATTTTCGAAATCGGTCGTGTAGATTTTGAGTTTATTTGTTACAAACATACAAAACTTCAAAAATACAAACCTTTCCTCTTTATAAGATTAGTATAGACGAACAGATACAAATTTTTTAACATAGCTTAGAAGGCTAAGGCGGAAGAGGAGCGAAGCGGAGGTCCCGCCTTAGCTTTCGTGGTTATTTTTTTATAACCACCCAAAATTCATTTCATATCTCAAATAATAAATAAAAGTGCTATATAACTATACTCTAACCTCATTCTATAAACAAAAAACTAGAGTTCATCTCTGTTTTATTATATTGCCCAAGATACGGTTGTCATTATTCATATTGACCGGGAAAAGTGATTAATCATGCAGTTTTATTTATATTACCCACTTGATGGGGGAATTATGTATACAGACTGGTCATAATTCATAGTGACCGGATTTAGCAAATTGCCCGTGACACGTATACAAATTTGCCATCTCAGTCTTCTATGTATATGCTCTTCAACAAGGGTTGCTTTCGATTTCCTTGCGATCCCCAAATCAGATCCTGACTTGGTGACTGTGGGACCATCTTGCGAGTTAAAAATAATAATTTGAAAATCGGTCCATAATTGACGGAGAAATCGAGTAACGAACATACAAAAAAAGGATACAGACGAATTGAGAACCGAACAATGTATTTTAGTTTGTATCGTAACCAATACAATTTAGACTATAATTTTTGATTGATATATTTCATCAGCGTTTTTTAGTCGTCTTATAAACTATAGAGAAAGGACGATGACCAAATCATATTGAATACCACATTTAATGTCGGAAAATAATATAATATGTATTAAAAAAAAAAAACTAAATAGGGGTGAAAAATGTTGAAAATAAAAAATAGTCTTGTTCATGTACGTTTTATTGAAGAGTTATTTTGTAAAGACAGGTAACAAAGGTTGCTATGCTACAATGAAAAAATATTTAAATATAAAAGAACAAATATTACAAACCAGTATTTACAACAAAAAAGAAACAAATAATAAAACAAATATACTTAAAACTATTAAACATATTTAAACTGATATTCTGTAAAATTAAGAGTTGTTATTCGGCTTTAATATAGGGCTCTATTCAAATTGATAAAAAACTAAATTTAGAATATTAATGTCGTATATTATATATCTAATGTACATACCTACATTAACGTTCCAGAATATATTAATACTTTAAAAATAGGGTAGTCCAGTCGAATCAACTAAGATACTTTTATCATAATATTAGAAAACGTCACAGCATCCAATTTTTTTTAGGAGCGTAGCAAGTTATGATACGTCATACGTTTAACGTGTCATGATATTTTAGTAGTAAGCTGATAGCAGGGTACTTTAACGCCCGCTCTTATTATACATGAACATTGTGTCATATACCCAATTGGAGAGGTAAACAACTAAACCCAAGCGTAAGCCAATAATACCTAACCATACAGAAACCAATGATAACTGAGTATCAAATTTAGTTCTGCGTGTTTATTCACATTAATGGAACTCTTTGTTTGTCCGTATCGCAGGCTTGGTAGATTAATGTTGATCTGAGTCTGCATTGAATCAATTGTCTATGAATAAAATACAAAATTATCATTATTAATTTCACGTATATAAATATTAGCTATACAGGCAGCAATAATTTAGAAAAAATATTATTTGACAAACACGTGCAACCAAATTTTGAAAAATGAAATTTTAATTAGATATTTTTGAAGTTTGTTAATGGCAAACTTCGAAAATATTCGTACTTTTATTGGTGTTGGTCACTGATTAGCAGTGGACATCAATTATTACAATTAATAAGTTAGAAGCGTATGTGACGTAAGCTGTCGATTGCAGAAGAAGTTGGAGTTCCAAACCTAATTTATTTTTAAAAAAAAATTATCTTTTATATTTTTTCTATGAATTTTTCGATAGTTATATTCATAGTTATTCTGCTATTTGGGCTGGAGACAAATCTAAACGAATCAAATATTATAAAAATCGGTCCAACCGTTCTTGAGTTATTATATATGGTGTAACTAACCCGACTTTGTCTTATATAACAGAGTGGCCGGAATAGAGTCTTTCAAAAGAAAGATTAAGTTAGTTTACATGAACGAAATGTAAACACGAAATACCCCCCATGTATGTTTTTTTAGGTTTAGTTTGTGCCTTTGTTTACAAGAACATGGCTTTGGGAATCGGATGTAATAGAAATTATCATCTGTGTTTTAATTTATCTAATGAAAAAATCTGATAAAAGTACAACGCAACATGAAAATAAAGTTACAGACATATTAGTACACGATAACTGTGCGTGTGGGAGAGAAATAGCAATATTCTTTATTTTAGTCATTGTATTCATGGTAAAAAGGGTAACACGTGCAACTTCAATAAGGTGTTTTAATTTTTAAGAACGGACTGCTCAAAACAGTATTTATAATATCTACTTTTCCTGAAAGATTATAACTTTTTTGTTTGATTTCGCTATTGTCTACAGTTATTTAATTTAGAAAAAGACAAAATAGCCAAAATTGTATTTTTTCAATAAATTTTTTAACTTGGGACCATTTTAGTATGTTTGAAGGCTGATTAAAATAAAAATTGCCTTGTATTATTATGAAAGCTTAGCATCTTGTGCAGTTTTAAAGATGCTTAGGAGCTATAGAATAGCCTTTTAAATTTTTGATTAATAAAAAACCCGACTTCAAAAACTAAAAAGTATAAAATAACTTATTTGTAAAGCTATTTTTAATTATTATATCTTATTTTTAATATATATTATCTAAAACATCTTAAAGTCGGTGCTTAGTAATTTTCAAAATATAGTAGTTTTTATGTTTTACTTCGCACCGACTTCAAGATGTTTTAGATAATATATATTGAAAATAAGATATTATAATTAAAAATAGCTTTAGAAATAAGTTATTTTATACTTTTTAGTTTTTGAAGTCGGTTTTTTTAAACGATATTTTTTTTATTTGTTACTTTTTAATGTCGACCTAAGAAAGGTAGACCTACGAAAGGTGCCGCGCACCTTAAAAAATATAGGTCCCAAGAAACGGGAACGGAATTTTTTTTCGTAAAATGAAAACTACTAAGCCAAACTATGTTAAATTTTTAGGGGACCAAATGGAATATATTACGCATCAAACTAAAAAAGAATCACGTAAATCAGATCATAAATCTGAGCGTAATCAGTGTACATACATAAAAAAATACCAATCAAACTGAGAACCTCCTCCTTTTTGAAGTCGGTTAAAAATTCGAGCTTCATTCGCTTGAAATAATATTTTTCACTTTCAAAGTATAATTTTTGTAACATGTATTGATGTTAGGGTGTTGATTATTTTACATGTAAAAGTACAATTCATAAAGACTTAGTTACATAAAAAACTCTCAAATAAATATACAAAAATAAAAATAAAAAATATTTAAAGCCGATGCGGTCGAATTTCCCAAATCTCACTAATAAATTAATAATAATAATTTGAAATCTCAAGTTTTTGTAAAATATACATGGGGGTAATTCGGGTATCCCTTCATATAAACTAATTCAATTTTGCTTTTGAACGTGATTGTTCTGGCCACCTATATATAGATTTCATTAAAATTTGACCCATACAGAAAGACAGACATCGATCGAAGTGTGAGTGACTCATTTTTTACTTTAGATATAGGAACTCCCAAATGTAACTTTTAAAGGAGACATACGGATACGGTTTTATATATTCTTGGGACCAGACTGTAAAAAGATGAGAGTGATTTTAAGATTATTGTTGGTATTTTTTATAATTGTAGTGGCTTTAGTTATTTTTAATGAATTAAATGTGTGGTGTGTTTTTATATTATTAATTGATGTAATGCATTCACATAAATCGATAATGCTAATGATAACTTATTTTATTTATGACGTTATTTTTAAGATTTATCGTCTTCCAGATAGAATTTAAGGCTGATGTTATTTTGTAATAGAAAAATATAACGCTTTTTTAAGCCATATCATAACTCATTACATTTCTTTGGCCCAAAACTCCCCGTCTCTTTTAAATAAGGCTTTAAACACGTTTCAAATATATTATACGAAAACATTGTTATATAGGACATAATGCGTTCCGTGTCGGGTTTTCCAGTGCGGGAGCACTCGGCGGTGCGGCATGCCACCGCGCCTGGCCACTGGAGTAGAAACCGACTGATTGCCAACTCGGCGCCCCGACCACTCGACCGCAGAATGAAACCTAAAACCACTGCTGCTACATACCTATTTAGCAAACGTAGACAGTACTAATAGCTTGACGCATTTAATGTATGGAAATGTCAAGGTTAACACTAATTAGATTATTAATAAAATTATTATTTCGACGGGCCGCAACTTTTCGTTTTTTAAACTTTTATTGTGTATATTTTATTTCGGTTGCAGGGGTCAGAGATATACTCGTTATATATATACTAGCATTTGCCCATGACTTCGTCCACGTTGGCCAGGTAGCAGAATATCAAAGTTGTCTGACCACTATTAAAATTAAATGGTATCTGCAGCGGGTGATGGTTTTTTTTAGTTTGAAGTTAGGAAATCCCGGGAAATATAAAAAGTCCTGGAATAATTACTAAAATTGTTATGTTCTACCACATCCTATTTTAGCCTTGTGATCAATTCTCAGGAAAAATCCGGGATTCCCAGGACATAATGTACCACAGCATTTTAAAAAAGAACGTAGACTTGCTCTACGTACGTCGTACGACGAGCGAACGTAGTCCGGTTAGAAATCCTATTTAAAACAGCCAATTTTTATGCGTTCTTACCGCTTTAAATAACTCCTTAGAAAAATCTCTCTAGGTACATATCTACAGCTCGTACCTTCTATATATCATGTTTGTTTGCGTAACCATTATATCAGTACCCTCAAGCTGCTGCGCTCATGGAAACATCCAATGACAAACGGAATTAATCGGATTTTCCTTTTTTTGTTTCTCTCCAGATGTATATTGTTTATTAATACATAAGTACCTACATCGCCAGATTAGTTAAGAATTTCTTTTAAACTAGGTTGCCTGGAAGCGATCTCTTTTAGCGATAAGGCCGCCTGTTGTTTTGCCAAGAAGTATTGTTTATTAGTTAATTATGCATTTTGTTTTTGTATTTGTTTATTTTGGTGTGTAATAAAGTGTTATCTATCTATCTATTAATGGCTTATCTCATAGTACTTGTTCTGCAGCAGAACAGTGTTGATTAAACTTTTGATTCTAACTCCATAAAAATATTCAAAGTATTAACAAACTACATGCCATTGCTTTGGCCGTCTTTGATTGCTAGATAAACAAAACCGTCTTCTATCATGGATATAGATAATTAAATTTAGTCCAAGTAAAGCTAAAATGAATATAGGACTAAAATAAAGTCTATGTAGCTGCCGTCTAAATGGGCCCAATTCAATTTAGCTTATCATTCGTCCCAGTCAAGATAAAACAAGGCTAAATATCTGCTTGTTTTTTGGCGATACAATCTCTATTTTTTCAACTAGATGCTTCATTTACTGTAAAAAATTTATATACAAATTCCTTATTTTTGTAAGACGATATCTTACAATGTATAATTTATTATATAGTAGCGACATATGACACCAAAGTAATATTTCATACGACCAATTCTGCTATTTCAATATCTTGGCGTTGTGAAGATATTCGAAGTACGATTCCATTGCGATAGTGTCAAAAAGTTGTATTCACCGTTATTAGCACGTGGTAATTGTAACAATATGCACATTAGGTCAGAAAACTGCCTAAGTGGTGCATGCGTTCCGGCCAGGGTCGAACCCGCGCCCTTTGAGGTTGGGGCACGTGCGTTAGCCATTACGCTACCATGACTTACTAGGTACTTACTTGGTATCTTCAAGTCTCGTGTGAATAGGTATTATCTAGGTTACAAGGCTCCATTTTCGACCGCATCATCGTTCGACATTAGGCGTGATCCTAGTCAAATGCGAACCTATTTATTTTGAAAAAAACTAATGAGGTTCTTTGGGACATCGGTGGGAACGAAGCTTCGAAGACCATCGAAGATCATAGAATCAAAGTATCAAAGTCTCAAAAGTCCAAAAAGTCAGTAAAATCACTAATTAGTAGTACTCAGTAGTTGAAGTGCAGGTGCTATTCGGAATCTATCCCATTTCCCGGGTTAACAAACAAATTGTATCAAAACGTAGTAAATATTGTAAAAACTCAAAATTAAATTAACTCGAAGTTAAAAACATATTGTAATACTTGCCACAACTCAGAAGGGTTTATGGTAGTAAAATAAGAACAACTGGTCACAATACTTTCTATTCACAGAACCTTACGGTTTTAACATATTTCAATACGTAGTATCAATAGTACTTTGTGATTTTTCATACACTGACTATTCAAACTCGACAAGCATTCTTAGAACACCTCCACATCCCTCTAATTTTATAGTATATGAAACTTAGCATATTGGCACAACCGATAGCGGATTTAAGTAATTCATAAACTATTTTAATTAAAGTATTATGCATGACAAGAATTTAATACATTATTGTTGTTTGGATATTTCAGATAATATTTTATACAAGATATTGTATAAAATATTATACTTAAAGTTTTATATGCAATAAAATAAGTCGAACACAGTATAAATCTATCACGTCTGCCAACATGAAAATAAAATGTAGTGAATACCGTCTATATACAATTGAGAGGTTTGAATTATAATCTGTACGCAATTATCACATTATACAAAGGATAAATATTGTAACAAAATTATTGTAAATTATAGACAACTACTCTATACAAAACAGGCGCTAATTACCGAATTAATAAAAATATAACATTATGATTCAATTAAGGAAATGGCCGATTGTATCGTTCAGAAATAAGAGGGATTGTTCAGAAATAAGAGGGTACATAACAAAATCAATTATTAACTTTAAAAAGAAACACGACAAGAACAACTATGCTACTCAGTAACTGTAACAATATACTTGAATTAAGAACCTCCTCCTTTTGGAAGTCGGTTAAAAATAGTAAATTACGACAGCACACAAATGCGGCCGAATAACAATGGCGGTTACAAGACTTTCTATTTTCAATACAGCGTATATTAGACTAATCAATATTATTTTAGATCTTATTTAATTAAAATTCGAAATTGTTTAATAATTTACAACGGTCAACATTTTTCCTTTTGGTTAACACTTTTTTTTCGTCTAGCTCCCAGCCGTCGAGTAACGTGCCTAAATTAGATAAGCCATAATTATCTCCTTCTACAAGTAATACGTTCAGAAGCATGGAGCCTACTTTGCTGGATCCCCTTACCACGGTTCTAGATACCATTCTCCAACGCAAAGTATAAACTGAGAAGTCGATCAGACGTCATACATAATTTATAGAGAGCTTTATAAAATCCCTATTCCGAGTATCTTAACGACAAACAACACAAATAAATTCCTCCCATCGAAGAAGATAATAGTAGGAGAAACAATTAAATCGCGAAACTTGAGATTTGGGATCATCAAATGTTTTATGAATTTTGGTTTAACTACGAATTAGTATTAGAAGATTTTTATAGTTTTCTGTCCATACGTGTTTGATCTACTCTCACGTGTTTCTTTATACAAATAAATATTTCAATATAATTTTTGCAAATAATATTTAGAATTGAGTATAATAAATTAATGTAAATATATATGCCCATTCAAATCGACTTAATTACGGCAAGGGCTTTTCCTGTTGCTACGACGCAACAAAAGAAAAAAAACCTTCTTCTCCGAAAGAAAACATTCACAATTTATATTCATAACCTGAACGACTAAGCGTAATAGGCTTTTAAATATAACTGGAGGAGGAGGTTGTTAACTGGGTACATTTGTAGGCCATCTGGAATTATTTCACGGCGCGAACGCCATTTGATGGTAGTCGTTTTGACTATTATAACAAGGCTCACATTAATCTAAGTTTACCTTCAAATAATTTAAATATGAGATAAATGTAAATTGAAATATCAAGAGGATTTCAGCTTGAATTTAAAAAGAGCGGTTTTATCTTTAAAAAAGCTTGAATTTTTTGTTAAAATGCACAAACGTTAGTATGTGATTGATGGTTTTAAGAATTGTGTTTGGTGTAAATATTCATAACTGTCATGTGAAATATGATTTTAACAGTTGAATGCGACGGCATTATAAGGTAAAAGAAATAAAAGAAGAATAAGATTTTTTGAAGAAATAGTGACTTATTTAGATTGCTTACATATTTTATGATGTAAAAAGTATAGAAATATTAGGTTTTGAGAAATCGTACGCCGCAATTTCAGCAAACAAGGTTTGCACTATTTCTCTGTCGAAATGTTTTGTGATTATTTTCAGTACAAACCTTCCTTTGGTTGTGGTACAAAACCGACCCAAACAAAATACTTTATACTTTGGACGAACTATCATCTCGAGCATGGATATTATTCTAGGAAAAGAAAAATCGCTGGCGGCCCCAAGTGACGGCATTCCGAAGGTTGTCGGAACAGCTATTGCTGTGAATAACACGATCCAACGGCTCAATATACTTATGTATATACCTAATAAGGTATATACAATATACATATGCATATTATTAATGTAATCAATTCAAATTTAAATATGCGAGGAGAATACAAACTTCCAAATAGAATCACTTTCACATTTATATATTAGTATGAATTACAACCATAATAATTTAGTTGTAGATTGACGTGTTATACATATCTAGTGAATCTATAAAAATCTTATATAGGTATATATTGTCTAGTTAGTTAGGCATTAGTTGCTATTACACAATTTTAAAAAGAAAAGTTTCCTTTTAACATTCCCTAAACTTGTACACACAAACTTGAGCATGTACATACAAAAATAAATTATGTACATGCTACAAAATAATTATGTAATATTCAATCGTATATTTATACGATTGAATATTACCTTGAATTGAATAGTACCTACATATTATACATAATATGTGTAACTTAGAACTGTTTCTGCTCTTTAACTTTTATCCAATGGTCTATCTCGGTTTGTATCATTATATATAGATAAGTACTATGTAGGACAATGTTAAAATGTTATTCATTAATAACTTATTTAAATATTCGCAGTTCTAATAAACTTCATCTTTAACACCAAATATCTTAAATATTGACGAAAATATGTATTATATGTACTTAAATACAGCTATATAATTATATTTATTTACTTCGACTCTTCGGTACAAATAAAAGTACGTTTTTGATTTTTTCAATTTAAAGTGACTTATTTGCTATTGAAAATTAATGATCTAATTAAAATCGTGTTAAATTTACTACATACATAAAATTTATAACGTGGTCGGTCAAACGCAAACCCATATAAATTACACTTCTCATCAAAAAAATCGAAACGTAATGTTACATTTATTTAGTTACGTTATTTAATTTTAATTTTTAGCATATTATATATACTTATATATGTTATTTAAAGTATAACTGTTTAGATGACAATTAATATTAATAAAATATATTAAATAAAGTATATCCTATATTTCTTTAAGAGTGGCTAAATATAACTTTAATTTATTCAGTTACGTAGTTTTTCTTGTCATGTTGCTTTTTAAGGTTAATAATTAATTTTATTATGTATCCTCTTATTTCTAAACGATACAATCGGCCATTTCCTTAATTGAATAATAGTGTTATATTTTTATTTATTCCCTGATTAGCGCTTGTTTTGTACAGAGCGGTGCTCTATAATTTACATAATTTTATGTAACAATATTTATCTCTAATTTGATGTGGTAATTGTGTAGATTATAATTCTAAATCTCTCAATTATATATAGACGATATTTACTACATTTTATTTTGATGTTGGCAGACGCGATAGATTTTTTTGTGTTTGATTTATTTTATTACATGTAAAACTTTAAATATAATATCTTATATAAAGTATTATCTAAAATTTCCAAACAATAATGTATTAAACTCTTTTCATTCATAACCCTTTTAATTAAAATAGTTTATCAATGATTTCAAACCGCTATCGGTTGTGCTAATTTGCTAAGTTTCTTATACTGTAAAATTGTTGGAGGGATAGCGAGGTGTTCTAAAAATGTTTGTGTAGAGAGAGTTTTCGCAGGTTTATTGCAATTTATGATTTGATTAAGTTAGGTACATTTTAATGAATGGATTTTTTTATTTAAACATATTTTATTTTATCAAACAAAAAAACTGAATTCGATCCGGAACCAAAAAACCATGCATAGTCTACTCTAAAATTATGCCGCCTTTCACCACGCCATATACCTTCTACCCTAATCCTAAAAAAATCCTAATATCCCCCTGTCTATATAGAAGTTTCACTTGAAAAAAATAGGATTTATATAATTTAAAAAACGCACGATTGCATCTTAAGCTCTCTGGTGTCAATAGAATGTACCAGCGTAATCGGGAGACTGGTATGTTTACTTGCGGTCTAGAATCTGGTAGATATCGAGTCACGTCTAAGCAAGACGACCGGTATATTGCATTAGTATTCAACTGTAGCAGCGGCTTCGTAAGGTTCGAGGATTGACTGTGAGGGATTCTACCGTTAGAAGAAGATTGGCGAAGCGTGGCCTGAAATCTCATAAACCAGTTAATGGCCCAAAATTGACCATCGAAAAGCGCGCCTTAACTTTGCACGTGAGCACTTAAATCGGTCATACCTTCAATGGAGCAAAGTTCTCTTCTTTCTTTGATGAGAATAAGATCATGCTGTATGGTAATGACGGAAGAAAGAAGGTGTATCGAAAAGTGGGTGAGCGTTTTGCACAGTGCTGCATTAAAGAAAGAGTCGGTTACGGTGGCCGGAACGCCATCTCCACAATATGCGTCCCCAAAGCGTCTATGAACATAGACGCTTTGGGGAAGCATAAGCGCCGATGAAAAAATTGAGCTTTTTATATCTGAATCTTGCTTACTGTTATTAAGTGATTCGCGTTACATCGAAGAGTGTCTGGAGCCTCATGTCGTACCCTAAGCAAATTTTATTGGCGCAGAGTTCATTTTTATGTAGGTGTATACATGAAGAGTGGGATAATATCCCACAACACAAGATTGTGACTCTCATCTGTTCCATGAGAATCCGCATGGAAACATTCTAATGACTACCGGGGAAGAAATACGAGATACTGAACAAATATTTTTTAAACGTTTTATGTTTTATGTCTTTGTTTCTAATATTTTACAAATTCTTCTTAAATGGTAAAAACATAACTATTGAACAAAACAGATAAAGAAATTTAATTTTAATTTGAAACATTAATATTCTTTATACGATACCCTATATTATCCGCAATTAACTGGTATTTTTTTATTTAATGAAAAAAAATACATAAAAGTCATTCAAAACCAAACTTCAGAGGTGTTTCGATTTTTTTGATGAGAAGTGTATTTAACTATACATTTTAATATTGTTACGATTTATGGGACTCGAATTAAAATGCCGTTTGGAATTACTATAGAATTTATTAGAACTATACAAATACGTATAACATAGGTACAAATATAACCGGACGCAATAAGTCCAAATGAAATGCACAATTAAATAACACGCGCAAAGTCCGTCACTACATCGCTTATCGAATGTACACATCTTGCTTTGCTCGTGGTTCTCGTTAGATTGACCCCCCATTTCAAATTAAAATTAAATTTCTTTAGTTATCTGTTTTGTTCAATAGGTATGTTTTTACCATTTAAGAAGAATTTGTAATATATTAGAAACAAAGACGTAAAACAAAATATGTTTAAAAAATACTTGTTCAGTATCGCGTATTTCCTCCCCGGTAGTCATTAGAATGCTTCCATGCGGATTCTCATGGAACAGATGAGAGTCATAATCTTGTGTTGTGGGATATTATACCACTCTTCATATATACACCTACGTCGGTCATTGTTTTATACTAAACTGTACAATACAACAATCGACCGCGTGGACTGAAGTTTTCCAAGAACCACACCTGGCTAACGACCATCATAAAGGATTACAATACACAATAGGCGGCTTTTCTAATTACAAATAAATAGCTCATCGTAAACAAAAGAAATCCAAATGCGGGCAGGTAATAAAACTGTAATAAACTGTGCTTTATGGCCGGAAGGTGTGCATTCACTTTTGCCGGCGTGCTTCGTGGAATTTGATTAAGTTGTAACAATATTTACAGATTTGCCTGAACGCGCTAATCTCAGGAACTACTTACTGGTCTGATTTGAAAAATTCTTTCAGTGTTAGATAGCCCATTTATCGAGAGAGGCTATACGCTATATATTATCACGCTAAGGAGTGGAGTACCAATGAAGAATGTTTCAAAATCGGGGGTTTTTTTTAACTTACTTCTTTTTTAACTATCCCACGCAGACGAAGTCGCGGGCAGAAACTAGTAGAAGTATGTACACAAAAATCGAGAGGGATTACATAACTGTCAAAGTATCAGAGAGGTGTAACGAAACACTGAAGTTTTTCAAGAGCAAAGTAGGGTGAAGCCTGTAGGTACGTGATACCACGTATGTAAATTGTGACGCGTTACTGTCGGTTTGAGTTACGAAGTTACATTGGGTCAATCCGATACAACAGAATGAGATGTTGTTTGAATAGGAAATGATACCCATATGTGTTAACTTTGTATATTGTAATATAATTTTGCTTAAACATTTTTAGGATTCGGTATTCATTATGGCATAAACGGAATCCTTATACAACCGTCATATTTGACTATCCGTCTTTGTACGTTTATCACAGTATTTTTTGGTAAAAGCTACTAGGCCTATATAGATGAAATATACAGTGTACATAGCCGTGTGGTTTATGATTAGATATGTTTTAAAAATTCATAAAGATATTCATTAGTGTTAATAGGTGGATTATTATGCGCTGAAATCGAAACAAATAACGCCTCCTTAAAATATATATATATATATATGGATACACGACAACAGAATTTGTCAAGGGTCTTTTTATGTCATAAGGCTACGAAATTAGATAATTCTTTACATATTTATCGTATACATTACGTAATATTTTTTTGTTTACAATACAGAGAAACTGTTGCATTTTCAAAGCTGATAAATAATATATAAATTGACATGACACAGATGACAACTCTATCGTAAACGATGAAAAATGTAAAATATTATAAAGAAACCAAACAAAGGGGTATCTAACAAAGGTAAATTGTTCCAGTTAAAGATACATTTTTCCCATAGGAGTATATACCTATTATATATGGGCGGTATTTGGTAAGACTCGAGTCGACTGTCATACGGTGCTCAAAGATAAGCATAGCCAGTGGGACTGATCGAAGAATTAATTTGAAGTTGCTCAGTGAATTAGAGTCATGGATTGAGCTATTTTGGTTTTTCTTAAGGGTAAAATCAGAAATGAGAACCAAGGAAATCAACATAGTTTACAAAATTAAAAAGCTAAAGGGCATTGGTCCAGGCACATTTGTCGTAAGATCGATGGCCGACGCTAGTGTATCTTCTCTAGGGGCCATCAGCGTGGACGTAACTACGTTCTAAGTCTCACGCTCTTCCTACCTCAGCGCGAGGCACATGGGAGGAGGGTGGTTTTAGTGGAGTATTGAGTAGTCGAGTCTCCACACAACCCGGCGATTGGACTCTGGTGCCCATTCGTGGTGTCACCTCTCGTCGCTTTGGTCTAATCCCTAGTAAAGGACCCGGTAGTGTGCGAAATGCATTTCCCCGCTTCAAAAAAAAATCGTCTCTACGGGCCGAATGAGGAAAGCCCAGGACCGGCATTTGGAGACGCCCATATCCAGCACTGGACTATCAATGGCTGGCAACTGATGAAATGTATTAATGTTAAAATGAGGTCGTGTAACTTGGTACTGGCATCTCAGATGTCAAGTTATGTTTAAATTTTTTTGACACCACTGTTTTCTCATGTATTCTTTTGTCCCGTCATGTCTGTCGTCAATCGTGTACTATTAAATGTATTAAATGCCTTTATATATTTCATAGTGCTCATTATTTATAATTCACACACTCGACCACTGCCGATCCCGAATTGCTGCAATAGCCATTGCAGGCATCGTATATACACGAAAAATATATTATTGTACATTATTAGGATTCCATACTATGATATAGAACTTTCACACACCTTCCAATATGCACTAAAATAACAAAGCAACAGTAAATTCCAGTAAAATCAACAACTTGTTTGGGAGTAAAAACTTACAATTCCATAAAAAAAAATCTTTAAAATCCTTTAAATTTTTACTTCATTTTTTAATTAATAATAATAAATGGTATTTATTGTAAAGACAGGTAATCGTCAAGGTAGCTTAAGTAATTTATCTGATCTAATATGTACAACACAAATTGAGTGTAAAGTAAAATCTCGATAAAAGATGCACATCTTGATATAACGAATATGTGAAACTATTGAATTCGGCTTTAAAAGCAGAACGGGTTACCTTAAACCGTGGAATGTTTATGGGCTGATATTAAAGCATGTTCACAGTTATATATTAATACATAATACAAATAAATAACAATTATGTACTGAGATAAATAAACACGCCAAATTTCATATTGTACCTTAAACGTTGTTGGTAAATTTCATTTCAAACATTATTAACCTTATTGCCTGGCATTTGAACGCAAACCAATTAATTGTATCCCTTATTATAATAAAATATAAACATCACACTGGCTTATCTCATGTTTCGTCGTGAGTGTACTGCCTGAAAATTATCAAATTGTATAGGGATAAAAGTATCTTTTATTTTAACCCCCTTCCTTATTCATAACAATTACACCAAGTTTATAGGCTATTAAAAATAGTTAAGAAAAGTGTTATTCATATTCGCTTTCACGGTTAGATTGTAAAAGATACTTTATAACTCTTTTTTAAGAGCCTTTAATAACTGTTATGAATAATAGTAATACAAACTTTTAGGGGGTATTTGTTTACGGACATAAACCGATATACAAATTTATAGTAGGTAGGTACTTATAAAACGTACAGTATGTAAATTTTCGTATGTGGAAATCTATCCTTCATTGTAATTACTTGATTTTATGTCACGAATTTCAACACTGATAAAAAGATATTTTTTTTTAATTTTATTGCATGAGTTCAGCAGACAGGCGGACGGCCCACTTGATGAAAAGTGGTTACCATCGCCTATAAACATTTGCAACACCAAAGGTATTACACATGCGCTGCTGCTCTCTTAAGGGAGACTGGAACCTGGTCACTAATGCCGGAACACAATTCAAGGTTGTTATGGCGGCATACTCTAGACCAGCGGTGGTAGCCATCCAGTCGGGCAAATGCCCTACCACTTGGCTGTGGGTTGTTTAGTCGCCTCTTACGACAGGCCACCCGGCCGCAGGAAATTGTATTCTTTCTCCGTTCCCGCACGGATAATAAGATATACAAATTTACTTTTATAAGTATATAATAATGAAATCTATGCCTGAGATAATCAAAGCTATATAACTGAAGAAAAGTTTATTAAATTAATTTACTTAGAGTTAATATGTACCCATAATAAACAAAAGCAATAATGAATTTGAATCTCGTGGTTAAATTTATTTTTAACGTAAAAGCAGCTAAATATTTTAAATACTTTAAGACTTTTTAAAAACATGGATTCTTAAAGTAAACGTCTTTTGATAAATGACTGGTCCATGTCGTAAATGGCAACAGTCCAATATATAACAAAATTAATTTAAATTAATGATGTGAGAGAATGTTTATAGCATTAAAACTCTTTTTAATTTTATTATTTAAACTCTGTTCATAATGATAATTTACTAAAATGTCTTTAGATGACGGTAAGTACTTATATATACGTATAATGTTAAATTTTAAAATCTAGTCGAGTAACAACAAAAACCCCATTTTTAGTAACGATATTAATGTTAAGTCCATTTTTTTAATGTAGCTTGACTAAATAAGTTTAAACCATGAATACCAGTTATATAAATAGCATTGTTTGGCACTAAATCTCTCTGTTTACTTCATTTTCTTTCAACTATTTGGTGCCGGTATAATGTCTTTTCCTTATACTCCTTGAGGAGTATAAGTATCCATGCTTTGTAACAAAAATATCTAAGCGTATTTTAAATTTATAAAATGTGATTTCAATCCCGAATATAAATTATGAACGGGTAAATATAACATACTACAACCCAGTATGTAATAAATGACGCTTCAAAAACATGACACAGAGTTCCCGGTGAAATATTTCACCTGGAAACATTTAGGACACAAGTGTCAAAGTGTTCTGAAATATAACATGATGTCGATCGCTGCCATATACGAGTATATCCCTATTAATATTATAAATGCGAAAGTAATTCTGTCTATCTGTTCCGTTTTCAAGAAAAAACTGCTGGATCGATTTGGCTGAGGATGAACATAGGATACTTTTTATCCCGAATAATAGGATAGTTTTCAGGATAAAATATATTTGAATCTTTGTTTGTTATGCTTTTACGAAAAAAGTACTGGACGGGTTTGGCTGAAATTTGGTATATATGTAATTTTAATATCGAGGGTGGAGAAGGGATACTTTTTATCCCGGATAATGGAATAGATTTATGAAAAGGTTATCCCAGAAAGTAGGATAGGTTTTTTTGTGATTTGCCAGTTTGGTTAATTTGATAATTTTGGTCTTTTTGGCGATTTTAGTGATTTTGGCCAGTTTGGTAATTTTGGCGATTTTGGTCATTTTTGGCACTTTTGTCATTTGTGGCATATTTGACACTCTTGGAATATTTGGCACTCTTGGCATATTTGGCACTCTTGGCACCCTTGGCACTCTTGGCACCCTTGGCACCCTTGGCACTCTTGGTTCTTTTGGCATTTTGGTACTTTTGGCATTTCTGGCACTTTTGGCATGTCTGGCACTTTTGGCATTTCTGGCACTTTTGGCATTTCTGGCACTTTTGGCATTTCTGGTACTTTTGGCATTTCTGGCAGTTTTGGAATTTCTGGCACTTTTGGCATTTATGGCAGTTTTGGCATTTCTGGCAGTTTTGGCATTTCTGGCAGTTTTGGCATTTTTGGCAGTTTTGGCATTTCTGGCACTTTTGGTCATTATTTTGGTCATTTTTGGCACTTTAGGCATTTTTGTGTGTTTTTGGCTTTTTTGTTATTTATGTTAAAAGTTTGTAGATATATGGCACAGGAGATAGATAAATAAAAACAGAACGGGTTGAAATAGGGATGAAAGTTTGTATGGGAGACCAATCATTTTTCAAGTTTAGAAAATATAATAATTCATCATCTATAAAAAAATGCGATAGTAACTCGATTTGTCTGAATGTTAAGCTTTCATTGAACAACTACTGGAGTACTGGAGCGGTTTTGGTGTAATTTTGTACATATGTAATTTTAATAGCCGCGGTATAAACTCTAGTTTGTCTACATTTGTACTGTATTTATGCCTATAGTATACACAATACACACATATAACATTATAACACATCAATTATTTAATTACATTAATCTATTTATTCTATACTAATAAAGAAAGCGTATGACTTTTACTTTTAAAATAAATGCCAAAAAGAGACAGGGATTTTTGGGCCAAAGAAATGTAATGAGTTGAGATATGGCTTAAAAAAAGCGTTATATTTTTCTATTACGAAATGGAAAACATCAGCCCTAAATTCTGTCTGGAAGACGAGAAATCATAAAAATATGGTCACAAATAAAGAAAGTTATCGATTACCATAATCGATTTATTTGAATGAATTTCAACAATTAGTAATATGAAAACATTTACACCAAAGGGTTAATTCATTAAAAATAACTAAACTACAATTATTAAAAAAATATCAACATAATAAAAAAAAGCTTATCTTTTTACAATCTGGGCCCAGGAATGTATGAAAGCGTATATTTTATTTCTGTATCTTACAGAGTTTAGAAAATATCAATATATCTACAGTCAATCAAAATGACAGGCATAATTGATATAGTCAAGGTGGGAAAGTTCATCAGTGTGGGAACTCCATACATCTCTCTTTATTTCTGTGTTTGAATAGCCACGACGACAACAAATTGGTCAGTAAAGCTAAGACACCATTTAATTCTGACTTCAAATTGTAGTTGACGTTAAATTCCGTTTAAAAAAGATAAAAAAACGAGAGGTATACGAACTAACCCCACTGACGGACTTTCCCACCTTGACTATATACAATATTATAATAGCCTATAAACGTCTCGCTGCTGAGCTCGGGCCTCATATATTCAGGGAGAACTGGTAGTATATATCTTCTACCTTTAAGCAAGCCGGATTAGCAGATTTTGCACTTTGGAAATCTGGATGTACCTATTATACGTTTCCTGTGTTTTTCATTATCAATATATCGGATTATAAAAATAATCCAGATAATTCATCTAAGAGATATATTTGTGCTCTCTGACAGAATTCCAACCCATGTCATTGCAATAATACGCGGCTTACACCTTTGTCTATATTAAATAAATAAATTAATGGACATATTAAAACATGCACATTTGCAAGTTTTCAAGGTGGAAGGTAACAGAATTTTATTACACTATTACAGTAAAAAAAATCTCGCTCAAAACAATAATTATTCCACACGTATTGTTAATTATAAACTAGATGAAAGTGTTTTGAAAGTAATTGTTTACTAAGAATCACCGTTCAAGTTCCCATCAAAAACCCAACCAAAAGTTGTCATTGTAGCTTAAATAACATTATGGATACTGAATAATAGAATGACAATTTTCGGAATTCTAATAAAAAATGAACCAAAGACAATCAGAATTATTATATTACGTTTATTTTACGCAGCTAAAGTCAAATTATTCGTGACATAAGTTTATTTGTGATCATAGCTCGCTCCGAGTTCAGAATTCTCTTTAGTCCGCCAACGTAGTTTACGGACAATTTTAGTAGAACAAACAAACCTCCTTTGTATAATAAGGAACATCAACCATTTATACAGTTATGCTCAGATATACTGTCTAGACATTCGTAGTTTCTAAAGCTTCAGTCAATATTTTACGTGGTTTTTTCATTAAAAACATCCCGCAAAAATATTTGTTCTGCACTTTATTTCGCGTAGATTTATTTCAATTCTGTGTATGACATATCAATATACTTATGAATACCAGCAATTTAAGTGTCTGTTATTTCAATATAAAGGCGGAAATTTAAGTGAAATTTGTTATTTATACGACTATTATGATATAATATCTACTACACTTATACAAAATCAAGGAGGCTATGGTAATATAACAAAGAGTCTCAGAGCTTTTGAATCTTTGAATTGGTTTAAGCAATATCCGCTAAATAATTTTTGAAATATGGATTAATTACTATTAAATAATTTTTTTAGGGTTTCATAGCCAAATGACAATGAGGTCGGTTAAAAACAGTGAACGTCCCCAGTTTCTTCGGAACCTTGTAATGCGCGTGATTTGATAGGCACTTGGCTAATTTCTTTGAACTGTTTTTTCTCAATATTAGTCTTCCGGTTTAACATTCTTTTTGTCACATCATTCTCATCCCACCATATTACATGCCCATAACACAGTATCCTGATGTTTACTATGTGCTATATAATATATATAAGTATATATTAGACGCAAATTTATTATTGTTCTAGTTTTGACAATAAATTAGAATATATAGATATATCTCTATAACACTGTATAGAGATCAATTTTACATGCGACTAGTTTCATGGATAAAGACATTGCTTGAATCCCTACTAACTCGAACCCCATATCTCACAAACTTTCAACAAGTCTTGTTAGACAAATGTTTTGACACTGCTATCGGAAGCGTAAATTAACGATTTGGTTAATCGACACAGTGGCATTTAGATAATTCGCTTGTATATTTTATTCAACAACTAACAATCGTTCCACCATTAAGTTGATTGTTAAAATTTCACGTTTAATCGTTTTAAATAATTATATATATTGTTACATGCCGTCAAAGATAAGCCGCACAGCCTATTGTAAACGCAGCTTATTGTCCTCCCGGATTAGTATAACCATCGTTAGCGTCGAACTAATCCCTATTGTTATTGTTTTCGACTTTGTGGACGTTCGCAGGTGTGCAAATTAATATTTCTTAGAAACTCAGTGTGCACCTCCAATTTCTTTGTACTGTGTAGTTAGTATAAGACGATGCCCGAATGGAGGGGCGGGGGCAGTCAAGCGACGACTACGAAACGAGTAAGACGTTCTCTAGTACTCTCGATTAGCGATATAGACGATGGACTTTACGCGTATCCAATTGTACTGAATCGTGCAGTGTGAACTGGTTGCATCCAGTTTTATTTGTATTTGTTTTATACGTGTTTGTACAGTTCTAATAAATTCTATAGTAGTTCCAACGGCTTTTTAATTCGAGTCCTGTAGCTAGTAACAATATTATTATCTATCGTTCATGGGTTTATTGAAATATTTTATCGTATAACTAGAGACCTTTTAAGTCTTACTTTCCATTTTCACCTTAACATTAATAGAAAATTGACATTATTGTATAGAGTTTATGACACATTTTAACCAGTAGCAAGACAAATAAATGGATCGTAAGATATTTTTTAGACAAACACAGATATTATATATACCCACGCTAAGCAAGTTACTCTTATGTTATGGGTTATATACAACGGACCACTCTGGGGCAGATCCCAGACACCCGGACCATGGTAAATAAGGAAAAAATCGTATACGACATTTACCATGCTAGGCATCAATCCCGAAGCCTCTGCGTTTCAGTGAGGTAGGCCGATAAAGGCTTAGTCCACTCAACCACAAAGGCAGTCCATAATGAAGATACTTGGCCTCACTACAGCTCTGCTTGTATCATGCGAAAAGAATCAAATTTTCGAAATAAAAAACACTTAAACCCGTTAAAACGTACTTTTAATTAAAGAGAATTTATTCGAAACTGTTCACATAGTGTACAGAAACAATTTGGTATCGCAAACAACTACTGTTTTGCAGTTGTTAGCGCCCACTTCCAGACAACTTGTTTGTTTTACAATTAGTAATTAAATAGTTTCAAAATGTCTAGAACTGGACTAATCGCGATGGCAATAAATTTAAACAAGGACTGTATTGGGCTACACGCGGAAAATTATTGTACTGTATCCTGTACAAATTTATAACCTGATCAAATACGAAAGTGAAAAAAATAAACTACTTTTTTAATCCCAAGGTCCGCCATGAAAAGCACAAAAATGCCTTTATAACTTGACTTTTTAGAAGGAAAAATTAATACACACCTTCAATTTTAATTTGTAATGTACACATGATGTATAGGTTATTTTCACGATTTAATTTAGTTTTAGGTTTTTACTTGTAATTATTGTTGTATAATGCTTAAATGAAAAGTAATTGTTGTATATTTTTGTTAGTAATATCATGGAAAAGCATTTTTTTCCATGGTAATAATACCAGCAACAAAGTACGGATTTCGAATTAATTTTAAACGTCAAACAATATCAATTCCCCGGGCTAAGCTGGAAACGTTATCCGCGAAATACAAGGACATCTTATTCACTAACACAATTTGCAGTGTTATGTTAAAATTACAAAACCAATTTACGTTTAGCTGACAAAGTCATGAACTCGATTTTTTTAGCTCAGAGTTTGGATTTACTATTACTAAGCTAGTAGGTGAATTTCAGTGTCTCTGCTACAACTGAGATAGTGTTAGTGACTGTATCATTCACATGCAGCCACGGGCTTAATACGTTATTTGAGATGTGACATAACGTTAAAAGTTGATAGAAAACTCCATGTATATTATGTACATACATTGATAAAAGTGACCGTTAATCGAGCCTTTACCGCCATTTTATCTTAAGCTACATTTGGACCTAAGTATCCCTATTTTTTTGTTGCAATTTTGTTTTAAGACTATCAGTTTTTAATCATCAGGGTCTAATGCAAGTAAAACCGAAAATCTTAAAACAAAATAATATATTAAAATACCTTTTGCAACAAAAAATATACTCAGCTCCAAATGTCGTTTACGATAAAATGTCGTAATGAGTTATATTTAGGCAATAAGTAAGTCGCATTTGGTCACAATAACTAACACTAACACAAATGTGACAAGTGTAAGCGTCATCGAAACTTCGCATAATAAATCAATAAACACAATATATAGTAATCACAGAAACATGAGAGAGAATACCTCTATTCAATCATTTGATAACAACACCTTTAGATATATTACCAAGATGACATAAAGAATGGACCCAACTTGGCCCGGTGACCTGCAATCTCCCCTTACAGTCACCCCGTTACTCACTACTTCAACAACTCACTATTTCAAAGTCTTTATATCATCCCAACATTATACACATTTAAATACACAAATGTATGACTTACGCCTACTGTCCACTGAGGCGTCATTTGACGAATGCAGGCAAGCTACAAATGACGATAGGCGTAATTTGCTTCTTAGATGTGTCCACGCAATCGTCATACAATCATCATGCAAGCTACAAGGCGACGACACAGACATATATTGTATTATAACATCTATATTATTATATCCGTGACGTCTTTTCTCGAATATGAAGATGATATAAAGACAAGGATATTCCTCGATAATTCGTACAAAAATGGCTGCTGAGATCGCCATTTCGTAACAAAGACGAACATGCGTCTCGCAGTACGCTTGAAGTAGTGGCAGGCCGCGTCACGAGCTGCATGACGAATGCTTGACAATATGCAAATGCGACGTTGCTTCTCCGTGGACACAGTTTCTTTTATTTCTACGCAATATGCAAACGAGCTACACAAAAGCGTAAAATGACGATGTCGTACGTATTACGTGCTGCTACGTGGACAGTAGGCCTTACTCAGTTTACTGTAGATCGTAGGGCCTGGCGAATGGTAGAACAACTGAGTTTACCTCGCCTCACGCACCACTTAAATATTATAAATTACTTGAAAGTAGGTACCGTCAATTAAATGTTCGCAATCTAAAATGTCCAATAACTTGTTAATACCTGCAGTGAGCCGACTGTTACAAATGCCACCAAAACGTTTAGTAAATATAACAGTATCGTATTCACTAATTAACCTTGTAATCCACTGCAACAGATCAATAAACATCTGCCTTAAAATATATATTGTTTAGTGATTCCTAACAAAATCTATTAAATTATGACATTATTATACGAGTAATTACTACAACTGTAGCTTCATAATATCTCCTATAAATATATATTAGCTGCCATAAATTTAGGTTGCCAACACAAGTAACAAATAATAATCGTTAGTGATTTTATCAAAGATGCATGGTTGTACCCGAATATCTTATGCGTTGAATATTTGAGTTTAAATTGATTTTGTGGATGTAGCAGAAGGCGGGCTAAAAGGTGCCAGTACTCACTGATGTGGAAGTATGATAAGACTGCGGACTGCTCTTGTCGTTCCTATCATAACATCTGTACCCATTTCGGACTCGTGTGTGGTAACCTAAGCAAGTTACCAGTGGTGACTGGTCAAGAAAGTCATGTTGCATTTCAATGTATTTTGAATTTATAAACGTAGTTGATAAATACTACGTTTAATGGTTTCTTGTAATTATTTTAAAATGAGATGATGTGAAAGTAATAATAAAATTCTTAGATACTGAAGGCAGCACACTCTTTATGTTTTTCCTTTGTAGTCATAACTAGCTATTAGTAGTTTGGGCCCCAGGCGCTGCTACCGACTGAGGTGCTTTGATATTATATCTTTAAAAAAAAAATAGATGAGTTAGAAATGATTGTAGATAAATTTCGAGGCCATGCTTAATCTTTAGATTTTTCGCTGTTTCACTACACCATCGCGTCATGCAGCAGTACCTATATAGATTCACCTCCACCTAGTGAACCCATATGCACTTACTAGTTGCTGAGAAAAAGAACTACTGTACACGAAGATAAACAGATAGGCAGGCGGATAGAACGACAGATGGATATGACAATTGTATATAAGATGTCTGTTTGTGGCATAATGACAATAAAGCCTTTAAAAAAATTGAAAGATTTCTATAGAAGTTCTGAATCTCAGAATTCATAAATTGAGGATAGAGGAACCATATTACAATGTTTATTTATTTCCTTCTAAAATATAATAGCAAAGAGAAGCAGCTATTAAGTGATTTAACAAGCGTTTGATGCCGTTCACTTGTCTGTACTTTCTGCTTGAAGCTTTTAGAAATGACACGAAATGGGCATTTTAATTTTTATGTTTCCGTATAATATTTTAACGTTAAATTTTTTACAAATCTCGTAAATCAACAATCTTCTTAATTGCGTTTCGTTCCTAGTATCCAATTTTTCAACCCTTCTAACAAAATTTTCAACCCTATCATGTCAGTCTGGCTCGTACAGGGTCTTAGTCCATATTAGTCAATAGTGATTTAGCGTATATAAGTATATATATATAAACATAATTTAGGATTAGTCATAAATAGATTGTAAATACACTACACTGTAAATAGATAGAAAACAGATAAAGGCTTAAGAAATATGTACCCAACCCATCCCATCCATAACCAAAAAAATGCCAAATGTGTAATATGGATTATGGATAGATATTAAGATAGTGATAACGTCTGACTGCAGAAGTTGATATTATGTTATACGATAACTGTACAAATGTATATAATATGTTATATATAAATATGAAATGAGAAAATGGATAATACACATTTAAACATCTAGGGGAAGTTCGGGCAGCCCCGGACACTTGAATAAATTGGGAATAAAAAACAAATGATCGAAATTTCTGTCTTTATTTTAGTCACGTCACATTTATTTCTAAAGGGTGCATATTTACAATCACGCTTTCTTTACCCAACCCGTTAAGTTTCTTAGAAACTGTAATGTCCGCGGTTACCCGCCGTCTGGGATTTACCCGACTTTCCAATACATAAATAAGAAAATTTCAATACTACAAGGTACTAGCGGTTCCGACAGACGTTGTCCTGCCCTGAAAAATAACAATCTAGAACCTGATTCTAGCCCCACCTGCCGAGTCTAATTATTAATCTCAACCTTCCCCGGACCCACCCAAACACTACTTTTTTACACCTTCGGTTACATTATTGAAGTTTTGGGTAGGGATTACTAATTTTTTCTAGTAATAAATATAGCCTATATTAATATGGGATAATGTAGCATGGTAACGGTGAAAGAATTTTTGAAAGCGGTCCAGTAGTTTTTGACTTTATTCATTACAAACGTACAAAAATACAAATCTTTCCTCTTTATAATATTAGTATAGATGTAAATAAAGATGCCGAAAAGAACACCCGCGACAGAAGAGCGCATGTTAAGAACAGCCAATATTAAAATTAAAAATAGCTTTGTAATAATCCCTGACAATGTTAGGCGGACACATGCCCTGAAGGGCCTTATAAAAAATTACAAAAAAAGGGACTTAGTAAATATTCTCTCGCATAATAATAACGGAAAGTGACGCTCTGTTGCACAAATAATTACTGAGTCGTAAATATACGTCAACCCAACCAACCAAAAATGTATTTGTAACAACATGACTCACTGCCTCTCGCATCGTTTTGATGAATTACTCAATATTGATTGAGCGCAGGTCTATTATGATAGGCCGTCTATAAACACGATGCAATGGAAATCGTATTTTTAAAATCTGATTACAAAGTTGAAAATCTCACTACCTTGAGGTCATATAAACTGATATGTATTCCAATGATCGTACAAAAAGAAATAAGACATTGAGATATAGAGAATAAGAAACTAAAGGCAAATCGACGGCAACTACTAAAACCAATCTGACATTTTTTGATGGACAGCTTTTTACTGATTCTCTTCATAATCATGTTACTCATTCTACCTCACATAATAATCGTGTGTATAAACAGAGTAGAACAAATTCTAAAGATTTTTTAAGATATCTAAATTACCGCGCACAACGATCATCTAACAACTGCTACGTAAAAAATCATTTCTAGCCTATAAATGTCAGACGTAATATAAGTGATATTTATTTTTTTATGATGTTAGGTAGAGAGAGAGAGAGAGAGAGAGTGATATGGGGTGTCCGGATCTGATCTCAAAAATATCAAGCAATAACTCTTTATTGTGCACCAATACAAAAAAAAGAACTTACAGACTAAAACTATGTCTCATTATGCACAAAGGGCGGTCTTATCGCTAATAAGCGATCTCTTCCATACAACCCCAATATCATTACGGAATAATCAACTTGGCCTTAGGCAGAGAAGATTACTCCATACACCTATCGTCCATGGCAACTACAGACAAAACGCGTTTAACATACGAAGCTCAATTTTTATAATTATGTAGTAGTAAACTTAAATCTAGATCTTTATTGCACAAGTATAAATTCTGTTAAGTGCAATTTGACTCAAGAATTTTTTTGAAAATACTAACAGCTAAAATTTTATTATATTTAAAGTCTCTTGATATCGTCTATGTACATTTTTTCTTTACCAATAGGCGGAGGCTTGTTATCAGCATTTTAAAAAAAATATTGTTATTAATATATTTTGTATGTATTATTAGATAGTAAGCCTTCCTAAAATAAAATAAATAAATAAATAATAGAAAAGTATTTTAAATAGATTTCTGCTATTTATATTTGACTTCAAAAGAACTATATTTTTGTTTAACAAATATTTGCACTTATATCAAAGATAAAAGTTTTTTATATCCACTGTAAAGTTTTAGCATATTGATTGAGGTACGAAATGTTCTTACTTCGCATTGATTACAAAATAACCTGGTGACAGGAGCCAATCTTGACATATGACCAATAATTACAATACTTAAACCTTGTTTTTTCTTACAAGATAAATTATTTGGTAAAGGTGTGGTTATTAAGTTGTGTATTTAAATAATAAATATAAAACATTTTCTACTAGTACTACTCTAAGACATTGAAATATCATTAAATAGTGTAATTCATTGCAAAAATCCTGTTTATAATGTATGAAAATGATTTTCGAAGGGTAATTAGTATACATATCGCTTTATGATTTTAGAAAAAATTGAATGTATAATTAATGAAATACTATTCGTGCAGGAACGGAGACAGAATACAATTTCCTGTCGTAGGAAGCAACAAAACAACCCACAGCAACATAGTAGGGTATTTGTCTGTCTGGGTAGCTACAATCCCTGATCTAGAGTATACCACCATAACAACCTTGAGTTGTGTTCCGGCATTAGTGGCCAGGTTCCAGTCCCCCTTTAGTGAGCAGCAGCATTCGGTAAAAATAATAAAAAAATAAAGCTGAATTATAGAATGTGAACGTTAAACAAGAGTACAGAAATTGCTAAGCCTCGTGTTCGTCGTAATCTTGCATAAGGATGTCGCCATATAGGCCTAGAGTCAATTTCCACTTGCCAACTTTATACGTACACCGCTGAGTTTTTCCAGTAAGTGCTCCATTGGGGGAAACGAAAAACGGTTACAATGTTCGGTTCCCTTTTCAACCCAGACGCGATTTGGATGAAGCACAGATACAGTGAAATAAATTAAATTGCCGCCACAGGATCTGAAGTGTCTCAAAGAGATTTTCTTTTATTTCCTTTCTTCATTTACAAGTGTGATACTCAAAAAACCACTTTAAACTATCATTTTTATTGTGAAAGTATGAAATGAAAGTTTTCACATTTGTCTTGCATACTACAAATATTATTATGTTATATTGTACCTACTGTTTTCGTTATATAACTATTTATTTATTTCCATTTACAATTTAAAACGTTTTTGCTTAAGTTTACTTATGGCTGATTTTTTTACTGCATAAGTTCATCAGACAGGCAGATAGCCCATTTGGTGAAAAGCGGTTACCATTACCTAATTGCGAATACGTTCATGTAAGTGACTGTTAAAAATTATTTTACATACTAGGACTTCGTCTACGCTTGACATGGAATTCCCGCTGGATTCCCGGGACAAAGTATTACAGCATTTAAAAAAGAATGTGCGAGTAAGCTATCGTTTAAATGAAAATTGTATCGGAATCAGCTAATTTTATGCACCCGAACAACTTCAAACCGCTCCTGGGAAAATTCCCGCGGGATTCCCGCGATAAAAAATATCATATGTTTTATTACATAAAACTTGCTAGCGATTAGTGAAAAAACTGCATTGGAATTTGATTTTTTCAATCTGGCGCTTTTAAATCATTCCCAGAAAAATTATCGCGGTATTACAAGTATGAAAATTAGCGCAGATTTGAAGTCTAAGAATTTGCTGTCGAGCAGTGAATACCGCATCGAAATCGGCCCAGTAGTTTTTAGGTGTATTCCGAACAAACAGACAAGAAATCTAAAAAAAATGAATCGTGTTCTCCATCGTTAATATAGTCTATTCCTGTTGGGGTTTTTTTTAAATAGCTTTAAAACAGACACGGCATATTTAAAATGTTATAATATTATAAATTAATTTTAAGGTAATTTATCAGTGTTGATTTTTATAAATACCAAACATAGCCTACCAAAAAGGAATAAACGTTTTTCCCTTAAAATATTTTGTCATTAAATGTAAATATGGAAACAAAATACTTATAGTTCCCGGCACAGATCTTGAGCGGTCGGCGGAACAGTAGTGATCGCTTTGCACATTGATCGTAGTTAATGTAATGACATTTATCGACATATCTACAACATTATGTTTTTGTCTCTTTATTCGAAAGGGACAATACCTCATTCAAAAAAGGATCGAAAATTCAAAGAAAAAAGCGACCGCTCAAGAATCGTTTCGGGGGCTATATATACATTTATATACATTTTTGTCTAAATTAGATAAAGAATAATTCATATTTTTTTAGATCTAATATAAAAAATATTAATAAATCTTTACTATTATGATACTTACAACGCGATTTTGTATGACAATCGACACTGAAGTTTAACTGTGGTAGCTTTTGTGAGTATTCGATAGAAGCCCGAGTCCGCGAGCATTTACCGCACTAAGCAGTGCGGTAAATGCTCGTCGTCGATTACTGTGTGTATAAAACGTATCCCCAAAATAACAAAAAAACTGATGTTTAGCCTTAACGTAAGAATCAAATTCTGAAGGGAATAGCTACAGTTATATTTTTCTTCCTTTTGTCGAACTCGATTACAATTTCGACTTTCCTATTAAAGACCGCTAGTTCTCTTGAACGGACATTTAGGTACTCGTTACAATTTAATGACGAAAATTTGTCTTTATATCGAGTTTCAATATCCTTTATCTTAAATTCTTTTGTGAGATAACTTTGTCGAAGTAATAACGAGTTCAACTTATTATTTAGGGATGACCTTGTTCACGGGCAGGAGACGTCGCGTCACATTGTCAATCTTATTCATTAAGTGTCGATCGAAGTGACATATGAACTGATTCATGCATCATACTAATGTAGGGGGTTGAAAGACCTTGGCTTTTGAACGGACCTCCCCTCTGTTGATAAAGTGATATACTTTGCCTTCGGGGCGTACCAAGTCTGCACACGAGGGCGTCACGGTGCAGTACCACTGTTCTAAATCCCGTGGCGTCCCGGTATGTGTATTTACGGAGACGCAGGTTAGGTTTAGTAGATAGTTTGGTCAGATTCCCCCACTAGGGGCGGCGTCTGGTTTCCCCGAGAGTCACACATGCACTAGTACAGACGGTATTAGGCGCTGCATCTGGACTTCCCCCATATTCACGGCCCGAGTGTGTGTCGGAAGAAAAGACATTCCCTCTGTGTTAAAAAAAAAAGCTACTATTTGTTGGAGTATGAGTCAACGGACCCCGTCGTAGACGGTGAATAGGGGATCAAAGACGTCGCTATACTCATCTCTCACATTGACTTGGTGGAACACCTAGCAGCGTAGAGTGCTCTGGTCTCAGGGGCACCCTAATTTGACGGGTTGCGTCGAGATGTCACGCTAACCGCCTGCTTAGCTGCTGCCATATAACTGCCTACGACAGCTCCCGTGGTGCCTCATAAGTCACAGAGGGACGCTGTTAGGTTTATTGGGTAGGTTGGCGGCCGGTATCTCATAACTCTTTCCTTAGTGAAGGTGTGTGCAGAGCCGGCTGCCCACATACCCCTCATTTTCCCCGCGAGGTCCGAGGTGATGCGTAAATGCACTTTCTCATCGATATCAAAAAAGCCACATTTTGAAAACATTTCAAAAGAGTTCAGTTTCAAAGAATTCAAAAAAACGACGACAACAATGAACATTGCTCACCTCTATGAAAATGCACACAATCACGCACTTGGCCGTTTTTTTTTTATTAACGAGTAAAATTACATTGTATCGTATTTTCAATTTTATTTCTCAAACGAGCTTTCGTCTGTCAAGATATACATTTCATGGAATTTTAATATGCTAAATTGACTTATTATAAATTCATTCAGCTAATGATAAAATTGAGATTGCCTGTCGTTAATCGTATGTTTTACGATTGTATATTTTTGTTTTGTATGAGAAGCAGGTATGTGATAACTTTCCGCCGCTGTTTTCCCTCTGCGCTACGACATGGGATTATTTACGGGCGTTATAAAAAAATTTTGACACCAGCAACGCGTAGTCAGCGCTCCTGGTGTTGCAAGCGTTCATAGGCGACGGTGAACACTTTCCATCAGGTGGGCCGTTTGCCTGTTTGCCAGCTTATGACAATAAAAAAATGTGATTGACTAGCAAAAGTTTAGGATTCCGTAGCTAAATAATAAAGCCAAGTTGACGTTTATGATATATACGGAATTCTTTATTGCGCATAGACTGAAATAGTTCCCGGCACGAAACTTGAGCGGACAATTTTTCCTACGAGCAGTGAAATTTCGATCCTTTTTCGAAATGTGGGGTATTGTCTTCTTCGAAAAGGAGACAAAAACATAATATTGTCGATATGTCGATAAATCTCATTACATTAGCTACGAACAATGCGCAAAGCGATCCCTACTGTTCCGCTAATTGCTCAGAATTCGTGCCGGGAACTATATTAATATTAAGTCTTTTGTAGATACGTAGAACTTGGTTTACCTACAAAAGACTGTATGGTGTACATGTAACTTGAGATTTGAGAAAGTCTGATTTACATATATATTAGTTAAAAAGCCAATTAACTTGCGAAACTGTCAAACTTAATTGATAACTTATTCTGTCCATACGATGATAAGGGTTGAGCTCGCCAGTTTCGCAAGTTAACCGATTCTTAAATAATGGAAATTTAAATCAGGCTTAAACGTCCTAACGTAACAGTTGTTGGCCAACTGAATAAATTAAGAAAAATAAGCTATGAGAGACATTATACAATCAAGAACTGCACAAGCAAACAATGCGTCATTCAACAACCAACGCCGTTAATACTGAGAGCGTACAAAGCGAAAATAATAAATAGTTACTGCATTATAAAAAGTAACCTTTGATGATGATAATAAATAATCTAGTTCAATGGTCCCCAAACTTTATTTGTCGTAGGCCCAATTTTTACTGTATTGGCTGGATCCCCCCCTATTTTTCAAACATTGATTTTTTAGAGATTAATGTGATTTAAATCTTTGTAACTGACATCAAAAAAGGAGGAAATTCTTAAAAAAAGAAGCCGACTTTAAGAGTAACTAAAAAGCAAAATATAAATATTTTCTATAATATTTTAAAGTCAGTGCCTACCTCTTTTTTGCTATTTTTTTGTCTGTTCAGGATTAACATAAAACTAAACTACTGGGCGCAATTCAATTTTTACTCATTACGATCAAAATAGCAAATATTCTGATAAAATAACTGAGGAATTTTTAAAACTCTAAAATCACGCGAAATATTTCTCAGGAGCGGTGTAAAGTGAATTGAGTGCATAACCATTGGCTGATTCCGATAATATTTTTACTTGAACAAAAGCTCCAGTTCTTATTCAAATACAGCAGTACTGTCCCGGGAAAATCTCGCAATTTAGTAGTTTCGATCATGCAGCTAAAATAGCATGAAAATTGGTCGTGTTACTATACGAGATTTTTTCATACTTGACTATTTACGGACTTTTGAAATTTCCCGAGGTTTCCTAAATTCCTAACCAATTTTGATGCACTTAGTTTTCTGAGGCCGCTAGGTTATTTTATGACTTGCTTGCTGCGACATCTTTTGAATCTACTTGAAATCTTTAGTAAAATAATTGTAGTTGTGTAGATAATTATGTCTTTAGTAACATAACTTAGCCAGATTTTAGGGGCTTCCGGAATTAATATATTTTCATACTAAAAAGACCAATTGCAATGCTGGAAATATTCTTTCATTTTTAAATATTGATAATTAAATTTTACTCTCTGTTATCTGTCCAACGTGGATGAAATCGCAGACGAATACTAGTAATTGATAAAATTGTTAATAGAACGAACGTTAAGATATTTTTACCGTAACAAAAAAGACAACAACGTGGCAACGCCGCCAGGCTTTTGGGAACGTTCCCGGTAAGTGACAGTGGTTTGGGACCAATAACTTATCTTTATATATTTTCCCTTTTATTCAGTTTTAATTTTTATATAGTATAGTTTGTAGTTTATTTTTAAATTTATAGTTATTGTAGTTTTGTAAATTTAACTTAAAATCTATTCATATTTATTTATAATATGAATAGATTTTAGAATAATATACATTCTTGAATTTTACGTGAAAAAATCAAAAAAATATGTTTATTTAAAAAATGATCATTTTTCTTACGTTAAATCTCGATTCAGTTCTCCAAAGATTCCATTTCTGAACCTGAGGTCCTATTACTTAGTTTTTTCTCACCACTTTAGCATTCTCGATATAAGACCTTTACTAAAAGAAAACGCTACTTGAGCCTGCCCCTTTTTTTATCGACATCGAAGAAAAATTTAGAACACATGAAATTTCATATCAAATAATTGTCTCCCTATTACAATACGTATCGAAACATAGAAAAAAATATCTCGTATGTAGAATCCATATTATGTGTACTTGTTTTCTACCTATTTCTAGAAAAAAATGCAAGCAGAAAATAATGTTTTTCTTTACGCAAATGAAAGCGTTGGCTGACATCGATTTGAGTTGACCGTTAAATAAACATTTTTAGTTCCAAAACTATGAGTAAATATTTGTATTTATAGAGTATAGCAGTCATACTTATTTACGTAAATACACATTTAAATTGTTAACTTATAAATCTAAACTCGATCTAAAAAGTAATAATGGCTAAACATGACAGTACCTAAGCGTAATAGTTTTCTCGTGCAACTCGTCGCACTAGGGATCCGTCGGCTCGCTGCATCAACCGACGGACAAGTCTGGCGAGGTTACTATACCAATACTATAATCGGTGGGCGGTTGGCTGGCCGTTTACCCCAAGTAGCACTCTCGTCTAGTTCACTGACGAATACGAAAAGTCACCAAATTACATAAATCACAAGAAATTAATTAAGAGTCGAAGTGAGAGCGATATTTCACGTGTAGGTGATTTATTTGACAGCGGTCGCGCGGTAAATTGTTTACGGTTGCGTGTAGGGCGGGCGGGCGCGTGACGCGAGTGGCGCGATCGTGGCGCGTCCACCGCGCTCAGCGCGCAACAGATAGTACCTAGAGCTACAGATAGTGACGGCTGCGGCCGGGGTGTTCGCGAACAGCGGCGCGCGCCTCTGGCGGCCCCTCCCCGCTCCGTCCGGCCGTCCCCTCTGACGTCACGTCAGAAACCCCCGAAAACCTTCAGGACCGCACATCTCGCATTGCAATGTTTAATCCGATCTCAGCTTAGAGCCGTTCAATGCTCAATGAGGAGAGTATCAGCTTGTTCAATACTCCAGCTTTAGGTTTTAAGCTTGATATCCCTCTCTTTCAGGATACTTTGATCTGTCATCTCCTTTACTGCTCGTTATTTCTATTTTTGCATGTGAACATTATAAATCTATCTTCATTCTTGTTTAACCTTATACTTAATTTAATTAATATACCTATAGGTATATCATAGGTCTTTAGTCGCCACGTTACCTCTTAGCGTACAAAATAATTTTATTGTAATGTCGCCATGGAAGAAGAATAATGTCGGGGTCAATTTCTTAATAAATTAATATTTATATTTTCAACTAGGATATGCCCGCGACTTCGTCCACGCTTGACTTGAAATTCTCGTGGGGTTCCCGGGTTACAAAGTACCGATGCTTTCAAAAAAGAATGTAAGCTATCGTTTTAGTGAAAACTGTGTCAGAATAAGATAATTTTTATGCACTCAAATAACTACAAACCGCTCCTGGGAAAATTCCCAAGGGATTCCCAGCAAAAACCGCATCGAAATCGGCCCAGTAGTCTTTACGTCGTAAATCGTAAATGACATCGTGTTCTCCATCGTTTATATAGTCTATTCCAATTGTTTTTTTAAATATCTTCAATGTACAGATACGGCATTTTTGTTATCTTATAATATTATAGAATAAATATATAAGAGCAATACAGGTATCGTGTAGGCGTAAAAGAGAATACTTGCGAAAATATCCTCCTGAAACAGTTTTTGAAGACCTAATGGGTAGGCCATCGTTTAATTTACATATACATAGTTAAATATTTATGGATCAAAGACCTGTCTGAGTGCATGAGTTTGTTAAGAAATGACTTATTAACTTTATATTGCTAAAATTATTGAATTTATTAAAAAAAAAGTATTTATAGGCTATTCTATAAATACTTTTTTTAAATAGATTCAATAATTAGTAAATAAACTGTTTTCTATTCTATAATAGAAAACAGTTTATTGTTCACCAAAATAAACAATCACAAAATGAATAATTACAATAATTTTATGCCAAAACAAAAGGCGGCCTTATCGCTTATAGCGATCACTTTCAGGTAACCTGACTTAATAGAAGATACTTTTAACAACTTATGTCTAGTATATGTATAATTAAATTTAGAAAAAAATAAGAACAGCACATTGTCGACAGCAAAGAGCAAAGATAAGAAGAATAGACAAATGTACAATTTATTATAAACCAAGGTAATGGTTTCTAACATATTTTTTAAATATGGCGAGCAGCTTTTCTGACATCTACAGGCAAAAATTTCTAAAGGCAAATAGCCTGCACAGCGAAGAATTTGGAATAAAATATTAAAGTTGAAATAAATCACATTTCGATATAAATGCACTTAATTTTGATTATTATTAGAGCACTGATTGAAGTGCCATTTAAATATGTGAATAATTGTATTTATATGGTTATGGAAAGATAAGAAATCAACACTAGTAAGTATTAATAAAGAGCGTATGCTCTTGACGGAGTTGGCGAGCAACTGCGCGCAATAAACATCCTTTGTCAAGTGTTTAATTCACTTAGGAGTTTGTAGCCCCTGTTCTTAGATACGGACTGACTAACGCTTATTGTCGCTAACAATATATTGCTTCCGACATCCGTACGAATGAACATGGGCAATGTTGACAGAATCGCCTGATGGACAGTGTAACTCGTGCTCAGCTTCATATAAAATATACTAATGATATTTTTTATAACTTTCACACGTCTGTTTCATAAAACACCGCGATTGTGTGTTAATATATTACGTGCCATCAGCTCTGCCCGACTACAAATAGGAAATTCATTCGACAAATTTATACATATATATGTAATTCATTGACTGACTGATATATCAACGCACACCTCAAACTACTGGGGCTAAAACCATAAAAAATTGCATACGAATTCTTTCCAAGCCGTAAGCGCGCAAAGGATTTTTGAAAATTCAACCCCTGAAGAGGTGAAAAAGGAGATGAAAGTTTGTATTAAAACCCGTCATATTCAATATCAATAAAGCAAATAACACGAAATTTTTCTTCTGGGTAGAAATAAATGAACATTTATATCGGCGTTTTTGGAAATTCTACCCCTAAGATATAAAGATAAAAAAGGGACTATTTTTAACTTTTTTGGACTATTCAAACTATTACTTTTTAGCGAGCGAAGTCGCTGGCAACAGATAGTTTATAATAACAACATATTATATCAAACTAGCCAATAATAGAAACGATGGTTCTTGTATTTGTCATACCATCTCGATGAGATTTAAGAACACACGCAACGGGGTTTTCGAAATAAAAATATGCTTTGACGGTTGGACCTCCATTAACTTTTTTTTATAAAGTATTAATAATAATAATCGGCAGACAAACACACATATAGTATATGCCCAAATTAAGCAAGTTACGCTTATGTTACGGGTAATATACAACGCACCACTCTGGGGCCGATCCCAGACACCCAGACCATAGTAAATAACGGAGAAAATACGTTTCCGAAATTTACTATACCAGGAATCGAACCCGGAGCCTCTGCGTTGCAGTGAGGTAGGCCGGCAAAGGCTTAGCCCGCGCAACCACAGAGGCCGTCGTATTAGCGTATAAGCCGCCGTGATAGCTCCATATAATCGTGATAGAGGCAACCGCTTCTTATCTACTGATGTGGTTTCAAATCCTGATTGTAAAACAATGCGTCGATTAGACTTCTAACTAATCAAGCAGTTTATATCAAAATGGCAAGTCGTTTGGGTGGAAATGTGGAAATTTTATAATCTAATATAACGAACATAATGATTGACCTGATTCAGACTAAGGCGGGGGTCACTTCAGTGAAACAAAAAACGATGCTAGATCGATTCAAAACTTTTTTTTTTTTATTGGACTTGACTTTATGTTGTTGGTCCGAAGACCTCACAACTTTACCGGGGTTTTCGGGGCGAGTGCCTTTGCGAAGCGAAGGCGCTCGAGCCCGGGAGGCAACTTGCTCGAGGGGGCTCCCTAGGGAGTTTCACCTCGGCTGGACTGTTGCCATGAGAGGGGGATGAATCTAATGATGCCCACCATAGGGCGACACAATGCACTAATTGAGAGCGGGCGACGGGTAATATAAAGCCCGAGAGGAAGGATCCCGGCGGACCGGGATCGGCGGTTCGCGGTGGCCTATACTATCTTACTGCCGTTTCGCAACGTGTTATGGCTGGGAGAGAAGAAACGGCGAAAGAAACTTCCCAGCAACACGCCTAGTCTATCCTATGGGGGGGCTGTGTCTCCTGGCGTCCCTCGCAGGGACGTGGAGAGATCGTGATTGGCGGCGTCGACGCCGCCGTCTGTGTCTGTCTGTCGGTGCCTGCTAGCCTGCCGTCCTAACCGCGGGCGGGCTGATCCGAGCCAGCCGTTTTGTGATATCGTCGACCTTGTCCGTGAGGATGTTACGCGGTCGTCGCACGAGAGCCTTTCGTCGAGGCTTATAATCGGACGCGGACACGACGAGGGGATTTCGATGGTGCGGCGCTAGATCGAAATACTTACGCGAGAGCGACGTAATGTAGTTTTTGATGGAGGGCAGCTCCAGATCGCGGTGGATGTCGACGTTACGCATATAGAGGGGAGCACCGACGGCTCTGCGCATGAATTTATTCTGAACGATTTGCAGTTTCTTTAAAAGGGCAGGCTTGGCATGGCCGAATACCACACTCGCGTATGTCATGATCGGGCGGATGCATGTTTTATATAGAGTAAGCTTGTGTCTGAGGGACATTTTGCTTCGTTTATCTATCATGGGTGCTAGACGACCCATCACAAATCGCGCTCTATTCCGGACTATAGTGATATGCTCGTTGAAGCGCAAGTTCTGATCTAGGGTGACACCCAGATATTTGGTGTACTTTGCCCAGGGATCTCTTGTTCGTAGAGCGAGATGGCTTTTAAGCGAAGGCAAGCGCGTTTGGGAGAGCGAAGCGTGCCCGGGGAAAAGAACATTGCTGCGCTTTTCTCCGGGTTTACCTCTATCCTCCATTTGCGAAACCATTCGCCTAGCTCTGTTACAGCTACCTGTAGCCGGACGCAAGCCATTTGTCGGTTGTGATCTGATGTATAGAGTGCGGTGTCATCCGCGAAGAGGGCCAACTCTACATCTGGAGTTTTTGGGATGTCACTGGTGTACAGCGTGAAGAGTAGTGGAGATAGTGCCGAGCCCTGTGGTACACCGGCTGTGAGTGGGTGGGGGGACGAGCGTGTTCCCTCCACTCGAAAACGGAAGCTACGGCCTAGGAGGAAGTCTCGCAAGATGAGCACGAGTCTGTCTGGTACACCGAACTGGTACAGCTTGTAAATCAAACCGTTATGCCAGACCTTGTCGAAGGCCTTAGCTACGTCGATTCAAAACTTATTACTATTTACTTACATACTTACATTACCAAAACACAAACCATATCGCGATCTATTATTTGACTAGCGCCATCTATCGATGTACAAAATAACTTTTGCTCCATACTTAACCACTTTCAATATCATTGTACTAACTCGCGTTAATAATAATAATAACGAAGAAACAACAGATATCTGTAATAAAACTACGTTTTAACGGTTTTAAGCGCGGTAATTTATTTGATTTTTATTATTCCGTCATTTCGGCCATTTTTCAGTAGCCGTGATCACGGAAGACAAAGATGTCAAGTCTCAATGAGTATTATTTAAGTTTTATTTAGCCTACCGCCAACTTGTTCATTTTAATTATTTAGTTTTAATTTTGTTTATGGTTATTATTTACTTTATGGGAAACTAATCTAATTTATCAACGCTTCGCAACGTGTTGTGGCTTGAAGTGAAGGAGCGGCGCAAGAAACTCTTCAGCAAATATGCCTAGTTGTAATAATTTTATATAATATTAAAATGGGTGGGAGGTAAAATAAAAATAAATTGTCAATCAAGTTGGTTTGTGTTCCGGTGCACGCAGAAAGAGCTCACAGTGCCTTGAGGTCTGGTAGTTGGTTTTTGCTGGGTTTGGGTCTTAATAGTTTTGATGGTCGGATCCCAAACTAGTGGTACTTGCCAACCATCTTCTCTATTGAAATGTTGGTTTTTTATTTTATTTCAATAGCCTCACGCATCATTCAAGTATGAAACGATTCTCTTTTGCGAGGATTAGTGGTTTATCGAATCTGATGTAGTGGTTGGGTTTATTCAGCGTATGTTCACTGATCGCAGACTTTGTAGACCTTGTGCTACAACAACAACAGCTATCTGAATTATTCACAACATCTATCGTAATTCTGCACAACGGTCAAATAAAATGGGATTTTTACACTTAATTGATATTGGTTAGGCTGAAATAGAAACATCAAAAAATAATTTCGGTTTGTAACAAAAATGAAGGTATAAAATTAATGAACCATATTTTCAATTGGGTATAGATTTAATATTACGTGCACATGTCATTTGATAGGCCTATGGTTTGATAAAGAATATATATCCTGATTTACGTACACCGTAAATAAAGTAGATGATCCATCAATACCCAATTCGGGGCGAGCGATGTGAAAATTAAGTTTGTAAGCCAATATTTTCTGTTTCCCCAAAACAGCGTGCTCCCAAACCAGGAGAGTGACATAAATATTTTAAAAGGTTTCTGGGGGATTTAAGACGCGGTAAGCTAAAAGCACGTAATGTAAAACAGACGCAAACAAGACTAGAGCTTTCCACGGAACTTCACTCGTGTAGATTTTAAATTTTCGTGTTCCATTTTCCGAAATAAACAATATCCTGGAGTGATCCCTATTACGGTTACATACAAATATATGTATACAAATTTCATATTCATTCATTCAGGTCATTGAATACATAATTATATATCTCTTGAAAATTATCCCATCAAAATAAAAATAATCCTATACTAATCGCTGTAATGAAAAGTTTCTAATATATAAGTGAATTTTTGAAGTGAGCCTTCAGGGCCAAATCCTACTATACGAAATATCGAAAAACACTCAAAGGAGTACCGTGCCGATTTTGACTAAAACTAAAGCGGTGTCATTAGATTTTTGAAAAATCAATTACCCTTGTCAAGAACCGAATCAGCCGATTTTGGAAAAATGACACATACTGTATTAGTATACCAAATCATAGTGTAGCTTATAAGGATTAATTTCTGTAATGATCAAAGGAATGTCAAACGGCAAACTAAACGAAAGGGTTAATTTTACAAAAATCTAATTGGCCCCCAGACTCCTTTAGTATTTTTCGCTATTTCGTATATAATGTTCAGGATTTGGCACATTTCAAAATTCATTCTGTATATCATACTAGCTATACACGTAACTTGGTAAAAGGACACAATCAAAATCAATCTCTTTGCCAAATTTCATTAATACCCACTCAGCCATTTAATTACGAAAAAAAAAAACAATTAATTACAGTTACTTTCGCATCTGTATAATGATATAAATTTCATAATAATCGATTCACTCTGAACTCAGTAATTCAAGTACAAACAAATTGATCAATCAATCGTTTCATTGTCAGAAACATGGACATATTAACAAAATGTCAAACTTACATTAAATCTGTAAATATAATAAACATACAAAATCACTTTTGCTTTTGTATATTAGTATGTATGTATTACGAACAACATATTGGCTCACATAAATACACTGCCTCACTGCGAATTTGAGCTATTGCTTACCTTCTATCGTTAATGACGAGCAACTAAAACAAATATAATGAAATTGTTTATGGTTATCGTCTCAGTTTTCTTTTATAGGTATTTGTTTTTCTTATTCCTTTTCGTTCGTGATAAATTATAGCTTACGTCTATTCATTTATTTCTATGATCTTGATAATAACATAGTATTGTTTTGTACTAATTAGTATTTATTAAAGAAACGACCCTTTTTATTGCCTGTGGCAGACAAACAGGTAGACTGCACACTTGATAGAAGGTGGTCACCGTCGCCTATGGACGTTTGTAACACCAGGGGCGTTGCCAACGCGTCGCCAGCCTTTAAGATGGGATAAAGAGGGGACAAAGGGATGAGATAGAGGGATAAGATAGGAAAATTGGTGTTACGACATTCCGTCATATTCCCCCGGAAAGCATCCCTTTCCCGGCAATATTTCCTTTTCCACACTTTCATTCGACCAGTCCTAAGTAGGGGCGCTGCCCACACGCACGCATCTTATTGGCCGGAACGAATCTACAATGGCCGCCTGTCTTATCATCGCGACGTCACGCTCGTCGATAAGTAATCCAAAAACGTCGGAAAACTACTGTATTGTCCCCTAAAGCGACTCCTCGATATACCAACTGTATTACCGGATATCTGGTGTAATGTTTGTGCAAAACCAGGACGCGCGAATCTGGCCGAAATCCTGCATCATTCCTTACACGGTTCCATTGACGGAAAGCGTTCATTTTTTCTACTTGATTAACTAGGATTTGCGAGGTGACATCGGGTCTAACAGAGAACCAGGTTAGCTCCGGCTAAGTAGCAATTCATATTCGTCCAATTAGAATAGGACATGGGATTGGAATAGGAGAATGGGATAGGGAAATCTGGGTAGGGGGGAGGGGGAAATGGCCCATCGGAATTCTCACTCATCGCACGAAACCATGAAAGAAACACGATTAGCTCAAGGCTACCGATTGACACCAATATTCTGTGAGAGCTTGTTATCACACCAATCGAGCCGGCCCTAAGAACCTAAGAGATTATAATCAAGTCAAATCTATAATATGACAAAATTCTAAACATGTCTGTACATTGAAGCTATTTAAAAAAACAACTGGAATAGACTATATAAACGATGGAGAATACGATGCATTTTTTTTAGATTTCTTGTCTGTTTGTTCGGGATTCACGTAAAAACTACTAACTCGATTTCGATGCGTTTTTCGTTGATTGACAGTAAATTCTTAGACTTAAAATCTGCGCTACTTTTTACTCTGGAAATCCCGCGGAGCTTTCTGTAAATGATTTAAAATGGTCAGATTAAAAAAAAAACAAATTCGAATGTGATTTTCCACTGTCCGATAGCAAATTTTATGTGAAAAAATGTGTGATATTTTTATCCCGGGAATGTGTCGAGCATTTTACCGGGAGCGGTTTGTAGTTGTTCGGGTGCGTAAAAATTAACTTATTCCGGCAGTTTTCACCAAAACGATAGCTTACATTTTCAAATGCTGCGGTACTTTGTATCCCGGGAATCCCCCGAGAATTTCAAGTCAAGCATGGACGAAGTCGCTTGAATATCATTGTATATGTGTAAAAAAATAAATCGTGTCAAGTTTAGTATATTCATTTCAAAAGAATTTGACGTACTTGAGACATAATCGATGAGAGCACGAAAATCTAAAAAGTGGAGGTATGCGAGTGTTACCGCACAAATGACAAGAGGGCAGGCGACCTTTGGCATTCACGGTGATCCGCGCGGGAGAGCGTTCCGCTCAAAGGTGTGCTTCTCCCGCGGTCGCTAGCTCTCATTCCACCTAAATAATTGAATATTTGCTTATATTTCCAGTCTTTGCGTCTTCTCAATACCTGTGGTATATAATAGAAGTCTGTTTTTATATCTAATTTAGGGGTTTTCAGCGATTTGAAAATTTGAATCTTATTATTTAAATACTTAGAGCCTAAACACAGCTAAAAACAATATCCTGAACTACCACACTGTGAGTGATAACTGCATGAGTCGGAAGTCACCTTAAATAATTACGACAGAATAATTGATAATATTGTGTTTCTTTCTCTTTGTATTATATTTGTTTATTTAACTTTAAATATTTCTTTTTATTGAGATATTTCTTTCACCACTATTATGTCTAAGTCATACAGATCCCATTATCAAAGAGTAGTAAATTTAATTATGCTCATCAATTGTAAATAGTAAACATAGCTAAAATATAATAATTTAAAAAAAAATAACAAAAACAAAACCGATTTCAGACTAAAAACCAAAAAATAAATATTTTATAATATATATTTACCCGACTCCTTTCTACAACATCTCGAAATCGGTGCCAACTAAAACATAAAAAAGAACAACAACAAATTTACTTAATATAGTAATTTATAACATGTAAAATGCGTATAAAAAATTAAGCCCCTGTAGAAAATGTAATAGCTATGGCGTTCTTTAGTAAGGGTTATGCTCGATAGCCCTGGGATCCGATCCACTCATCAGATCCTGACTTGGTGACCATGGGACTACTTCGGGAGTATACGGTTACGAGTAAAGAAAACAATTTGAAAATCGGTTTACAATTGACGGAAATATCACGTTACGAGGAAGTTGATTAACAATTTTCGTGAGTTTATCTAATTCCTTGGAATCCACTCATCATATCCTGAATTGGTGACAATGGGATCAATTTGGGAGTATAAAACCTTTCGATTATAAGTAAAAATAAATAAATCGGTCCACAATTGACAGAGAAATTGAGTAATAAACATACAAAAAAACATACAGATGAATTGAGAACCTCCTCCTTTTTTGAAGTTGGTTAACAGATAACGGAGAAAATTACTTTAATATCGTAGAAATAAAACAGCTCAATTATTGTGTTAACTAAAAAGAAGTTGAATCAAGTGATGTCAATAGATAGATATTTTTTATTGTTTGGTAAAATAATAAGAATTAAATACAAATTGATTACAATAATTGTTGTATTTTGGTATCAAAATAATGGCTATGTAAATATGTAGATAAATAGAAAAGTACATAATGCCAAATTCGAATATAGTTACAACCTAAGCGCCGAAAAAGACAAATTCCACGTACAGATTTGTAGAAGCACTTTATTACCCGTCGGCATTTGAACTAATAACATTGAAACTATTGTAATTCTTTTATGATCGTCTTCTTTTGTTTACTTATTTATTGGCTTACGTTTCTAGAGAATAGCCTATTATTGTATTGTAATCATTAGCCAGGTGTTATGGATTTTAAAGTACAAGCTGATTCTAGCAAATTTGGTCCACGTGACCGGGCGGGCACATTGCACTTATTCAGGATAAAACGATGGCCTAATTGAGGGAAGAAGGCAGTCGAGCGAGAACCACAATCGAAGCGAGACGTGTGTACAATCGGGAATCTAATAGTGACGGACGTTGCGCATTTTATTGAATTACGACGTTCTGCATTACGTTTCGACTTGTTGTGTTCGGTTATATTTGTACCTGTGTTATACGTGATTGTATAGTTCTAATAAACTCTATAATAATTTCAACGGCATTTTAATTCGATTCCCGTAACTCGTAACAATATTATAAAAATAAATTGTCACTCTCCCATCCAAGCTTCTACTAAAATAACTTCGTTTACTTCCAAATATTAAGAAAGAAAGAAAAATATTTATTGACTTTAAAAACGACGCTATATATAAATAGGAAATATAATTTTTAAAAAGGCATGATACATTCACAATACATTTTACACAAACAAAAAAAAACTTTATTCAAAAACTCAAAGACAATACATAAATAAAGCTTGTACGTCGAGATTTAATTCAATAATAGAACAAATTGTATTAAAACAATAACTTTTTGCCACACTGTTTGGATTAAATCACAAGCGTAATCTAGTTCATAGTATTTCTCCATGGGCCACTCCTCTTAAACAATTTTGAATCATTATCCTGTCGTCCCCTTTAGGGATGTCCATAAACTACTAATTCTAATAAACATGTCTGGGGACGCAGAAGTAGCTTAATATGATAAAGTATGACAAGGGTGTAGGCCAAGTCAAACAAATGACATCAGCTTACTGTATGGCATTAAGCGCGGCAATATGTTTTCTTACAGAATAAGTTTATAATTGAACTCCTCAACGATTAATTGAGATTTTCTTTTGATTAGTCGAATATGATGTATACATTCAAAAGTTTATTTTTTATTATGTCCCTGCTCCATCTGGGATAATGTCAGTAGTAGTGACTGTTTCACGTAGATGTAGCGTGTTATTTGTGATTATGATGCGATATTGATATTAATTGTTATTGTCGTTAAACATTGACGGTTAATATATGTATACACATTATGTAGCTAATCATTAACGGCGTTATATTTAACGTTATAAACAAGACGCATATGGCCCCAGTCGCTACCATTGACATTACTCCAGGAGCGGGGATATTTTTGAATAACTTCGCCTAGGTTAACATTTGAGCACACAAATTAGAACTAGATTTTAAGATCCGGGATAAATATGTTTCAACTATGGTCCCCGAGTCAGTAGATATTATGAAACTGTCAACAAACTATCAGCAGAGCCCCAAACTCCCCAGAGTAACTTTAACAAAAAACAAGCCATGCCAGAGCAAGTCAAAACCCATGCGACTGACAGATGATCAAATATTTGTAGTCTCTAAAATTCACGTTAAATTAGTCTCGGTAGAATCAAGATTAATATTGAGCCGAGATGGTTTACAGTCTACCAAAACCGTCAAGTTCGACTCGATTGCCAATTTGAGTTACACACTCGGGGTCCAGATGAATGAACAATATAGGTGGCCTGTCTCGGGATTTTTGTATTTGATCAAACGTAGTAGTAGAACCGTGTAGCATGAAGCGACTACCAAATAGCTACTAAATGCTCGTTTATAATTATATTTAACGCTAAGCCCTGAGCGAAGATCCCGGGGTTGTTGTTTGATCAACGACGTTATTGTGCAGCGAGGTTTGGGCATTATGCGTGTTTCTTTCAAGCTAAGCCGCGAGAGACTGTTCTGCCAAAGATCCGACACCCTCAACTACTTTATCTTCAGGTAGCTTTATGTCATTATGTGGAACAACTGGTGATTCTTATCATGAAACTTAATGCCTGGTCGTGAGTAACCTAATCGCTGAGTCGTGATAGCTTAGTAGTTAACGCTCTCGAGTTTCAAACTCGCGTTTCAAAAGAGACGTAGGTTCGAATCCTGGCCGGGAAGCATCCACTTGGGCAGCTTTTTGACCAACATAATGTACATAACCTTACAATACGGTGAAGGAAAACATCGTAATGAAACCTGCAAATTATGATAACCGATTTTTCTAACTCGCCAATTCGCCTTGAACAAGCGTGGCGGGTATACTGCCCGTTCTCAGCTGTGGAACCTGGCGCACCTGCGGCCCTTTACATCACTCTCTGAAGGCAAAAGTGAGAGGGAAGATATTGCAGTGTATGAAAAATGTGTTAACGTATAAATAAAATTGTTCTTTGATTTAATCTTTGATAAGTTAAAGCAAAGTTTGATAAGCAAAGTTACAATTAATATTTAATATCTATCTTACAAACACAAACTGATTTCTAAGTGCACAATTATAAAATTTAAATTTAAAACCATAATATTTCAATTTAACTTCGATACTTGCTTGTACCTAGGGCAAGGAATCAGCATTGTCATCCAACGCGGAAACGCGGCCAGGATTTTGGGCACGCTCCCCGTCGACAGTGATTTGTAGTCAATTTTTTACTTATAGATTTGTTATTTCGTAGGTAGAATTTTATTTATAGTATAGTTTAATTTATATATTTGATTAATTGTGAGTTCAGTATAAATAATATATATATATATATATATATATATACACTTCGATACTTAATATTTGGATAATATATTCTAAAAATTGATAAGAACTTGTAGTCATGTTGTGATTTTAATATTCTAAAATCTCCAAACATCACATTTACTTATATTAAATACTTCTTTGGATCCTTATGTGTCCAAGTGATATTATATAAATAACTAAGATATACCCGCGACTTCGTCCACGCATGACTTGAAAATTCCGCGGGATTCCCGGGATGCAAAGTATCGCAGCATTTCAAAATATAATGTAAGTTAGGTATCGTTTTATTGGAAACTGTGTCGGAATAAGCTAATTTTTATGCATCCGAACAACTACAAACCGCTCCAGGGAAAATTCACGGGATAAAAAATATCACGCATTTTATTACATTGAATTTGCTATCGATCAGTAATAAATCACACTGGAATTTGTTTTTATTTTAATCTGGCCATTTTAAATCGTTCCCAGAAAGTCCCGTCAGGTTACCAGGATAAAAAACAGGGCAGAGTTTAAGTCTAAGAATTAGCTGTCGTTCAGCGAAATCCGCATCGAAATCGGCCGAGTAGTTTTTACGTGAATGCCGAACAAACAGACAGAACGACAAACAGACAAGAAATCTAAAAAAAAATGCATCGTGTTCTCCATCATTTACATAGTGTATTCCAGTTGTTTTTTTTAAATAGCTTTAATGTACAGCCTCAGCATGTTTAGAATTTTATAATATTATAGATAATAATTAGTATCCCCTTCACCTACTTAAGTATTAGGTTGGGGAAAAAGTTTCTTCGCATTTTATATAAAAATTCAAAAGGTTTTTTTATAAAGTTTATTTACATTTGACTAAAGTGTGTAGGTGCCATTTTGTTGGATAACTTTTTGCCATCTTATAGGTAGGGACGTGATCCCATTGCTATAAAAATTTTGGGGCTTCTGATCAAAAAACTGCGCCAAGTGGTTTTGGCAGTCCTCTTGTGATGTTAACCTGACACTGCCTTAGGATTTCTGCAGAGACCGAAACAGGTGAAAATCTGAAGGTGCAAGGTCAGGACTATACGGCGGATGCATTAACACCTCCCAGCCAAACTCTCGTAATTTTTGCTGAGTGGCTAAAGATGTGTGAGGTCTAGCGTTATCATGGTGAAAAACCACACCCCTTCTGTTGATTAATTCCGGCCGCTTTCTCTCAACTTTTTGCTTTAATTTCATCAGTTGTTCGCAGTACAGTTCAGAATCGATGGTCCTGCCTGGCGGTAACAGCTCATAATGAATAATGCCCTTCCAATCCCACCATACACACAGCATCACCTTGTTGCGAGTTAACCCGGGCTTCGCCACAGTCTGTGAAGCCTGACCGGCCTTTGACCACGGTCTTTTTCGCATGTTCTTGTCGTACGTGATCCACTTTTCATCACCAGTTATCAGCTTCTTCAAAAATGGTTCGGTTTCATTACGTCGTAATAAAGAATCACAAATGAGTACACGGTTCATTAGGTTTCTTTCAGTGAGCTCATGAGGCACCCAAATATCGAGCTTTTTTGTGTACCCAGCTTTTTTCAAATGCGCCACAACCGTTTTGTGGTCAATTCCCAGTTCTCCAGCTACATCGTAACTACTAATATGCCGATCTTGCTTCACTTTTTCAAAAATGGCATCAATTTTGTCCGTTTTGGTTCAGGGCGACCAGAGCGACGTGCATCTTTGATATCAAAATTTCCGGATTGAAAACGCTTAAACCAAATTTGCACTACTCTCACAGATACTGCATTAGGTCCATAAACATCACAATTTTTTTTCGCGGCTTGTGTTGCATTTTTACCTTTATTGTAGTAAAATTTTAAAATGTATCGAATTTGTTCATTAGATTCACTCATTTTAACAATAAGAAAACAAATGAAAATCACACATTTTCCAAATTTGAAGTTGGAATTGTCTTCTTTAAAATCAAAACTTTTTAATGATACCAAAACCAGCCAGATACAAATGGTATATCCAAAGAGATCTTATTACAAGTTCATACATACTATATGCGAAAACACTTTTTCCCCAACCTATTATGTCAAATATTATCAACGCTTTACTACTACTAGTTTTAGGTCATGGAAATAGTTTAAAAGGATGAAGCAACACTATGTTCTAATAATAGAGGATCATATTTGGCCGCGGTTTCATCGACTACACATTAGTTATCCAATTACGCCTCTTTATACGAAGATAACCGCAGATCCAGATCACCTGTCCCACTAATTATGATTTATATTTGCGTCCCTTTCCCGTACGTGGTCATCGGATAACGAGTTGCTCGAATTTAATTTAGAATATACCGCTGCGGCTACGTGCTTAGGGATTTGTGAAATATAATATTAATTAAGACTAACCTACCTATTTAAAATACACTACAGTCACTGCCTATTTTTAATAGACTTGTGAAGGATTATTATAGCTCAAATAGCTCAATTGCAGCAGCAGTTATTGACAGCCTTTTCTAGTTTTACATTTATTTATGTAAGTGTATTTTAGAATATTTTATTAATGTATGTATATTATATCATGTATGTATATATTTATAAGATATTGATTCGGTAGTGAGAATAATGCATCATACCTCTGTTCTTACCAAACTTCTTGTCCAACCAAAGGTTGTGTGGAAAAAATCGCTAATAGCGATAAGACCGCCTATTGTAGTGTAAAATTTTATTTCTGTTAACTGTATCTTTTAAAACACATTAAAGCATATTCATTCATTCATTCATACAATGTCGACAGACGACATAACGGCTGGCCACGACCTTGTCGCTGTAGCGACATTAAGCGTGTCGCTACGAACGGTAGAAGTAAAAGTATTCAAGGCTAATCAAGGTGTATAAATTATAACACTACACAAAGTCACAAACACACAACTAACAACAAAACTTATACACATACTCACACCAACGCGCACTACCACCGCATTGCATTACACGCACACTTCACAAACAAACCAAGACACACAAAGAGCCTAAAAATTAATAACCCAGACACAGAAAGGATAAAACAACACACATGGCACCAGTTAGGATAATATATATATATAGGTATAGACATAAGGCACACACTGCACATGCACTTCCTCACAACATCATCATGTAACAGATACACTCTACATTAGTATAAGTTTAGTATTAAAATTAGAATAAATTAATATAAGTTATTCGTAAGGTACACCACAACACACATATGATTGAATAAATGTCACAAAAACAAAAATTACCAAGAAGCGTGTATAAATAAATACTTAAAACTTTCTTCAAAATTAAGTTATATGGAACTCGAGTCCTTAGAATTGATTAAAAAAAATCAAAGTGTATAAAGAAAGCCAGGGCTCATCGCGCTCAGCAGCAACTCGTCGTTTCCACTCATTACGTCGCACCTTGCTAAGCCAAAAGCTATGTATGACCAGACCGTTAAATTCACTTTTCAGTTTCATATACACTGGAATAAAAAAAACCCAGACCATAATATTTTTCTTTATAATACATACTTAAAATAAAAAGCAAGGAATAAATTAAACCCTCTAAAATAAGTAAAGATTAAAGAAAGAGCATGGAATAATAATACTAAAATGACAATATCAGTAATAAATATTGCCACGATGATTAGTTCCGCTTTGTTCGCTACATGTGACTATTGTCGATTTATTCCAGTTTCACGCAGTACGTCACACCAGCTGTGCAAATATAGGTATTGATTTAGTTCTGATACTTTGTTCAAAAATGATATTGAATAGAATTGCAATCTTTGGCTAATATGAAGTAAAATATGTTTTAAATAGTAAAATGTTGGTGAAAAAGTATGGTGTTTGTTGGTTGGTTATCTACATAAACAAGATAGTAGTGTTTTGGGGCACTTTCTAGCCAACACTAAAAGTATAGAATTTGGGTCACTTTGTTAGGATACTTTACTCTGTTGATGGTTAATTTGGATTTCTTGTATTTTATTTATGTATCGCCCATGGAAACTTTTATTAAGTTTTAGTACTTAAATATAAAATTGAAAATATATTTACTATGATTTAGAGTTTTTGCTAAAAAATCAAAACATATTTTAAATAATAAAACTAAATAATGACCTACCTCTACACGCCATGTAATAATTTTTGAGTTTATCAGAATTAGGTTTTTACTGAGCGATTGTTATTCCTATTAGGATTTCTTCCATGTTTCATATAGCTTAAAACTTCTTCACTTCCCTTTGAACTATGTCGCAATCATTTCATGCAGCCTATAAATCCGTTTAAACTTGGACAGAAAATCCGTGTAGCCAAAAAGAGCCTTCCATTAGATTGGCCGTCATTCGACAAATCTTCTCGTTGAACATTCCACAATTATTGAAATTAGAGCCCTGCTAGAGAAATCCTTCGAATAGGTTCCCTCCCTCCCTCCTGTCCGTCCATTTTTTTTTATGAGGGGAAATCCGATTAAGAAATAATCGCCACGGGAGAAACGCGGCAGGGGCATGTGGGATTCGTCGTATATAAGTGGAACTAGTATATACGTAAGAATTACATACTATTGCCACCCCGGGTTAGGGATACCTAATAAAACCTCTCCGTATTTCTTCCATCTTTCATGTCTGACAAGGGTGGCAAAATGTCTCGCTCCACGGGAGAAGGCGATAGGGATAAGATAATATAAGAAAGAGGGATCAGACGAGGGATGGGGTAGAAGGGATGGGATATGGCATTGGAATAGGGGGATGGGATAAGAAAAATAAGATAGGGGAGAGAGAAGAAGGATCGGTACTTTCACTCACCGCACGAAACACGATTAGCACAAGGCAAACGGTTTCACGCCGATATTCTGTGAGAGCGTGGTTTTGTAACACACAGATCGAGCCGTCCCTAAAAGATGTAATTAAGATAATGATTCCAGCTGGGATTTACGACTTTAAAACGTCTCCATTTACATGTAAATATTGGAATATATTGTGACATAATATATTCGCATCCCTAATGTAAAGAAAGTTGAAACATGTTCATAAAATACAGAATAAGAATATAATTAATGGTTGGATACAAAGAAAAATATGTGGTTTTTAATTAGTCGTATACGAAGATAAATAAACAGAAATTAAAGGCACGAGCGTGTTTACATTTTGTGGTTGGGGTGCGCTGTTACCCCTGTGACAAACGACACCTTTTGTTTAACACTTTGAACGTTTTTCAACGACACAGACTGTATAACGATGTTAATATACACGTACAATTAATAACAAAAAAGCAACCTGTATTAACTTTGAAGTTGATTATTATTATATTTTACAAGGTTTCCTCGCCGGTTCCTTGTTGTAAATTACTATTTTATATCCCATAAAAAAAACTTTCCCACTTTTCGGAATATGAAGTATCCCGTAATAAAAAAATCCCTTGTGTTGAAAGTAGACATACGAATATAATTTTACAATGATCGTTTCATTCAGATACGTTTACGTGAAAGAACCCGTAGCCAGCAAAAAGAATTCATTTTTCCAGAATAAAAACTACATTCGTTCCGGTTTCGATAGTTTAAATTTATGTATATAATATATCACCTCATGACAATCGGTTGTTTTTCAAAGCCGTAAGTAAACAAGGAATAATTAAACATGCTAATAAAATTAGTTTCACAATAATTATACTCCGTGTAGTACATGAACGTTGAAAATTAGATTTGGCTTAGAAACAACAAACACTTAAGAACTTTTTGTATAAATTTATATTAATTTGTGTTAGTGCGGGATTTATACAAGAAAACACGAAGAACTTTGAGCACTATTTTATTTGACTTTCGAACAAAGAATGACAATCTAAAGTATTATTAATTTTAAGTTATGAGTCTCGCACAATAATTACCCACCCTAGAGAGCTATGTCATGTGCATCTGACCGAAATCGAAGTGAGAATGATCTTTCGTCACCGCGCTCGCTCGCTTGTATATCTGATTAGTAAATACAACTACCCACAAATATTACAATAGTACAATAATAGGTGGCACTACTTGGAACAAAAGTCATTAAGTCTAGATTAAGATGTCAGAAAAAATATTGATATACCTAACTCTAGGTATAGATATAAAGTTCTTTGAAGGACTGGAATGATTCGAGATGAGCGCCATTTAGCGCCATTTAGAGCAGCTGTTGCCGCAGTTAAATGTAATGGTATGCATTTCCACCTCAGTTGAAGCTAATTTGTCCTATCCATCCATCATAATCTATTTATTTATTGTAGGGATGAATGTAATAAAATCTATTCCATCTACTGAATATATAATATCAGTTTTTGGCCTCGGCGATGTTCACACTAGTAGACTATGGTGGCTTAGGCAATTGGCACAAAAGTCCATTGATTCAAGTAGTATAAATATATAAATGTAATAGAATTATTATTAATAAATAAGATTATATTGTAAATAAAACTAACAGTAAATATATTTACGATACCAATAAAGCCTTTTTTTTTTTTTTTTTTAAGGCGGGGGAAATGCATTTCGCACATACCGGGTCCTTTGCTAGGGATTAGACCGTTGTTGATCATGGAGGCTTTCCACTGAGGCAATCCAAACAATAATCAACCGGCTTGTGTGGAGACTCGACTAATCAATACCCCACTAAAACCACCCTCCTCCCATGTGCCCCGCGCTTATGGCAGGAAAGGCGTGAGATACAGAACGTAGTTACGCCCACACCGATCCTAGCGCACAAGTGCTTGAGAATGCCCCGGGAGAGGCAAACTCACTTCGTCAACAGGGGTGAAGACTCCTCTGCTCCCTAGATGCTAGAGGGCCCCTGCAGCGGTATTTCAGGGAGGGAGGTCATGCTCATACCTGCGCCTCCGGGCTCCCCAACTGACGTCGGCGCCCGCGAGACGCATGCGCACTACCATCTCTCTCCTATCTCGTTCCGCGGCCTCCTTATGAGACACTACCGTCTCGCAGAAATTGGCCGCACCCACCCACCAATCGTCGCTGTGCAGCATGGCTTGCACCAGATCGCCCAGCGATTCGATCGGTCCTACAAGTGTCTCGAGTTCAAACCTCTGAGGTGCCCATGCTGCGCACTCGACTAGCGTGTGTAACGCCGTGTCCAGCGCGCCACACTGGCGGCATTGGGGTGAAGGCAAGCAGCCCGCAATCTGACACAGATACTTATCGAAGCAACCGTGCCCGGTAAGTATCTGTGTCATTCTGAAGGTCAAGGTCCCGCGTTTCCGCGAGAGCCATCGCAACAGCTGCGGTCGAACCGCCTCCACCGTGTCAATGCCAGCAACAAGGTTTTCCAACTCTACTGACCAAGATTGGATCATGGCTGCGGTTTCCCGCGTCCTGATCACCTGGAGTTCGGCCTGGCCATAGACCAGGCCACGGGCGAGGGCATCCTGTCGGGAGCGCCGAACTTTGGCTATCACGTCCGCCTGAGAGGCCAGGGCGGATCGCCTGCCAAGAGTGTCGACGCCGTCCACGACACTGTACGGTATCCTCGGATGGTCCTCACCGCCAGGACCCGTTGTGCGCGGCACAACAAAGTCCTATTGTGGCGGTGAAGTGCAGTGGACCATACGGGTGCACCGTACAGGGCCATACTCCTAAGGATGCCCATGTAGAGTTTCCTAGTCGTCCCCCCCGGTCCCCCCACGTTGGGAAGAAGCCGAGAGAGGGCGCCTGCGGACCTCACGAGCTTGGGAACTAGCTGCTCAAAGTGCGCTTTGAACAGCCATTTCCCATCAAGAATTAGCCCCAGATATTTCATCTGGGGCCTACACGAATGTCCACCCCTTGGACTGTAACGGACAAGTCCGCGGGGGATTGCGAAACCGCCTATGGAACATGATGGCCTCCGTTTTCGCGGGAGAGACCTTCAAGCCCAGCCTACCTATTCTTCGGACCACGATCGCCAGCCCGGCGTTGGCGAGGTCCACGGATTCCGCGAATGACGCAGCGCGTGCCGTGAGTAGGGTGTCATCCGCAAAGCAGATTAGCCCTATTCCGGGCAGGACCGGAACCCGAAGGATCCAGTCATAACCGACGTTCCAAAGAACCGGCCCGAGGACCGATCCCTGTGGTACGCCGCACGCGACGCGTCGCCGACCTATCGCGCGATTCACGGACTCGCCGCCCTCCCAAAGGATGTATCTATCCTGGAGGTACGCGCCCAACAGCCTCGTGAGGTACGGGGACTCCGTGTGCACGAAGCCCCTCCCTAATCGTCTCGTGAGGGAGGCTGTTAAAGGCGTTCGCTATGTTCAGCGAAACCGCCAGGACAGTATCCTTTGCTTGGACTGCGTCGTCCGTTACAGATCGCAGTGTCTCGAAGGCGTCCAACGTGGAGCGCCTCCGCCGAAACCCGAACTGCGTCTGTGCTAGCCCCGGCTCCACAGTATCGAGATGCTTAACGAGGCGTTCCGCTAAGATCTTCTCGAAAACCTTGGCGACCTCGTTAAGCAACACTATGGGCCTGTAGGCGGACGGATCGTTGGGAGGACGGCCTCCTTGGGAATCAGGCATAATCGGCCCTCCTTCCATTGCGACGGGAACTGACCTGCGCGAATACAGGCATCGAACAGTTCCCGCAGCTGGCCGCGTAGGTGTTTGGCGGCCAGGAAGAGGAGCCGACCCGGAACCCCGTCGGGTCCCGGAGCCGTCTTCCTGCCCCGGAGCCGGTCCAGGGCGACGTCTAACTCTTCCTCGGTGATGGAGTGAGGCTCCACCTCCGAGGTGTCGGGAATTATTGGACCCATATCGGGGGGAGTGAAGATCCCCGGATCCGGGAAGAGCCCATCGATAACCGACCGGAGGACCTCGGGTTCGAGCGTTTCCGTAGCCGTGGAGGTGCAGGGCCGCAACGTGTTGCGGGCCGCACGGTACGGACGCCCCAAGGGTCCCGGTCCAGTGTCTCGAGGAGCTCCTCCCGAGCCCGGGCTTTCGCTCGCAGAATTGCGATCGAAAGGGCCTTTCTGGCCTCTCTGAACTCCCCACGAGTCCATTCTCCTCAACATAGTCTGGAGGACGACGCGCTCTGCTGCGTTTGAGCCTGTGGCTGATTCTGCGGACTGCCCTCCGCAGTTCAGCCAGCTCCTCAGTCCACCAGTGGACCGATGTACGCGGCGGCGGTCGTTTGGCTCGAGGCATAGCAGCGTCACAAATCCTTTTGAGGGACTTGCGCATGTGCTCAGCCTGCGCCTCCAGATTCCCCAGGTCGGCTGGATAGGTCCAGCATTCGATGATAGCCCTCTCCTCGGCCTGCTCCGCGTCGAGCTTGGTAAGAGCCCAGCGTGGGAGCCGGGAGGGGCCCTGAACAGGGTTAGCGCTAGGCGAGGGGAGAGCTCGAATCTGATGTACAAGTGATCAGACAGAGTCTCCACCTCCTCCAGCACTCTCCATCCTACCACTCTGCGGGCGGCCGCGTGTGTGGCGAATGACAAGTCGATGATCGATCCACCCCGCGCACGTACGCAGGTCTGGACCGACCCCTGGTTCAGGATGGACAGGTTGGATTGAAGCGCCCAGTCTTCAACCGCCCGTCCCCTAACATCGGTAATCGCGTTCCCCAGGATTGGTGCTTGGCATTGAAGTCGCCTAGGACGAATATCGTCTTCGGCGCTAGTCTGCCGACGGCTGCCCTAATGGAGTCCAAGGCGAGCTCGTACTCCGCCAGGGGCGGCTCCGCGTGAGGTACACGCCTATGATGACGTAACCTCCGCTTTCCGCCACCGCGTAGCCCTTTCCTCTTTCGAGACTGGTGAGCGGTGTGCCAGATCCGGCTCTGGCGACCACGGCTACCACATCGTCGAGATCCCCACCCAGTTCCTGGCTGGGGTACGTAATAAGGTTCGCTTATTACGGCCAAGTTTGCTTGCCACTCCGCCATCGCCTGCAGGCACAGGTCCTGGGCGTCGGGGAGTGGTTAACATTAGCTTGGAAGAGTGTTAGGGGTGTTTTGGGCATTTAGGTGTCCATAGGTACCCCCTTTCCACTCGTCGGTCGTTTATTCGCCCTCGGGTGGACGAATTTACCCTTGACATATGGGGGCTGGCAGTGCCTCGCCAACGTCGGGTGGGTAGCGCGTTTGCCCCCCGCCGCGCAGACGGCGCAGTGGGGTCGCGGGCTGTGCAGTCCGGCTGCTTGTGTCCGCTCTTACCGCAGCGAAGACACAAGCCGGTCCGGTCCGGGCACGAGTCCGGGCAAGTCTGGGTGCCGTGGCCGACGTTGAAACAACGGTAACAACGTATGGGCCGGGCTTCCAGAGCCTCCACCTTCGCCGAGGTGAAGCCCACCAAAAGGTGGCCCCGCTCGGCGATGGCTTTGGCTGCAGAGACGGGGCACATCACGTATGATGCGCCCATCCCCAGGTCCTATGCCGATGTGCCTCGCCTTAACATCGTCGCGCAGGCAGTTGCCCACGCTGGCGATGGCACTGCGAAGCCCATCTACTGTGGCCGACTCATCCAGCCCTGAGACGTAAAGCTCCCCACGCTTTACGGGGCGGATGACTTCGGCCATCCTTGAGCGCCCCTCGAAGGGCCTCGGCGACGCGGTTCGCCCTAGTCGCGCTCTCGGGTCCTGGGGAAGTCCAGGAGTCGAGCGTCCCGGGCGGTCCGCGTCACTTTCAGCCCCTCTCTGAGGCCTAGCTCGGTGATATTGACCACCGAGGCGGCCTTCGCGAAGACCTCCCGGTAGCCAATACCGTTTTTGGCCGATTCCGGCAGCAACTTAATGATAATTGCTGCCGATCTCGGCTCCTGAAATACCACGGGCTTCGTAGCCCGTGGCTTGCGCGCCGGTTTCCGCCCCGATGGCGAAGCCGGTGCTTGCGCCGAGGGAGGGGCGGGGCGTTTCCGCCCCGCCCCTGCCCTTCTTCCTTCGGACGACCGTGGACCACGCCCCCCCCTCCGGAACGGGGGCGGGGGCAGGGGCCACCGCAGCCGATGGTGGCGCGACGGCAGGTGCCGCGACGGCGCGTGCCGCGACGGCGGGTGCCGCGACGGCCGGTGTCGCGGCCGCGGGTTTAGCCATGAGTCTGGGGGCCGGCTTGGGGGCCGGTGGCCCGGGCTTAGGCGCCGGAGCAGAGGCGGCGGCGAGAGCTGCGGCTCGGCGCAGCTTCTTCGCCCTCTGCTTTACTCCCCCTCTTCACCTTCTTCTTGGGGAGGGGTGGCGGTGGGGAGTCCGCCACCCCGACGACGGGGCTAGCACCACCTCCATCGGTACCGGGGGAATTACTTCCCCCGGGGTCCGGCGGGCGACGGCGGCAGCTCCCGCCGTTTTAGGCAGCGGTTGTGTCTCCGCGGCCTTTTTCCTGTCCTCCGCAAGCGGCGGGCGAAGAATTGGCGCGGGCGGCAGCCGCTCCTCAATCCCGGCAAGCCGAGCGTCCAACATCGCGCCCACCGTGCGGGCGATGATATGCGTGAGCATATCATAATCCACACCGGTGTGCGCAGCGGTTGGTGTAGGAACCGGCTCCGCCACAGCGGCGGTAGCCGGAACCGTTCTGGGGACCGCGGCGGATATATGAACCGGCTCGGGGGCCGGGACTTTTTCCGCCGCGGCGGCCTTGGCCTTCCGCTTAGCGGGCACGGGACCCGGCTCCGCCGTTACAGCGGGAACCGGGGCCGCATCCTCAGCGGGGGCCTTCATGGCCTTCCGCATCTGCTCGAACTCCTTACGGTAGGAGAGGTTCTCCTCCCGCAAGGCGCCGAGCTCGGCGCGCAGCCTGGAGTTCTCGTTGCCGAGTCTCCAGGCTTCCGACTCTGGATTCCGCGTCACCAGCGTGTCGACTATGTCCGACAGCCGGGTCGCAGCCTCCTTCAGTCGGCGCACGTATGCGCCCTTCAGGTTGCCCGACGTCTGGGCGACCTGGAGGATGTCGGCGACCTGGGCGCTCGCCGCTAGGCGGAGCTCCCCAGGGCCGAGCACACGTACGTCCCCTATCAGCGCGGCGCACTGGCTAGCCGCGGCCAGTTTGGCAGCAGTGGCCTTCCTGGCCCTGCGACCCTTTTCCCCCTTCGGTGCGGAGGTAGGCCTCCGCACCCGCGAGCACGCTCGCCGTCGCGTCGCCCGTGCGACGCAGCGGCGATCGCGCCCGCGCCGGCGTGGAAGCACCCGATGTGCTTTCCGAGTCGGCGCTGCGGTCCCAGAACCGCTGCCTCGACTCGGGGACGAAGCTGGACGAAGCGGTGGCGGCGACAGTCCCAGTAGGGAAAGAAGACAACATCATCGCCGCCACCGCACCTATATCACCATCCCTAACAACGACCCCGGTCGTTGGCGCGGGTGAAGCCCGCGCGGCAACCGGTGTCGCGGGGCGGTCGTCCCCACGCTGCGCACGGGTGAAGCCGGTGCGCAAGCCGATGCCGAGGGCACGGGTGAAGCCCGCGCGCTAGTCGACACCGTCGTGGGGCCATCGCCCCCGCTGTCGCCGAGCCGGCCGCTGTGTACACCGACCTAACCGGTGTCGGCGCACATGCAGCCGCCTCGGCGTGCGGGCCGCAGAAGACGCGAATCGCGTCGTCGAGTGCGTACTCCAGCGAATCTGGGACGCTGCCCGACGGCGCGATGTCTACGTGGTCCACGAAGGCGCTTGGCCCCTGCACAGGTGAAGCCCGTGCAGGTGGCGTTTGCGCCCTGTAGACATTCTCTACGATGGCGTTCGCCGCGCTCACGGCCATGAGAACGGCCGAGTTCGCGGCGAGCACCACCTCCTACCTACGGCCGTGTGTGCCGCGCTCTTGCGCGCGGCACGCATGGCGGGAACCTAGGCGCGGCGGGAGCCGAAGGCGGCCCCATCGTCGCGCTCTCCTTATCGCGGGGCCCGGCGGCGGTGAGGTCGACCACCGCCGATGCACCCCTATCGAAGCGGGCAGCCCGGTAGCCGTGACAACGGCTGGACCCGGGCGCCCGAGACGAGGTTCCGCGGCGCTGCGGCTGCGACGAACCAGGAAGACTTCTTTTCCCGCGTCTCCCCTATCTCCTTCATGGCCCATCCATTGTTGGAGCCGCTGTGATCCCGCTTGCGCGGGACACTCGGCTCCCTGGGGCCTTCAGGGTACTGGGCCGTCCATTACTGGAGGCCCTGACCCGAGAGGAGACCAGAAAGGCGCGCGAAAACACTACACACACAAAAACCGTTACAAAAGCGCGCGCAACTGATTTTGCGCACGACACTAGCAAGCGGAGAGAGAAATGGGACTCACCGGCCAAAACTGCTTTCCGCACCGCAATCCAAACGAACAAACACTAGTACACTATCACCTGTACACAGAACTAACAATTTATCGCTTTTCCAGGTAGAAAAGCGCGAAAAATTGTATTAGATAGATGTGAGGAGCGCATTCGTGACCGCTACGCAAGGAAGCTGATCGCGAACTGATACCAATAAAGCCTACACTAAAACCCGTCCAGCCCCACCAAACCACTGTCACTGGGCAGTGTATCTAAAAGGCTGGGAGCATTAGGTACTTATTATAATAAATGATATTTACCTTAGGTTAACCTTCGACGTTTATGTACCCATATAACTATAATTCCTAATAAAAAAAAATGTCATTCCTGATCTAATGACGAAAATAGATTGGACTTTAGTGTCAATTGGATTGACGTGAACCATGGTACTCGCTTAGGTTTTAAAATAATGCTAGTTATATAATAATATGTATGTAAACCTAGTTGAAGATTAGATTACATAAAAACATTGACATATTTAATTATAATATTTCTAAATTAAGAGCCGATTGCTGCTGAATTTATATATAGATATAAATTATTCATACAACAAAGTATAAACATGGAAAATTAAAAATGTCAGTTGCCTGAATAGCCGAATGGTTACACTTCTATCAGTTTATAACTTACTCAAATGCTAACATTTATTTGATGATTGAGAAGTCAGCGCTAAATAAAATAACATTCAATAGTTAATTTGTAATAGTTGTGTATAATTTGCAAATTAAACAGTTTTGAAAACACAATTAGGTATACAATTAAACTAAATAAAACTATATATGCAAATTAAAATTGAACTACAAAATCTAGTGCCAGACCGCTGTCAGTTGGAAACGTACCCAAAAGACCGGCTACATTGTCTCGCTGTATGGCAACGCTAATGCGTTGTCCGAGGTATAGACCAGTCTTTTGGTCACGTGAGTCGTCTACCAGGCGTTTCGCTATGTCTCGATAAAGTTTGTGCGCTTTAGGCCCTCATGGTCCCAGGGTCTCGACCCCAAAAGCCACAAATATGTAACTATTTCCGATGGCAGAATATTTGCGGCATTTTAGGCTTCCTGTTGTGCAGCAGCTGTACCGGCAGACATGCTAGTGGCTGAAAGATGGGACGGCGCCAGAATATCAACGCAAGACACGTCCCCCCCTACTAAAGGGCGACCATCCTCCAGGGCACCAAAGACATTCCATCGGGTCTCTTGCCATCGTCGCGGCACAAGCCGTTCGTATCTAGAACGGCAGGTATCCCGGCTATTATATTTATATTTTTTGAATTAATGACATTGATTATTTTAGTTGTGTTCCTTTATTCAATACAATATTCCATTAATTTGATATTTTCCAGTAACTAACTTGGTTCAGTTGCCAAAATGCAGGTATCTTTGCCATCAAAACGAAAGTAATCCTATTTTTGTTGTCATACGGAGTTATTTTATTGTCTTTTGAGGCTTCTGCATATCATCGGTGAGGTTTTCTCATGATATTTTCGTATGTATTAATTGTAATAATAAATCGCTCATTCCTTCAGAACATATTTTTATGCTTTGGGCTAAGATTTCAACTAACATCATTGAAATAAGATGTGTCTTAGCTAGTCAGCTTTCACCACTTAATACGTACCTACCTTCAATAAAATAATAAAGAAACGCGAATTTAGACCACCAGAAAAAAATACTAGCTTTATAAGAAAACATTATTATAATTTAGCGCCTGTTTAAAACATAGCGCTAAATTGTACATAACTTCAATCAATATAAATTTTTCCATTTTTATGGCACTACATAAAATTTTAAAATAATATAAAATTCAAAACTTTCTCTAAATGTGCCAAATTGCCAAGAAAATCTTAAGTATATCAGTGCAAGTCATAGTATAAGCGTTGCTGCATTTGCTATGTTGCCGTACACTAAAATTGTTCGCAGCCTGCACTAACACGGAATTCGCGCTATTCATTCTATTTTAATTGAAGTCACTGGGATAGACTATAACCTCCGAGAAATGCTATTTCACGTAGCAGTTGCTTGCAAATTAAATACACTGAAATGCATAAAAACAATTTTCTGAACAGAATGTTACAGATATCTTAATTAAAGTACCTACCGAAGTTTAGAGTTCTTTTGTTATTTTGGTAAAAACGGAAACCTTAGACAAACGTGATATCGGTGCATGTATTTGGGTGTCCGTCTATCTTCGTATGTCAGTCATTTTTCTCAGAAGTCGTTCATTTGGTTTTACGCACATGCCACGTTTGAAGAAGGATAATTCCCAAAAAGAGTGTAAGTTTTGGCGGCAAGCTACCCACCCTGTCCTTTTCGAACCTCCGTGTACGGTCTCTCATCAGAGCACTATGTAGAATTGGTGGTGAGAAAAATGTAGCCGATCTAGTATAACATGGTGGTGTGGCAAGCCTCCAGTATGGGATGCGATTTGCGAAAAGACTTTGGCTATATCCCAATTAGATCTGACTCGGAAACTGCAAGAAAAACTTAAAAGATGTAAATAAGCTAACTGTAGGGAGAGTTACTTGTTTGTGTTATTTGCTATTGAGACACGTGGACTATGGAGTCCTAAGGCTATGAGACGCTATAAAAAGCTCTCAAAATATTATAGCTTATGTACTCTTAAGAACACGAAGGGGCTGGTGCTTACCTCGTGCAATGGATCGGTATGATCATCTAATGAGGTAATCAGATGGCCATGCTACCTTTCTGTACATTTAACCCACATAAAGCGAATCTGTCTAGATCAGTCCTCTATGGTCGACTTGATATTTAACTTATAGTCTTAACGCCCTTTAGGTATAATAAGTAAAAAATATGAATTAACTAGAGTTTACCCCGCGGTTGCACCGCGGGTCCAACCTCTAGTGTGTGCTTCTTGTTTAAAGAGCAGGCGTTAATGCAGGTTACATTGTACAATTTTTTTATGTTAGTGCTGTTTGCACCCGGAAGATTAATTTCATTTTATATTGCATCTCCCGACATGAAAGTATTTATCTCCACTTTCAGTATTAAAACTTCATTTAAACAAAATTACAGCAAAACCGAACCAGTATTCCTAGTAGTAGCTTAACAGAAAGACATATCGAGTTATTATTGACCTTGGAGTTAACCTTGGAGCCGCGTTCCCGTGCCCTCGTGGTCCGTTTAGCACGATGAGACCTGCGTGATGACCTTCTACAAAAGGCTCGGACCCGAAGTACCACTGACACGGGAGATGTTTATTATATTGGTCCTACTGAAAAGTCCCAGCGATTCTTTATAAATGAACGTTTGACCAAATTCAACAGGCAATTATTTTGGCTGGCGTGAGAAATGGGGCCCAAGAATAACTGGCAGTTCATCTGGACCAGGTGTGACCGCATCCTTGCCCGGCGCAAGCCAGGCGACTCTGTTGTTAGGATTAGAGTTAAAAATGACATTATAGAAAACTAGATAATAATATATTTTATTTTATTAACTTAATTTTGTTAACTTATACGAGTTGTACTAGGCAATGGGCAACAATCAGGGTTATGTTATAAAATATTTTTATTCACCAGGCTTTCTGACTAATCGTGTAATGTTTATGTACTTTATACTAATTGTTAATATATAATTACAATTACATTAATTTTAAGTACATTTTATTAAATACACCTATAAATAAGCTACATTTATATATTCACTAACTTCTAAATTTACATATTATATTTGTATATATTTTGAATACTTATTAGCATATTATAACATATACATACAATAACTTTAATTACTAATATTATTTTTGGTAAGTAACTACGGAAAAAATTCGCTAAGTTTTAGTTAAGAATTAAAACATTTTTGTTTAGCAGCTAGGGTCAGTAAAATGTATTTATTCTGTTAATCATTATTTCAGTTAAAAGTCAATCTGTAGTCTAAAGTCTCCTAAGCTGTTTCTTTTCAGTATTATTATTGCCATATAGATTTCATAATAATATTCTATATATACTATATATGTATCTGTATTCTGAGATTACATGTTGTGCATATGTGTAAACACATAACTTTAATTAATTAATTAATTGCATATACAATTATAGATATACCTATGTATATGAAAATGAAAACACCGTGCGTACTATAATATCACTTTATTATCTATTTTACATTCTTATTAATATAAATATCTTAATTTATTTATTAATTTTTATCCTGAAATTTCTTTCCAGTACATGGCTGTGACTAAATTAAATAATTATTTTTATACGGGTCTCTAGGTAATATGCGTAGACTCAAGGGTGGGCACTGAAAATCAGTGCTGTGGCGGAATACCTTCCGACACAGCAATATACTGAGTGCCAACCTCATTTACTGAATTGCGGCATATACCTGTAAAAATATTTTGTTTCGTCTACTTTCTATTTTGTCTGTGTCGTATTAGGCAAATAAACGTGTTCTTTTTTTCTTTTCCTTCTATCGCATTTTTTATAGACGAATCATTTTTATATCAAACAACTATCCTAACTTTCATCCTCTATTTCAAACCGTCCTAGTTTTATTTATTTGTCCCCCGCCTATGGAAACTACATAAATAACAAAAATGACATTAATGACAATAATGACAAAAAGGACAAAAAAGGACAAAAGGGACAAAAAGGACAAAAAAAGGACAAAAAGGACCAAAATAAGCAAAATAACGAAAATGGCAAATCACAAAAAACCTATACTACTCTTTGGGATAAGCTTTACATAAATCTATACCAAAATCTACCCCATTATCCGGGATAAAAGTATCCCTTGTCCACCCTCGGTATTAAAATTACATATATACAGAATTTCAACCAAATCGGTCCAATAGTTTTTCCGCAAAAGCATAATAAACAGAGAGACAAATATATTTTTATCCCGGAAACTTATCCCATTTTTCGGGATAAAAAGTATCTTATGTTCATTCTCGGCATCGAAGATATATATATATATACTGACTTTCAACCAAATCGGTCTAGTAGTTTTCCGTAAAAGCATAACAAACAGAGAGACAAATATATTTTAATCCCGGAAATCATATTTTTAGTCTCGGCATCGAAAAAAAAAATATATATACTGAATTTCAGCCAAATCAGACCAGTAGTTTTTTGGTGAAAACGGAACAGACAGACGTACAGATAGACAGACAGAGTTACTTTCGAATTTATAATATTAATAGGGATTTGCTCATTTTCCTTTATTATATTGGTTTATATTAAATTTAGGTTATTTTAAGGAATGTTTTCAATAAACTCTGGTGTTCTTATATACCTAGTTAATACAGGTATTTTATGTTTTTTAGAAAGGCGCAGGGAAACAGATACTTATACTGTGTACCTACTTATAAGAAATCCGTAACGCAACTTCCTCGTGAAAGACAGCAATAAAGAATTTCAATATTGTAATATTGTTTCCGGCAAATATAATAAACTGGTTTCCAAATTACCCTTATTCCATAAATGGGAAATTCAGGGATTAGGAATAATTTAAATAATGCCCTGAAATTCTTATTTCAGTGTCAATAACGTCGGCCTGGTGCTTGTCGGTGAACGCGTTATATAGGGTTCCGTAGACGTGTCCAACGTTCACTGTTTTTGTTATCTGGTCACAGAACTCTAAAAAGGCATTCAATCGAAAATATCCCATATCTGAATAACTACGTAATGGTTCAATAAAATTTATTGAATCATTACGTGTTACAAAGCTCTACCACCTATATCTGAAAAATTAGAGAAGAGGGGGATATTTTATAAAACTGAAAAAAATCTCCCCCTTACTGAATTCATTAAAATGTATTCAAATAAAAACATTTTGATTTTTCAGAACCAGGCTAACGTTAACACTTACGATTATTCTTGGTTTGACGGCTTCTGTGGTTGAGCGGGCTAAACCTTTGGCCGGTCGACCTCACAACAACGCAGAGGTTCCGGGCTCAATTCCTGGCATACTAAATTATGGAAACGAATTTTCTCCGTTATTTACTATGATCTGGGTGTCTGGGAACGGCCCCCAACTAGTCCGTTGTATATTACCCATAACACAAACGTAAATTGCTTTATTTGGGGATATGCAACATGTGTGTTTGTCTGCCGATTATTATAATAATTATTATTATTGTACATATCAAAGTACAATTAAAAACTAAAAATAAACTAAGTTATAAATAGTACACGCTATTATAGACTGTGTAACAAATCGTTGCCAGATGGGAGCGTGCCTAGAGGGCTGGCTGCATTGCCGCGCTGTATAGCGATGCTTATTTGTTGGGGGAAATATGAGCCAGCCTTCTGATCACGGATGGCATCAAAGAATTTCTTGCAAATCTCTTTTAAGAAACTCTTTGCCGATGGACCCCACAGACCTAATGTTTCAACTCCAAACGGCACAAATATGTAACCCCTTCCTAAGCTTCCATATTTGCGCCGTTTGAGAGCTTCAGCTTTTGAAGAAGCGTTGCCAGCCTCTAACTCAGTCATTGGAAGATGTGACGGCGCTAGAGTGTCTACACATGTCGCGTCCCAAACAAGCGGCCGTCCCATCTTCCAAGGAATAAGTGACATACCATCCGGCCTCTTGCCATCGTGGCGTACCAAGCCAGTCGGTTCTAATACGGCCAGTACGCCGACGCTGACAAGAGCCCGGCGGATGATATCATTGAGGTTGGCATGGCGAGATCTTCGACCAACACTATATAAACATGCTAATCCGTGGTGTCCATACACCATACTCCCGCACTGGCAACGATGGAGCACACAACATGGGGCCCCCAAGCGAAGGCTCGCAGCTAATCGAAAAGGAGCATGATCTAGGATTGTGCCTGTATTAAAGGATGGGTGTGCCTGCAACCATTATCCAGACTCCCAAGTAGCAACGGCCAAAAGGCGAGTGCGCTCTGTCGAACTGGAACACGTTTGTAGGAGACTTTCCCGGGTCAGTTCGCAGAGCGGCTCGTCCCAAGCTCGTTGGGAAGTCGGAACAGTGGGCAGGATAGAGTTAGGACAGGCCATTGTCCAGGCTCTTTTGGCATCGATCAGATATGGAATTTCAAAATCTAAATTACTTTTTTCTAAAAATTTTAATACCAAATTACTTGTACTATAAACCGATGACAAAAAAGCCCGTAGAGTAACACTGGAAATTTTGCGGACGCCTAGACCACCTAGCCTTATCGGTAGTGATAATTGTGACCACGTTCGGTCGTCCATGTCCAAATTTAATATGGATATGAGGGTATCCCTCACGATGCTATCCAACGTATTTAATAGTAAAGTTTCCTTAAAAAGTTGGCAGCACCGGAGGGCATACGTAAATTTAGGTACGAAAAGGCAGTACCAGATGATAGTGAATGCCATGTGGGTATTAATTTTGAATAAACGATCTGAAGTATTACGAAAATTTTGAAAATTTTCTTCGACGAAACCCGGTAGGGCCTCGTCAAAGATTGGGGCGCCTAGGAGGTGAAGTGAAGACATATTAACCATTTTAATTTTGGGAGCTATTGATTGTATTTTGAACAGTATTTCTGTTTCGCTGTCTGTTTTATTTATGTAACATTCACATTTATCAAAGTTGATTTCCAGGCCTATGCTCTGGAGATCTGCTTTTAAATTAATTAAATCGTCTAGAACCGTATTCACTTCGCCTCCCAGAGTGCCACCATCCAAATACCAAACGATGAATTGATAGATATATATATAATAGATCATGGTGTCCCCTACGCCAGGTAAGTATTATTATTGTATACCTACTGACATTTTTCTACAACTATATTCTAAGCGTTGGTGATCACCGCTTACTTTTGTTTTTTTCGGTTAACTACACCATCTTGTAGCAGCAGATAAAATTTAAAAAAATTATATATAAATTCAACCGTTCGATAAAGAGTCAAGTAACTCAAGTACTTACTTTTGAGAAAAATTACTGTGTCATAAATAGAAGACAACGGTTCTGCCAAACATATAGGGAATGGAGATATGTTGTAGTATGAATTTTTAGTATGTCTTATCACTATGACGACCTTATGTCTTTGTCTTATTGAGTATGCACTGTTTGCTATAATTCCATTGATTCTTCGAAGAGTAATCGTATAACATACTTCTATATTTGTTCAAAAAAGAGATGTACATACATAGAAAGAAGTTGTAGAAGTAGATTTAAATTTTAAACTAATATATGGCCTTCAAAAATGTTGTCTATTTTGGTCTTATATTGAATTTAAAATTTTTTATTCATTTTACAAAAGTTCCGTTCTCGTCGTAACTGTTACGGAACCCTAAATATGACTTTGGATTCAAGATGTTAATATTAAAACATGGCTCCAAACCTTGTTCCTTCAATTTCGTTTCACTTTCACTGAAACCTTTTTCATTACAGTCGATACTTGACATAAGAATCGTGTAGCGCCCCAGATTATAGCGCTTATTATTATTTATGGCGTGCTCAGTACTGTGTACGTTTGTACGTAAAAAGTACCGGGTTCAAATCTCACCTATGTCAGTCTTTTATCCGACGTTTAAAAAGGAGGTTCTCAATTCGTGGTGTATTTTTTTGACGTATTTTTACGAGTGCGGGACTTGAATTAAAATGCCGTTGGAATTATTATAGAGTTTATTAAAACTATACAAACAATCGGGAATCTAATAGTGACGGACTTTGCGCGTTTTATTGAATTACGACTTTCTGCATTACGTTTGGACTTGTTGTGTTCGGTTATATTTGTACCTGTGTTATACGTGTTTCTATAGTTCTAATAAATTCTATAATAATTCCAACTGCATTTTAATTCGAATCCCGCACTCGTAACAAATGGTGTCAGAAGTGGGATTTGTCTTTGTCGGCGCTTAGGTTGTAACAGTATGTTCACCCATAACTTTTTGTTTCTGAACTTATTTTGATGATTCTTTTTGCGTTAGATACATTACAGCTTAAGGATAATTTCGTATAAATTTCATTGTTATTGAATAAAAATACTTATTTAAAAGTGAAAAATAAAGAAAACTAAAACAAACCTGACTTCCAACTTAAAAGCAAAACGTAAAAAAATAAGAACAAATGTGTAAAATGTAGTATTTTATGGTTTACTTCGAAACGACTTCAAGATGTTGTAGAAAATATTTCTTTTTTGCGTTTTACTTACTTTTAAAAACGGTTTCTTTTCTCCTACAAAAATTATACAGTCCATATTTTTAGAGTTCCATAGACTTTTGGCAAATACGAATCCCTTATGGAATTGTCTTGTTTATCCATCCGTCTGTTTCTGTATGCCGCAGGGATTTTTCTCGAAACTACTGGAGAGAGAGAGAGAGAGAGAGAGAGAGATAGATAACACTTTATTGCACACCAAAATAAACAATTACAAAAACTGGATACTGGATCTACATATTAGGTTGGGGAAAAAGTTTCTTCGCATTTTATATAAAATTCAAAAGGTTTTTTTATAAAGTTTATTTACATTTGACTAAAGTATGTAGGTGCCATTTTGTTGGATAAATTTTTGCCATCTTGTAGGTAGGGACGTGATCCCATTGCTATAAAAATTTTGCGGCTTCTGATCAAAAAACTGCGACAAGTGGTTTTGGCAGTCTTCTCGTGATGTTAACCTGACACTGCCTAAGGAATTCTGCAGAGACCGAAACAGGTGAAAATCTGAAGGTGCAAGGTCAGGACTATACGGCGGATGCATTAACACCTCCCAGCCAAACTCTCGTAACTTTTGCTGAGTGGCTAAAGATGTGTGAGGTCTAGCGTTATCATGATGAAAAACCACACCCCTTCTGTTGATTAATTCCGGCCGCTTTCTCTCAACTTTTTGCTTTAATATCATCAGTTGTTCGCAGTACAGTTCAGAATCGAAGGTCCTGCCTGGCGGTAACAGCTCATAATGAATAATGCCCTTCCAATCCCACCATACACACAGCATCACCTTGTTGCGAGTTAACCCGGGTTTCGCCACAGTCTGTGAAGCCTGACCGGCCTTTGACCACAATCTTTTTCGCACGTTCTTGTCGTACGTGATCCACTTTTAATCACCAGTTATCAGCTTCTTCAAAAATGGTTCGGTTTCATTACGCCGTAATAAAGAATCACAAAGGAGTACACGGCTCATTAGGTTTCTTTCAGTGAGCTCATGAGGCACCCAAATATCGAGCTTTTTTGTGTACCCAGCTTTTTTCAAATGCACCAAAACCGTTTTGTGATCAATTCCCAGTTCTCCAGCTACATCGTAACTACTAATATGCCGATCTTGCTCCACTTTTTCAAAAATGGCATCAATTTTGTCCATAACAGGGCGACCAGAGCGACGTGCATCTTTGATATCAAAATTTCCGGATTGAAAACGCTTAAACCAAATTTGCGCTACTCTCAGAGATACTGCATTAGGTCCATAAATATCACAAATTTTTTCGCGGCTTGTGTTGCATTTTTACCTTTTTTGTAGTAAAATTTTAAAATGTATCGAATTTCTTCATTTAGATTCACTCATTTTAACAATAAGAAAAACAAATGAAAATCACACATTTTCCTAATTTGAATTTGGAATTGTCTTCTTTAAAATTAAAACTTTTTAATGATACCAAAACCAGCCAGCTACAAATGGTATAGCCAAAGAAATCTTATTGCAAGTTCATACATACTATATGCGAAAAGACTTTTCCCAACCTATTAGATCAAATTTATATTTAAACTAGAGTTAACCCCGCGGCTGAGCGAGTAAAACTCTAGTGCGTACCTCTTGTTTAAAGAGCAGGCGTTAATACAGGTTACATTGTGTTACATTTTTATGTATTTGCCCCCGGAAGATTCACTTCATTTATATCGCAAACTATTCCATCTTCCGGTACGAAAAGTATATATATGTCCATTTTCGATATTAAAACTACATTTAAACAAAATTACAGCAAAACCGATCCGGTACTTCTATTAGTTTTTCAGTGAAAGCTTAACAGGAAGACATATCGAGTTACTATCGCATTTTTTTATAGATGATGATTTTTTGTATCTATAAACGTGAGAAATGAGTGGTCTCCCATACAAACTTTTATCCCCGTCTATTTACCTGTAAACTACATAAACTACACAAATGTCCAAAATGACAAAAATGATCAAAACGACCAAAATGTCCAAAATGTCCAAAACGTCCAAAATGTTCAAAATGTCCAACATGACCAAATATTCAAAATGTCTATAATTACTAACATGACCAAAATGTGCAAAATGACTAAGATGTCTAAAATGACCAAAGGACCCAAATAACAAAAATGGCAATTCACAAATAAACCAAAACTTATCCCACTTTCTGGGATAACCTTTATATAAATCTATCTCATTATACGGGATCAAAAGTATCCCTGTCCACCCTCGGTATTAAAATTACTTATATACCGAATTTCAGCCAAATCAGTCCTATAATTTTTCCGTAAAATCATAACAAACAGAAAGATCTTTTTATACCGGAAACTATCCCATTTTTCGGGATAAAAAGTATCCTATATTCATCCTCGGAATCGAAAATATATATTCAGACTGAGTTTCAGCCAAATCGATCCAGTAGTTTTTCCGTGAAAAAGAAACAGACAGTCAGACAGAGTTACTTTCGCATGAATAATATTAATAATTAATAATAGGGAAGGGAAAAAGGTGTAGTATGTATAGAGTTAGAAAGTTATTTAGTAAAATAATAATTGTAGAATAAATAGATTTAAGGTGGTCACCATACATGTATCTAGGGGTTGTAATATTTTTTAAGGGTACATAGACATTTAGGTACACTTAAAAACTTGTTACATAGTCATTTTTAAAACACGATTTTGCTGATGGTCTTTTTTACTAAAGTTAATGGATGGCGTCATATTAACTCCTAAAGTTGTGAATATTATATGTCCCATCTCTAACTTTTAAACTATGACGTGTAAAATTCGGAAAAAATTGACTCATAAAAAGCTTTAAAAATACTTTTTTCAAAAATTGTTCTGAACAATGTATTCAATACTTTTTAAGATATGGGATATCTTCGATTGATTCCCTTTTTTAAGTTTTCTTTATATAATGTACAAGAGCTGTCCTCGCGGCGTAGCTGCGGTTCAAACCCTAGTAAGTGGCTCTATCTTAGTTACATAAAAACGTAATTATAAGCCTTCATATATCGCGAGCGAAACCGCGGGTAAAATTTAGTACATACATAAACCTACCTTAAAAATGTATCTAACTGATTGTGAAAACCGTTTAAAAATCCGTTCCATGGTTTAGGAGGAGTTAACGGATAGACAGACTTAGACTTATAATAAATACTAAATGTCAAGAATCGCGCTTTACTGCGTTGTGAATCAGCAATAACTCGAGCTACATTACTGCAGTATATCTGCTACAAGCATCCAACATCTATCATTAATATAATATTTAATCAATTAATCAGGCAACTATATATAACACGTTGATACTATGAATTAGAACTTATTTCACGCTTGCCTGTCATAAGTAAGTATTTGTAGTGGATGATTTATTGAGAATTAATATTATTTCAAATGTTTGTTACTAATCACTTGATTGTAAATTATTAGTTGCTAAAATGATTAGGCAACCTTAATAGGTTGCCTAATCATTTTAGCAACTAATAATTGCCATAGATGATTGTCAATTATTTATTTACAAATTTTAAATTCGTGTGTTGTTGAAATGGGACCCAATAAAAATGAGAACCCCATTGTGTCTTTTACAATAAAATACGTCGAATATTACTACAATAGAAGCCTACGATACTGAGATGGCAGGGGTTCCGTGGTCCTTTTCACAATATTGCCAGTCGGTCGAGTTTCTTAAAGAAAACATTATACTGTGCTCGCTTTTTACCATTTACGCTTTGCCCGAGTTATTACTTTTCTTTGAACATATCCTTGGTTACACCTTTATTAATTCACTACACTGTATATAGGACCCGATATAGAGGGTGGGTGTGGTCTAGCTATAAATTACAGCTGTCTGTTTCTTATTACATCACTGTGACTTAGGCAAAGAATTCCAGTATACCACGTGATATAATAACCACTAAGCATGTGCGCCGCGTAGAAAAACAGTGGCGGCGCGGCGGCGCGCTTTAGATGTTCAGTCGGCGGCGGCGCGGCACTGGCGGCGTGACAATTTCGGGATTTATAAATTATTTGAACCTATTTTTTGTTATATTAGAATCTACTCCATCTATAAACATAGATAGAGTATCGAGAGCTTCGAAAAATAGTCACAATAAGGCTCAGGTACCACATAGTCTCCGGAATAAATTCAAAGACGCGAACGCTATTTCTATTCTTTTCAGCCTATCATCTATCTGTTCTATATCGTACTAACGATTTAACTAAAGGTTTTAATGAGCTCAGTCATTTTTAAATTCTTAAATAACTTAGATTTTTTGCAACTCAACCAACGTCTACCTAATTTTATTTATGGTCTAACTACCGTACGAACCGTACCCAAGTGGCGGTGACGGCGGCACGTTGGACAAACGCGGTGGCGCTGCGTAGGCGCGGCGCAACTGCCTAATAATCACATTGCTACTGCTTAAAATTACTTCCACCACAACGAGCCGAGACACGGAGTATGCGCGGATCCAAAGTTTTAAAAAAACCCGGATATTCCGTACACACTAAACCGCTGAAGATAATAGTATAATTTTGTTGCCTTCAGTTGTTGTGTAAATATTTATTGAAATATAATAATAATAAATAAGTATAGAAATTATATACGCTCACCTAAACTCCGTCGACTAAGAATGTCCACCTTGGCTTCATAAGTATATATCTTGCACATATTTTGAAACCAGCTCACTCACCAAATTTAGAAATTTTAGGGCGGCCGCCATTTGTAATAAGTTCACAAACTCATTGCAGTTTGCCAATAACCCATTATTTTTTTACATGTCTGTTTATTTAACTCCGCAAACGAAACCCGACAACACAATGGCGGCATCTTCGTGAAGTAAATCATAATGGGGGGGGGGGGGGGACAGAGATAGATATACATACATACCAGTATACAAAAGTGAAGGAAATATGCATGCACGATTGCAAGATTAAGAATTAATGAAATGAACAAGAGATAGGACTCAAAACCATTGTTCAGCATTAAATAATAAACACACGGGTTACCTAATAACACGTACATTTCCTAAAAAACCAATCAAACTACACCGATCAAAGCAAGGAAGACCCGGACTCACTCAGTGTCGGCCGGGCTTTATGGGAGCCCTACCCATAACATTAAGTTTTCTCGAACAATATGGTGAAACCGTTAATCCAAATTTAGAAATATTTTTAATATATGATGTATAAGATATTGCGTCGTGCAATATTTTGATTTTACCGATCATTGCAATTGTCATAAAATACTGACCAATTTTATTTATTAAACCAATAGACATTTTGCTCTGTCAAACGGAAATATTCACATTTTTCGGCTTTAAAGAATGTTCAAATCCGATATTGAAACTTCATGTTATATCTACACAGGCGACTTGAAGAAAATTAGATTGTATTTATCTTGAAGCAAACTCTAATAATGCGTTTTAATATGTAACCATAAATAATTTATTACATCTGCATTGTACTCCTTTCTATATTTAAATCAGAAACAATAACAAAAACTAAATTCCTCTCACATATAACCAGAAAAGTAATATACTATAAGTGTTACATTTTAATTAGTCCGGCTATTATTATATTCGTGTACAGCTTTTCAAATCTGAATTACCATACCTAAAACACAATTTTCGTAATTGCGTGCTATCACGCTATGTCAGAAGCTCCAACGTAATTGCCCGCCCTATTGTGCGGCACTGAAAACCGGAACACACAGAAAGTTTAATATTTTAATTGTACGGAATTATTAGAGCGGTATCTATATACATAATAACACGATATTACATAATAAGGTCGACTGGAGTACTATACCTAGCGTAATGTTTGTCGGGACAATCATTCCTTTTAGTGATAAGGTAAAAAACCTTGGTGTTATATTTGACAGTGAGCTGTGTTGGCGGCCTCATATCACCGAATTAAGCCGGCGGCTATATCTCTCATCCAGATCCCTTAGAAGGTTGAAGAACTTCTTGCCCACTACCACCAACATTAAGCTAGCAGAGTCCTTATTACTTCCTATCCTTGATTATGCTGACGGCAGCTATCTAAATTTAACCCAAGAACAAGTTAATAAACTTGAGCGCCTCCAAAATTTTTGCATAAGGTTCATATTTGGCCTACGCGTGTATGGCCATGTCTCTGAATTCTGAAAAAAACTCAAGTGGTTGCCAATTCGATTTCGCCGAAATACTCACATCCTTTCTTTTGTCTATAGTATTTTATTTGCGGGAGGGGCGACCATTGGCAAACCTTCTGCGCACAATTTGTATACATTAAAGTTTTCCGTAAAGCGACGATTATCTGCTATTTTGGAAATTGGCCAGGATACCCTAAACAGGGAATAAACAAATATTGTTTACTATCTTCACCTCTTCCGGGCAGAGGTCTTATTTTCTAATACATATGTTAATAATAATACAATGTGTATAAATATGTAATAACATATTTATACTATTCACTTACATTACCTTTATTTCTGCTACTTAACATATACTTTATATTTACGAAATATCTATTAATATATTTCTTTACAAACTATTACTAGGCATTAATTCATTTCATAATCGAAATTACATGATGCTCGTCTTACATAATTATATTGTTACGAGTTGCACGTCTCGAATTAAACTGCCGTTAGAATTCTTATAGAGTTTATTAGAACCATACAAAGACGTATAACACGGGTACAAAAATAACCGAACGCAGTAAGTCCAAACGTAATGCAGGAGATCGTAATTCAAATACACGCGCAAAGTCCGTCACTAAATATATTACCGAATGTACATAAGTCTTGCTTCGCTTGTGGTTATCGCTCGACTGCCAATCTCTCCATTGGGGCCTTGCTTTATACTGCACAGATACAATATGTCTGCCCGACCGCGTGGACCGAATTTCTTAGAATCAGTTTGTGCTTTTAATTCTGAGACACCTGGCAGTTATCACAATAGAACAATAGGCCGTAAAATATTACAATATACAATGGGCTGTTTTTTTATCACAAAGTAAACAAAAGAAGTCCAAATGCCGAAAAGGTAATAAAATGTGTTTCTACAGGGCTACATGTGTGAATTTGTCTTTGTCAGCACCTAGGTCGTAACAATATGTACAACTATATGTGTATAGCATTATTCGTTTACTTATTTTCATTAACTACTTTAGTTATTTCTTATTTCGCGAAATCTATGAACCCGCTCTCAGCTTCTTGCTAAGAAGTTCGTGAACGTTATCTCCTATGATGTCGATGCGAAGGGTGCTCTCGGCGTTGTATCGAAATAAACAAATATTATACACGTGTAGTCTTGATGAAATTTGATACGTGCCAATTGCCACTCAGGGTAGGTACACAAATTTCATTAGAAGGTCCATAAAAGTCCATTAGGCACCCACAGCTCCGGTCGAGAGTATGGGCAAGTCTGACATATGGAGGTTACGCGTGATACGTGTAACCTCACTTACATAAATGTACTGACATAAACCGTGTTCATTTGTGAGATGTTTCATCATCTATATCAATAAATAAAATTAGAGCCTGTTCGTGATTTCAAAATAAATCCTAAAATTCAAATGAAAACTGTATCTAATTTATACAGTGCTTGACAGACTGTTAAAAATTTTCTTTGTCAGCATGTCTAAAAAATTAAAAATAAGCCATGAACAAGTATCGTACTTAAATGGTTTTACGGATTTCAATGAAATAAATGTATACTAATTAAATGCGAAATATCTTAAGACAGCGTTGTTGTATGTGTACAAACAAATTATGTAAATTTTGCCGCTACTTTAAAACTAAATGGTTGTACACTCACGGAATTGAAATGTTCGTCTTAAAGTCGAATTTTGTTTGCACGAGTACAAGAAACAGTACTGTCAATGTTTTAATAAATGTTACGTTTATAAAATCCTAGCTGTAACGCGACTTCGTCTATGTGGATTTTTTTTCCTGGAATCCTCAAACAAAAGATAGCCAAGTTACTACTTATAACATCAGCTTTCTGCCAGTGAAAGTCAAATCAAAATCGGTCCAGCCGTTTCAGAGATTATCCGGAACATCCAGACAGACAAAAATGTTTAAAATTGATTTTTGATATAGGTAACGTCTATACTGTCATATGCATTTACTAAGAAGCTGTTATTCTGACTTTACAAACAGACACTTAATTTTATTTATTTGGATGTATAGATAGAATCGTGAAATAAGAAAATTGCAATGTTGGCAACGACAGACGCTAAGATTAACAATAAGAAACAAAGAGGATATAATGACTACGCTTATCATAAATATCAAAACCAATAAAAAGGTTTTACATCTGTAAACAATCTTCTTAGACAAGATAGAAAACCAAACAACTTTGATCTAAGTAATTTTAAACTTTGTTTTCAAACAGTTAAACATAATTTTCTGTGGAAAAGTCTGTTCTGTGACTTAGTTTGAAAAGGTAACATTTGCTCGCAGAAACATAAATGAATCAATTTAAAAACTGGCGAACGTTTTTATTCCGCCAGTATACATATATCGCTTCCAAGCCACCGATACATAGTATATAACCTATTATGTAATACAAATTATGTAGTATCTATGTAATACAAAGGATAAAATATTTATTAATTTTGTTTCATACGTCTTTTCGAGACCCACACGCGGACTATTGGGACAATTTCAATTGACGCTTTTTCTAACTGCACGATCATTATTGTGCACAGAAAACAAAAGCCAAATGTCTGTCCAATAGCCTAACTTTTAACTAAGATTAAACTAACGTAAATGAAGACTAGACCAAAGTATGAACTTTATAGTGTTTCACAGTGGCGTAAATACCATCGCAATGTATAATATAATTATATGTCGACCAAATTGCAATGACTAATCTTAGACAAAAAACAATTGAATTTATGAATATATGAATTTCAATTTTCATTCATTTTATTATAATTTGTTTTTATATATTGTTCTCACTTTGCTTTGCTGTGCACATGATCGGCACAATGATTATATCTATTTTCTTATTATAAATTAATGATTATGTATGTTTTTATATTATTCTGTTATGTTATGTTGTCATTAAATACGTTATAGTTTTATCATTATTTAACTGCATTGTACATTATGTACTATTATTTGTGTTGTATAGTCCTTCGTGACTTCACTTGTTGGTCCCAGGCGGAAGAACAGCGCTGGTCTTAATTGGTCAGCATATGCTGAGACTGGGTCCAATTTAAGGACTTATTCTGTTTCTATTGTTTTACTGTTTGATAATACCCTGTATTGATTTTGTCCTGAATAAAACATTTCTTTATTTCTCTCTTTCTATCTCGTCATTCTGTGATGAAATTACGCAATTAGCGAAGACTGATTTTAATTTGTTTAAAATTTAGAGATTATACAATATTATACTTTAAAAATGTTTATGTTAAGGTGGTTGAGGCATATAGAGAGAATGGATGAAAGTAGAATCACAAAACAAGTACATAACAGTGTTGTAAATGGTAGAGTTGGTGTTGACAGACCACGACGTATAATACTCCATAACCAAATAGCATGACCAGATGTGTTAAAAAGAGATCAAGTAAAAAGCATCTCAAATAAACGTGCACGCTTGAGGAGGATAATGAAAGTTGATGAAGTGAAAGCAGTGCCGTAAATAGGGCGGTGCCACCGGTGCTCAGGCATAGAGCGTAGACTCTGGGGGGCGCAAGAATGGCCAAACCAGGCAGGACTATTATTTTTTCGGTTTTCTCCTGATAAGTTCCCGCTGCGCCCCTAGTGCTCGATTCGATACCTACCTACATGCCAGTATCATTAAAAACGTCTGTTAAATTTTAAACTTTAAAAAATAGATTTTTCTTCCAAGTATATTAGATAATTAGTCCACCAACACCAAGGTCCTTGTGCGTTATTTTATCACCCTGAATGAAATAAAGTAGGCCTATACATAGTATTGCTCTAGCTAGAGTACCTATAATATCTAAAAAAAACAAGGGTGCAGTTAAAGAAGCTCGCATAGGGCGCAGAACAGGCTATATACGGCACTGAATGAAAGTTTTTTGCCAGAATCGTCTTATGTAGAGATCCACCGACTCTGAATTCCTATTATGGGAAACAGCCATGATAATAATTATGTATGTACTTTGAAAGATTACAAATTAAAGATCAATGCGACTATACTAGACGGGCGTTTCTTAAAATCTGCAGGAGGGTTTTTATTTATTTATTATATATTATATATTTATTTGGTAATAGCATAAAAATATAAATTACTAAGATATCCCCGCGACTTCGTCCACGCTTGATGGGTAATGTAGATTACAGTTATTTTGCCAGTATTTAAAATCAAAGGGTATTTTCAGTAGGGCAACGGATTTTTTAGCATGAAAATACATGATTTCCGAAGATTCCCGTAAAAACCCGGAATAAGTAATGTTATGACTATACTATATTACTATTACTATACTTATGTGTATGACCTTCATAAGTGTTCTCCAGTGGAACTTATTTTGAATAAACTATTGAATTTGAATAACAAAGCCATTCATAACTACATCTGTTCTATGGTTTCGAAGGAAGGAAATCCCGGGGAGTACAAAAAAATCCCAGATTATATTGTTTTAATATCAATCGGATCCGAATCAGCTATTTTTTATGTATACTACCTACTTTAGAACACAGGGAAAATTTCCGTGGAATTCCCAGGACACAAAGTATCGCAGCATTTAAAGAACAATGTCAGCTTTCGTTTTAGTGAAAGCTGTGTCGGAATAAGCTTATTAAGCACCCGAACTTCGAACTTCAAACCGCTCCCAGAAGAATTCCCGCGGGACTACCGCAATAAAAAGTAATACAAAGTTTAATTCTAAGAATTCGCTATCGGTCAGTGAAAACCGCATCGAAATCGGCCCAGTAGTATTTACATGAATCCCGAACAAACCAACAAGGAATTTAAAAAAAATTGCATCGTGTTCTCTATCGTGCTTATAGTCTATTCCAGTTGTTTTCTTTTAATAACTTCAATGTACAGACAGCATTTTTAGAATTTTATTAAATTATAGATATTACATTCATAAATACACAAGAATTAATATGTAAAAATTATTTCAGGATGAAATTAATACTCCTCCTCACAATCCTTTCGTGTGGTATGGCTGTGGCGTATGCAATAGTTTGCCCGCCAAATTTTTGTGATCAAGTAAGATGCGAGCCCTTGGAAAAAAGTCAATGCTCACCACCCAATCAGGAGTACCGTGAGAAAAGTACATTCTGTGGTTGCTGTGCTTCTTGCGTTACCTTATTAGGTAAAATCTATTACTTGACATGTCGCTTCTATACTCTTAAGTCAATTTTTTTATTGCGGTGACGAATGCATTTACGCGTCCCCTCGGTCCTCGGGGGTCTGTAAAACCGAGCCCCCCCAAGGCCAGGTTCTGTACACACCTTTGCTAAAGAGGGAGTTGTAAGATACCGGCCGCCAGACTTAATCTTCCACCGTCCTTCCGCGTCTTGGTGAAGTGCCACGGAGCCTACCATATTTATATCACCGTGACGCCTCGACGCATCCCATCGTGAAGGCAAAATATACCCAAACCCAGGGTAATACCTAGTTTACATAATATTCACTTCCACAGCAGCAAATAGCAACATGTTATGCTGTTGATCTATATCTTGTTGGCAGGTTTCACATATCGGTTATTTCTGTTCAGATTTCATCACGATATTTTCCTTCATCGTCAGCATGTGTTGACTGAACCATATGTACATTAATGGCCGGTTCCTATATCTTACTATTTATCTACATACTTGGTAGAAATTTAATATTACTTGTATGGAGCTTATGTCCAATTTTAACCGATAGTAAGGCAAATTAACGTTTATTAAGATATAGGTATAGACTATAAGTCAGAAAAATGTCCAAATGATGGATAGATAACACTTTATTATACACCAATACATAAATGAACTGAAAGACTAAAATTATATCTAGCGATCTCTTCCAGACAACCCCAGGAATGAATTGAGATTATAATGTCGATGGTGGTGTAGGTTACACATAGATAACGTACAAATGATGCATACTTCCAGGCCAGGATTCTAATTGATGTTTTAATATGTATAACTATGTACTTAAATTAAATATGTTACAAATATTTAATTATTATCAGAGTATTAACTTATATTACTAACAAATTTTTGGGCCCATGTAATCATTAAAAAAATATTATTATTATTTTGTTGGGTATACATACTCGCACTACCCACTTCCCTCACCACTACTGCTTGATGTCATGGAAGTGAGCATAATGTAAACGTGTTGTGCTAGGTTTAAAAACTATTTAAAGCTTTTTGTGCTTGAATTAAGTTACATAGATTTTAATACAAAACTAACTAATGTTATTAATTATTAATGTGAGTTCGTTTGTTACGTTTTCACGCCTTAACTACGCAAAGGATCTGACCTGATAACATGTGTAACGTTATCTTTGTCACACATGTTATCAGGGATAAAAGGACATAGATCTTTAATCCAGAAAAAAGTAGTTTTCTCAAGGTATGAAAGACAGCGCTCCGAGTACGTTTTATTGACGCCGCTATTGCAATTCACTATCATAGACATTGCAAGGCAATGACAATGACTGCGACAATTTTAATGTGTTGCTCTCATGGTCAGTTCCACCTTCGCTAGATGGCGTTACGGGTGTTTATCATTAGGTACTTTAAATTAAAAATTAAGTACGGGATTTCTAAGAATTATGAAACATGCCCACTTCATGACATACATACCCTTTATTAACGTGAGCGAAGCCGCGGGCAAAATCTAGTACATACATAAATAAGTACAAAATGATTAATTTTATATGTATATAAATAATAATTATTATTTTTTGCAGATGAAAACGCTACCTGTTTCCTATCTTTGGGAACACCGAACTCTGCGATCTGTCGTGAACCACTGGATTGCACAAACAACGTGTGTACCCTAGAGAACTAAAAAAATAACTAACACTAAATAAAACATCTTTCTGAAAATAAACACTGAACATATAAACTTATTTGTGTATCCTTTCATTAAGATTTGTTATAATTATCTATCTATCTATACTATAAAAAATCTGTAAATGTTTCGAGTTTGTACAATGCGTTTAAAAATGTGAAAAAAATCAGGGGGTACATTTCGGAGCAGGAGATTTTATGATATGATATGATAATTTTTGTTTGTCTGTCTTTTTGTCTGTTAAGACATCACGTGAAAATTACTGAACGGATTTAAATGAAAATCGACATAGAGCTAGCTTATATCCTGGGGCGTAAGTTAGGATACATTTTATCCCGATAAGTAACGTCGTTTTCGTAGGATAGACGAAAGTAGTGAAAAATATGACGCTGCGATCACACTTTTTCAATTCCCTAACAAATATCTACGTTGTCATAAACAACGTGTCATTCGTTGTATTACTTCAACATCAGGTTGGCTTAGACTCACCTCTGTGTTTATCTGGACAGTTGTCTAAACTATAAGGACTTAATTTCTTTGTTATTATTATATGTCAAAACTTAAATTAAGTTTTTGTGTAAGTAAAATAAAGATACTGCCTAGGACTTGACACGCGGCGTAGCAGCGGGGCAAACTCTAGTTTGAAATAAATCTAGCAAGCGCGTATTAGTTCACGCACAATAAAATGTTCCGTAGAAGTAATAAACATCCATTGTTTTTATTATTTGGCCACGAAGCCATAAAAATCATTTAATTAGAAAGAAAGAAAGAAAAAGAGAAAAAATAATTGAAAAAATAGCCACGTACTTATATTACTTATAAGTATCTTAAAAAATAAAAGCATAATTTGAGAATTTGTACGCCGCATTTTCAACAAGGTTTGCACTCAGCTTATTGCTGTGTCGACATAATATCCGACATAACGCTGATTTTCAGTGCAAACCTTCCTTTAGGCATGATACTAAAACTACCCAAATATTTTATGAATTTAATTTAAAAACTATTTATTTGTAAATAATAATATACACATAGAATATACAGTATCAATATTTTTTTAGCTTTATGATTTAAATAAAAAATATAACTCATGCCTAACTATATTGTAAGATGCTTGTGTGTATATTGCGCATAACAACTTTATCGATTCATCTAATAATGAGATCTTAAATGTCGTGTGTCAAAGGACCTTGTTCAAACTAATTTGCGTTGAAAGTAGGTTACGTATGTACTTTTGAAGTTCTACAAAGTTAAATTGTTTATAGAATGTACCACTTCATAGTTCAAAAGTTAGAGAGGGAAGCACAATCGAGAATATGCATGTAATTCAAATACGAGATTTTTTTATATAATGTCTTTATTGCTGTAGACGTCTAACGTTGTTTTTTTTTATTCAATTCCTTTAATTTACAGATTTTAATTAATAAAAAGTGTTAAAAATGCGCGGGATAATTAAAATCACAAAACGCAATGCTATATAGATCAAATGGAAACGTGACGTCATTTTTCATTTTGACATTTTCAGATTGTCAACAAAGGCGAATATAATGCATAGTGCTTTTAATTTTGTGATTCTCTTTATCGTAATTTATTAGTGTAGTTTCGAGAAATAATTAAATATTAATATTATATTCATAGCCTTACACCATTTTTGTAGTACGTTCGCATATTCTGGAACAGAAAAAATACTTTGAGTATACTTTTAATGTTGTTTTCATAGTTTGGCACAATACAATATCTATGAGATAGTTTTTTAGCTTTTTCCACGGACTGTATCTATTAAATCTAGTTTATTTAATTTTGTTTGGGGGGCAAACAGCTGTTGGCTTACAAACTAAAGTTACAGAGATAACTAAAGAATAACTATACATAAACCTCCACAGATGATAGAGGAAATGTCAAAATATAAATATACATTAATTTTAGAAAAAAGAACAATATATAAAAAAATTGTGACCGGGAAACTAATTATTATTAAAATAGAGTTTGATTAAATTCGCATTTACAATGGTAGACTATCCACAAACAAGTCAATGTCCACATAATCCGACTTGCTGAGTTTGTTGAATTCGTTGACTGTTCTGATAAAAAATGAGTGGTATCTGAAAGCTGTACGTGTCAAGGGCGAATGAAGACTACAAGAACATTCAAATGTAGTATTTCAATGAGACTAGCACAGTCAATTTTGGACTGAGCAATTTTTACCAAGAAACGTATATCAGCACTATTTCTTCAAACTTTAAGGGGCAAAAGATGGTATACGGTACAGCGCTCAATGTAACCTTGGTACGGTATTTTGAATTTAAAATTGATGAATCTAGTGATTTTTTTAAATAAGTTCTAATCTATTGAAATGAACTTCAAAAAGAGAATTCCAAATTTGGCTTGCATACTCGAGGTGACTACGGACATAGGCACAACATAGAACTTTACAGGTTTTCATCTTGTTGAAAGAGCTAGGCATTACGAATTAGGAAACCTAAAGCAGACGAAGCCTTTTTGGCAATGAGATCAATATGATGATTATAAGCAAGTTTGGTGTCTAAATACAAACCTAGGTCCCGTATCACGTTGACTCTCATTAATGGCAGGTCGTATATATTATAGTGATAATTGTGATTTTTTTACGAGTAAACGTAATTACTTAACATTTAGACATATTTTAGTTTAAAATTGAAAACACTGAGAAAAATGAATATGTAGGTAAACTGATAAGGAACTATGACATCATCAAAAGTCAGCGAAAATTGTGGCGTTTAAATAGGTCAAAAATCGAGATTTGATATATATTAAAAAAAAATATTTGGACTTTAGTAACAGTATTTCTATTTTTCACTATGATATAACGATGTAAACAATTATTTAAAAATACAATAAAAAACATGAATATTCCCCATTCTTGCGGCTTTTGAAATAATATATTTCCTCTTAAATGAAAAAACCATTAACAAAAATCATTATGACTTTTCAAGATCTGATTAACTATGAACACCAATAAAAATTCAATCCTTAGTTACACATAGTAATATATATTTGTATACGCTCGCGACTTAGCAAGTATTGCAGCATTTAAAAAACAATGTAAGCTACCGTCTTAGTGGCAACTGTGTCGGGGTAAGCCACTTTGTCTGCACCCAAACAACTACAAACCGCTCCTGGGAAAATTGCCATGGGATTTCCGGGATAAAAAGTACCACACATTCTATAACATAAAATTTGCTATCGATCAAATGAAAAAACCGCTTTGGAATTCGAGTCTGGCCATCTCAAATAATTTCCAGAAAAATTCCCGCGAGATTTCCGGGATAAAAGGTAGCGCAGATTTTAAGTCTAGGAATTAGCTCTCGATCAGTGAAAACCGCATCGAAATCGGTCCACTAGTTTTTACCCGAATTTCGAACAAACAGACAAGAAATATAAAAAAGCATCTTGTTCGCCGTCGTTTATACAGTCTATTCCAGTTGTTTTTTTACATAGCTCCAATGTACAGACACGGCATGTTTTGAATTTTATAATAATAGGTTGGGGAAAAAGTCTTTTCGCATATAGTATGTATGAACTTGTAATAAGATCTCTTTGGCTATACCATTTGTATGTGGCTGGTTTTGGTATCATTAAAAAGTTTAATTTTAAAGAAGACAATTCCAAATTCATATTAGGAAAATGTGTGATTTTCATTTGTTTTTCTTATTGTTAAAATTAGTGAATCTAATGAAATAATTCGATACATTTTAAAATTTTACAACAAAAAAGGTAAAAATGCAACAATAGCCGCGAAAAAAATTTATGATGTTCATGGACCTAATGCAGTATCTGTGAGAGTAGCGCAAATTTGGTTTAAGCGTTTTCAATCCGGAAATTTTGATATCAAAGATGCACGTCGCTCTGGTCGCCCTGTTACCGACAAAAATGATGCCATTTTTGAAAAAGTGGGGCAAGCTCGGCATATTAGTAGTTACGAAGTAGCTGGAGAACTGGGAATTGACCACAAAACGGTTGTGGCGCATTTGAAAAAAGCTGGGTACACAAAAAAGCTCGATATTTGGGTGCCTCATGAGCTCACTGAAAGAAACCTAATGAACCGTGTACTCATTTGTAATTCTTTATTACGACGCAATGAAACCGAACCATTTTTGAAGAAGCTGATAACTGGTGATGAGACGTGGATCACGTACGACAAGAATGTGCGAAAAAGATCGTGCTCAAAGGCCGGTCAGGCTTCACAGACTATGGCGTAACCCGGGTTAACTCGCAACAAGGTGACGCTGTGTGTATGGTGGGATTGGAAGGGCATTATTCATTATGAGCTGTTACCGCCAGGAAGGATCATCGATTCCGAACTGTACTGCGAACAACTGATGAGATTAAAGCAAAAAGTTGAGAGAAAGCGGCGGGAATGAATCAACAGAAGGGGTGTGGTTTTCCACCATGATAACGCTACACCTCACACACCTTTAGACACTCAGCATAAATTACGAGAGTTTGGCTGGGAGGTGTTAATGCATCCGCCGTATAGTCCTGACCTTACACCTTCAGACTTTCACCTGTTTCGGTCTCTGAAGAATTCCTTAGGCAGTGTCAGGTTAACATCACGAGAGGACTGCCAAAACCACTTGTCGCAGTTTTTTGATCAGACGCCCCAAAATTTTTATAGCAATGGGATCACGTCCCTACCTACAAGATGGCAAAAAGTTATCCAACAAAATGGCTCCTACATACTTTAATCAAATGTAAATAAACTTTATAAAAAAACCTTTTGAATTTTTATATAAAATACGAAGAAACTTTTTCCCCAACCTAATATTATAGATAAATTGATATTTAACTTTATTTATTGTCGCAGGATGTCAGAGGACAAAACATTCAAGTATTTATTAGTTTATTAATCTGAAATACTAAATTCTACGAAATGTTCATAAAGCAGTCATTTCGATAAGGAGACAAGATAATAATGATCTTAAGAGCAAGTTGACAAGTAAACAAAAAGCGGGGTTATCTCAGGCTATACTTATATTTGCTTCGAGAAGCTTTCGTGCCACCGATAAATCAGCCAACTACAGATCCGTCAAGACGACTTCTCTAATTCTCTACTTCAAGTGAGTATATTAATTTACCGCAATAAATATTTTGGAAGTTTATTACACAAAATCGAAAAGCTACCTAACATTATTATGGAAGAGTTTATACTCTTCCATAATAATGTTAGGTAATTTTAACACCCCTCCTTAATGCTGTGTAAAAAAATCTATCGCGTCTGCCAACATGAAAATAAAATGTAGTGAATGCCTTCCATATACAACTAAGAGATTTTGAATTGTAAACTACACAATTACCACGTCATGTTAGGGATAAATATTGTTACACAAAATTATGATAAATTATAGACAACTACTCTATACAAAACAGGCGCTAATCAAAGAATAAATAAAAATATAACATTATTATTTTTCAATTAAGGGAATAGCCGACTGTATCGTTTAAAAATAAGAGTACATAAAATTAATTAATAACCGTAAAAAGAAACATAACAACTATGCAACAAAATAAATGTAACATAACTTCAGTTGAAGACATTGATGGCCTACCAGGGTGAGGCAAATCTTCCAGCACATCTCGACCGCTTTTGAACGCTTTGTACCACCCATAAGCACGTGTTTTTGATAAAGTTAATTCACCGTAAGCCTTCTGTAACATTTTCAGTGTCTCCAAACACGAAATTCCATTGGCAATGCACAATTTAAGAAAAACCCTTTATTCGATGTTTTTGTCCATTATGAAATTCGCAATACACACTAAATATGATCTAACTAAAACGTCACTGTATTTAATCTAAATGACCGATGCAATTCAAACTCCGCGCCTAAATGAAAAACAGTTTTGCCAATCTAACAAAAAAAAAACACAAAAAATTTAATTTGGAACCATAAACAAATCATCCATTCCCGATACTTTTCTGACAGAATATATGTAATTTTAATACCTAAGGTGGTGATTAACCATTTTCGTAATTTTGATCGTTTTGTTCATTTTGGTCATTTTGGTCGTTTTGATCGTTTTGGTTATTTTAGTCGTTTTAGTCAATTTAATAATTTGATAATTTTGGTAATTTTGGTCATTTTAGTCATTTTGGTTATTTTGGTAATTTTGGTCAGTTTGGTAATTTTGGTAATTTTGGTTATTTTGGTCCTTTTGCTCGTTTTGGCCATTTTAGCAATTTTGGAAATTTAGATTGTTTTCGCCATTTTTGTAACTTTGGTCATTTTGGTCATTTTTGAAATTTACAGATAGATTGACGGGGGATATTTAAATAAAACTAGAATGGGTTGAAATTGGGGATGAAAGTTTGTATGAGACCAATCATTTCCCAAGTTTATAGATATCAAAATTCATCATCCTTAAAACATGTGATAGTAACTCGACATGTCTATCTATTAAGCTTTCACAGAAAGAACAACTGGGAATACTGGATCGGTTTTGCTTTAATTTTGTTTAAATGTAGTTTTAATATCGAAAATGGACATAAATACTTTTCATGCCATCAAGATGGAATAGTTTACAATGTAAAAAGAAGTGAATCTTACGGAGGCAAATAGCACTAACATAAAAAATTTAATACAATGTAACATGTATTATCGCCTGCTCTTTAAACAAGGAGGTGCACTAGAGTTTGAACCGCGACCTACGGGGTAGACTTTATGAAGATGTAAATTATTCAAAAAAATCTCATCTAAAGTTTTTAATTGAACTTACAAACATATTTATAAATATCTCAATGTACATGACAATTATCGATATTTCAGAATGAAAGCTGTACTACTTCTCGCGTTGCTGTCGTGCTTCATGGCCGTGGCATACAGCGACCTAGTGTGTGGTTCAAGCTACTGCAAGCAGCATCCTTGCTCCTCACCTGTGGCAAAGACCAGCTGCCGTTCTCCATCTCACTATCGTCCCAATCACGCTGGAAAATGCGCTTGCTGTCCTGCTTGTGTAACTTTAATGGGTAAATACTAATCTTCAAAGTCTAAGAAAAAAAATATTTTACAAATTACTATTAAACCGCAACATGGTTCCACATATTTATGATATCCTCGTAACGCGTCAAATCTCTGTTGCATTGCACGGACGCATTACATATTCGTCTATCCTATATAAGTATGAACTGAATGAAAATGATCGCGAAGTTTTGCGTCCAAACCATTTAGTTTTAAATTCATTGATTTTTATTCGTAACTATTACATTGGTTAGGATTAAAGTATTATATACGCATATCCTTGAAGGCCACGGGCCATGAAAATGGCCCGGACTTTTGGAGTGCTTGCATGGGGCTACACAAAGGACAAAACCCGGTGAATGTAGGACTATTGTAGGAAATGAGAACAAAAGATACCTGGCTATAGTGATGAACTGCTAGTGGAATTAGAGATCTGGGACTATGGGGACTGTGGCGTCTGCCCGTCGCAATGTTCGGGGAACATGGATAAAACAGGCAGGCGGTGACACGCCGTCCCCTAAATGGGTCCCAAAAAATGTCGTAGATACAAGATTGGCGAGGGGCAACAAGGATATGAGTGTCTGTGCAGAGGTGGACTGCAGGTTCGCCAAAGCTACTTCCGTCGTTAGGCCATTGAGTACTATTATTATCGATATAATATTATGGATAATCTAATAATTTACATCTTTGCGTCATAAATCTTTATTTTCTGTAGCTTCGTCAAGGTATAGACGCAACACTTCTTAAGCCAAATACGTATTAATCATTTTAGATATTGGTCGAGCACTCCTTGTTAACAAGTCACATAATATATTACTAACCTTGACTAACCTACTTAAAAACAAAATTGATATCTAACCGGTGTTAAACTTGTTTACACATACATATACATACTAGAGTTTATCCCGCAGCTGCGCCGTGGGTCAAACTCCAGTGCGTACCTCTTGTTTAAAGAGCAGGCGTTAATACCTACAGGTTACATTGTGTTAAATTTTTATGTTAGTACTATTTGGCCCCTGAAGATTCGCTTCATTTTATATCGCAAACTACTTATCTCCCGGGATAAAAAGTATCTACATCCATTTTCGATATAAAAACTACATATATACAAAATTACACCAAAACCGGTCCAGTACTCAAGTAGATTATCCGTGAAAGCTCAGCAGGCAGACAGATCGAGTTACTATCGCATTTATTTATAAGTAAATGATGAATTATTATATTACCTATATCTTCTAAACTTGAGAAATGATTGGTCTCCAATGCACACTTTCAACCCCTTCTAGTTTTATTTATCTATCCCCTGTGCAGCTAACTGCAATCTACACAAATGACAAAAAACCCAAAAAACCCAAAATAGGCAAAAATGGTAAAAAAGACAAAAGAGCCAAAAATTACTAAAATGTCAAAAATTACAAATATGTCAGAAATGCTAAAAGTGCAGAAATGCCAAAAGGGCTAAAAATGCCAAGTATGCCAAAAATGACCAAAATGCCATAAATGACCAAAAGTACCACAAACGACTAAAACGCCAAAAATGCTAAAATTGAAAAAATTCCAATAATGACCAAAATGACAGAAATGCCAAAAACGCTTAATTGCCAAAGTGCCCACAATGCCAAAAATTACCGCAATGTCCAAAGTGTCAAAAATGACCATAATGCTAAAAATGCCACAATGACCAAAATCGCCAGTGACCACAAAATAAAAAATTGCCAAAATCGCCAAAGTGACCGAAATGACCAAAATCGCCAAAATGATGAAAATGGCCAATATGATCAAAATGACCATAATGACGAAGTTAACCAAAATGCCAAATTAGTAAAAACCCTATTTTACTTTCTGGGATTACCTGTACATAAATCTATCCCATTATCCGGGATAAAAAGTATCCCTTGTCGACCCTCGATATTAAAATTACATATATACAAAATTTCATCCAAATCAGTCCAGTAGTTTTTTCGTAAAAGCATAAAAATTAAAGAGACAAATATATTTTTATCCAGAAAACTTTCCATTTTTCGGGATTAACAGTATGCTGTGTTCATTCCGACATCGAATAAATATATATACTGAGTTTCAGCCATATCCGTCCAGTAGATTTTCCGTGAAAAGGGAACAGACAGACAGACAGAGTTACATTATACTAAATTTTTATGTTAATGCCATTTGCACCCGGAAGATTTATTTCATTTTATATCGCAAACTATCCTATCTCCTGGATGAAAAGTATTTATATCCATTTTTAGTATTAAAACTACATTTAAACAAACTTACAGCAAAACCGATCCTGTATTCCTAGTAGTTTACCATGAAAGCTTAACAGATAGACATATGGAGTTACTATCGTATTTTTTACAGAAAATGTATTTTTATATCTATAAACTTAAGAAATGATTGGTCTAATACAAACTTTCATCTTCTATTTCAAACTCTCTTAGTTTTATTATCTATCCCCCGTCTATGAAAACTACATAAATGACAAAAATGACGAAAATGTCTAAAATGACCAAAATGACCAAATTGACCAAATTGACCAAAATGACCAAAATGACCAAAATGGTCAATATGACTAAAATGGTCAAAATGACCAAAATGGTCAAAATGACTAAAATGGTCAAAATGACTAAAATGACCAAAATAACCAAATTGTCCAAATTGACCAAAATGGCCTAAATGACGAAAATGGTCAAAATGACTAAAATAACCAAAATTACTAAAATGACCATTCCATAGGCCATTTCTGTAATTTTTTTTTTTTGTACTTTTTGTCCCTTTTCCTCTTTTAACCTTTTTGTACTTTTTGTCCTTTTTGCTCTTTGTTAATAAAGTAGTCTTGTTGTATTTTGAAACTTGTATTATATGAAAATTTTGAAATAGATACAATTATTATGAATATTTTGAGACGACCGTGTTCGCTGCTCTTTTCTTGTCAATCCCATCTCCCCGCCGCGCGCGCGCCTTCCCCCGCTCGTAGTCTTTGCGCCTCACGCCCCACTCCTACTTACAGCGTGAACACTCTTTTTGTCATTTTGGATCTTTTTGTCCTTTTAGCTCTTTTTGTCCTTTTCTGATTTTTTTGCTCTTTTTTTCTTTTTGGTCTTTTTGTCCTTTTAGCACTTTTTGTCCTTTTTGTCATTTTTCATAGACGGGGGACAGATAAATAAAACTAGGACGGTTTGAAATAGAGGATGAAAGTTAGGATGAGACCAATCATTTCTCAAGTTTATAGATATAAAAATTTATCGTCTTTAAAAAATGCGATAGTAACTCTATATGTCATTCTGTCAAGTTTTCACGGAAAACTACTGCAAATACTAGATCGGTTTTATTGTACTTTTGTTTAAATGTAGTTTTAATGCCGAAAATGGACATTATACTCATGCCAGGAGATCGGATAGTTTGCAATATAAAATTAAGTGAATTCTCGGGGTGCGAATAGCACTAACATTAAAATTTTGTACAATGTAACCTGTATTAACGCCTTCTCTTTAAACAAGAAGCACGGACTAGAGGTTGACCAGCAGCGCAGCCGTCGAGTAAACTCTAGTAGATAAATAAAATTAGAACGGCTTGAAACAGATGATGAAAGTTTGTATGAGACCAATAATTTCTCAGGTTGATAGCTATAAAAATCCAACGTCTATAAAAAATGCAATAGTAATTCGATATCTCTATCTGTTAAGCTTTCACGGAAAAACTACTAGGAGTACTGGATCGGTTTTGCTGTAATTTTCTTTAAATGTTTAATACATAGAAACTTTTAATAAATGCCGGGAGATGGGATAGTTTGCAATATAAAGTGAAGTGAATCTTCCGGAGGCAAATAGCACCTACATAAAAATATAGTATAATTGTAGTCTAGCGAAAATCAAAATTAAAATATTCAATATTAAATTTATTTGTTCAAATGATTTTAAATTATATAGTACAAATATTAAGGACATCATCAGATAATATGATATAAATCTACAGTTCTCTTCCATACTTTTCTTTTTCATAGCTTCCACCAGGACTATCCCAGTATACAATACCTCTTCAAACCGTGGATAAAGAGTATTTAAAAAAAAAATACTACGGAACCGACGCAGTTTCCTATGATAGGAAAATGAATAATATGACAATAGAGAGGTATTCTAATTATGTATTATATGGCAATGCAAATTAAGGAAAAGAAGACATTTCTTTCTACCGTGAGACCTAGCAAGATAAATTCAATATGGTACAGTGACAAACAATCACCAATTACATTCAGCGGAAAAGAAAATAAAACAGTGCTTGTGCCTTCGAAAATATTACGAACATCTTTTCTATTTTGTGAAGTTGATATAGTTAGATTTATTATTTTAGAAATATTTTTAAGTTTTTACTTTAGTTCCTTTATATAAGTTTTAGGTTCAGTTTTGAATGCAACAGCTACAACCTGATTCGTCGTTTGAGAACTTAGTTGAGTGTCATGAATGCTCCCAGGTACGGTACTTTAAAGGTCAAAGAGGGTGGAGGATTCATATCGGCAAAGCTCATAAGGACCGAGATGGACACTCAGGCTCTTTGCCTAACCCTCAACCTGTTTTTGACTCATTGTCGGATAGCACCCAAATTCCATTTTGGCAAAGAATTTCAAAATTAAAATATTCGGCACCAATTTTAAAAAGAATCCCTCGAGCAGTAAGATCTAGTGTATGTGAAATATTCTCCAAACATATAAAAAAAGTTTTGGCACAAAATACCTTACGTACCTGGGAGGATTTGTTACTGCTCCCTTATCAAATACTCAATATAAATAAAGATGATCAAGGTACGGTTACATCGAAAATTAGGAAAAATTGTAAAATTATACAAACTATTGGACACAGATTAGATAAACAGATTAACCAAACGAAAAAATACCCATGTTGTAAAACTCATTTGAAAAATTTTATAGAATCAAAATTGTCAGACGGTGATATAAAGGGAGCAGCACGGATTCTGTTCTCAAACGACGATGTAGCTCCTAATGACGAGACTACTCTGCGTGCTTTACGGGATAAGCACCCACCTTCAGGAAACGCTCAATTACTGGATGACGATGATGCCAATAACAGCAGCACCCACGCTACTCCGGAGGAAATACTCAAGGCGGTTATGTCCTTCAGAAGTGGTTCGGCTGGAGGGCTAGATGGCCTCGCTCCACAACATTTGAAAGATTTGTTAAGTGGGGCCACTGGCACCTCGGGCGTGACACTTCTGAGAGACATAACAAATTTAATTAATTTAATGCTTTCGGGTAGTGTAAATATGGATATACTACCCATAATATACGGTGCCAACCCATGCGCTTTAAAAAAAAAAGATGGCGGTATTCGTCCCATAGCAGTTGGCACCACGTACCGGCGACTCGCAGCCAAAGTATGCTGTCGAGCTATAAAAGACCTAAGCTCCAGCTACTTTCCTCCAAACCAATTAGGTTTTGGAACCAAGGGTGGCTGCGAAGCGGCGATACACGCGCTGAGAACATTCGTCACTAGTAATGCTTGTGAAGCCATCCTTAAGGTGGATGTGAAAAATGCATTTAATTCGGTCAATAGGTGCACTCTATTGGCCGAAATTAAAAACCGATTTCCAAAAATTTACAATTACATTAGGCAATGCTATAGTGAAAATTCTTTTCTGGTTTACCAAGACAACCTTATACATTCGGCAACTGGTTGCCAACAGGGTGAAACTCTTGGGCCAGCCATCTTTTCGCTTGCTATTCACCCAATCATACAGAAACTAAATTCAAAATTTAACGTATGGTATCTTGATGATGGGACCTTAGGAGGTGACATAGATACACTAAAAAATGACTTGAAATATTTAATAAGTGAGTTTGGCAAAATAGGTCTGTCATTGAATTATTCCAAATGTGAACTTTTTATACCAAATGCTAACGAAAAAGACAACAACACTATTTCCGATTTTCAAGTTCTGGCTCCAAATTTAAGATTAGTAAAGAAAGACAATCTAAGCCTCCTTGGGTCCCTATCCCCTATCTTCGATGAATTTTTTCCTTGTTTCGTTGACGATAAAATCCAAAACATCCTGTCAAAAATAAAAAATTTAAAAGAAATAAGCGCACATAGTGCCTATTTTTTTATTCGGTATTGCTTGTTTACTCCAAATTTCACATACATTTTGCGGTGCTCTCCACTTTGGAGACATCCAAATATTTTATACAATCTAGACAACATTATTCGACAAACTTTAACCTCCATTATAAACATACCTTTGGAAGATCGATCGTGGACCCAAGCATCCTTACCAATACACTCAGGAGGCTTGGGTGTACGCAAAATTTCCGAAATAGCATTACCTGCCTTCCTGTCCTCAGTTTATAGTACTGTGGACCTCATAGGACAAATATTAAATCCGTCACTTAGTGGCTTTGAGGTCCCATACTTGACTAAGGCCAGAAATGCTTGGTCCTTGGCTTGCCCATCGCAAAATTTACCCGTGGAACCGAAGTCGCAGAAGCTATGGGACGGGCCGCTCAGCAAGCTAATACATGAGAACTTTTTGTCTTCTTGTATTGGCGAAACTGACCGAGCCCGTCTTTTAGCTGTCTCTAAATGGGAGTCAGGTTTGTGGCTCCAAGCTCTGCCCTCGGCGAATTTAGGCACTCTCTTGGATGACAATACATTCAGGATTGCTGCTTGCATTCGTCTGGGGGCAGGTGTTGTAGTGCCTCATCGCTGTCGGTGCGGAGATGGAGTTGATAAGTTCGGCCACCATGGCTTGTCATACGCAAGGAGCGCTGGCAGAATGTCACGGCATGCTACACTTAATGACATTATCCGTCGGTCTCTTGTCACCGCCGGGGCACCAGCTGTTCTTGAACCAAATGGGCTGTGCCGCGACGATGGTAAGAGACCAGATGGGATGTCGTTGGTGCCATGGAAGATGGGACGCCCCCTAGTATGTGACGCAACTTGTGTCGATACTTTGGCGGCGTCCCATCTTCCAGACACAGCCGTGACAGCCGGGGCTGCTGCTGCACACCAGGAGGCCCTGTAATGTCGCAAATATGTGTCCATTGGTAATGGGTACGTATTTGTGGCTTTCGGGGTCGAGACCCTAGGGCCGTGGGGGCCTGGAGCTCATCACCTCTACCGAGATCTCTCAACGCGTCTAATTGAGGTCTCGCGTGACCAAAAGGCTGGCTTACACCTAGGGCAACGAATTAGCGTTGCCATCCAACGCGGAAATGCGGCCAGCATTTTGGGCACGCTCCCCGCCGACAGCGATTTGGAGTCAATTTTTTATTTATAGATTTGTTATTTTGTAAATTTAGAAATATTTGATTTGTAAATAATAATATTGTTACCAGTTTGCGGGACTTAGTATAATTCTTCTAATATATAAAATTCTCGTGTCGCAGTGTTTTTACCTAACTCCTCCGAAAGGGCTGAACCGATTTGTATAAAATTTCGTGTGCATATCGGGAAGGTCTGAAAATCAGCCAACATCTATTTTTCATACCCCTAAATGATAAGGGTGACCCGCCTCTAAATTTTATTTCTTTATTTTTTGACAACATTTCTTATTTTATTTTTTTTATAATTTGGCATTAATAAATACATATGACCCTAAATTTTCACCTTTCTATCACTAACCCCTATTTTTTAATAGCGATCTTATATTTAATAATTTTTACTCTCGGCGGTCGATATTTGATTAGTTACCACTGATCAGTTATTCCTGCAAGGCATCTACCGGTGCCACTTCTCACCACGTAAACAGCACAGAGTAGGGATGAGAACGAAGCCGGTCTCCTGTCTTTCTCACACAATAAGCTATCGCTCACTCACTAAAGTTTAGGGCTTAAACCGTTTTCGGCCATTATTATTGATTGTGCGTCGATCGTAGCAATGACGCTTATACTTATGTGTGTTCAAGTGGGTTCCGGGGTGGTTTAGATTCAAATTTAAACCAGGTAAGTGACGCTGCAATCAGATTTCAGGATTTTGGTCAATTATTTTTGTATGTGTTCAAGTGGGTCCCGGGATGATTTAGATTCAAATTTGAATCAGGTAGGTGGCGCTGCAATTGGGTGTCAGGATTTAGGTGAATTATTTTTGTATGTATTCAAATGGGTCCCGGGATGATTTAGATTCAAATTTGAAACGGGTAGGTAGTGCTGCAATCGGGTTCCAGGATTTAGGTGATTATTTTTTGTGTGTGTTCAAGTGGGTCCCGGAATGGTTTAGATTCACAATTGAACCTGGCAGGTGGCGCCGCAAATTCCTCCCAAACGGTAGGTCTGATTTTGATGCAATTTTTTGTTGTTCAAGTGGATTCGAGAATAGTTTAAATTAACATTTGATCCCGGTAGATGACGCTGTAATCGGGTTCGTTCTAAATTTTCATTTTTTAAAGACAGGACAACGTCTGCCGGGTACAGCTAGTGTAATCTGTATTAAGGCCTGCTCTTTTAACAAGAGGCACGCAACGAGAGGTTCACCCGCGGCCTGGCCGCGGGGTAAACTCTAGTAAATTTATAAAAGGCGAATTTGCGACGCTGTCATGTGTGAATAAATTAAATTAAAAAGATTACATTGTTTAAGTTCATTATTTTTATACAACACACATACGAATGCTAATAACGTCGTTAATAAATATCACATCGCAAAAAAGTTAATTAAAGGAAAATATAATTAAACAATAATCATTATACAAAGCATGGGAAAATCGTAGAATTCACTATAATATAATTATAATAAAAGATATGCTTTTGGCTTAAAACACTAGCGAAAGATTATTTTGAAGACATTTCAATGCTAAATTTTATTACGTATTATTGGCGATATAATTTTTTATATTACTTATTACTTTTTTCTACTGTTCTTTTAATTGCACGAGATCAGTAGACAGGCAGACGGCCCCACCCGATGAAAATCGGTTGTTATCGCCTATGGACATTTGTAACACTAAAGATGCTGCTCTCTTAAGGGAACATGCTACTAATGCCCGAACACAACTTAAGGTTGTTATGGTGATATACTGTAAACCAGGTCGTAGCCATCCAGACGGGCAAATACTCTACCACCTGCTGTGGGTTGTTTTGTGGCCTCTTACGACAGGCCACCCGGCCGCAGGAAATTGTATTCTTTCTCCGTTCCTGCCCGGTTTTATATTATAAAGCAACAGAAAGGAGTTAGTTCTTTCCATACCAATATCAAGAGTCGATTTTTTAATCATCAGATAATAGTTATCAATCGCATAAATTATATATAACCTGAGTAAATGAATTCAAAGGTGAAACCATTCAAATGTTTTATTCATGGAATTGACGTTGTTAATTTTTCCATGTTATACTTTATTCTCTGAATAACTTTTATTTGTTTATTGAAAAATCGGCCCTTAGTTAAATTACTCACCTAAGTAATAATCCCTATTAATATTATAAATTCGAAAGTAACTCTGTCTGTCTGTTCCGTTTTCACAGAAAAACTACTGGATTTATTTAGTAGAAACTCAGTATATATATATATATATATATATATAATATATATATATATATATATATATATATATATATATATATATATATATATATATATATATATATATATATATATATTCGATACCGAGGATGAACAAAGGATACTTTTTTGGCATAGTTTTCGGGCTAAAAATATATTTGTCTCTTTGTTTGTTACGCTTTTACGAAAAAACTACGGGACCGATTTGGCTGAAATTTTGTATATATGTAACTTTGATAGCGAGGGTGGACAAGGGCTACTTTTTATTCCGGATAATGGGATAGATTTTGAGATAGATTTAAGTACAGGTTATCTCAGACCTAATCCCAATACTTACTTTAAAGTATTACCTTTTTTATTGTCGTGGTGTAAATTATTTATGCACTATAATTTTCTCCTTAGGGACAACAGTGAGATGGTGACGGATTCGCTTAATACGTACATGAAATAAATCCTACATAATTATTTCAACGAAAATTGCTTTAAACAAGAAAGGCCAAGTAGTCGTGCGATAATGGGGTTTATGGTTACGTGTTTGTTAGAGTTCTCGAGCCTTATTGACCAAAACGGTAGAAGCACGTCACCATTATGCTACTAAATGCGTGGTGAAAAACGTGCTTCTGCTTAAACTATGCTTTTATTCGACTCTTAGTTTCTTAGAAATTTGGTCGGTAAAGACATTACGGTTATTTATTTACGTTTTCAACTTTACTTTTCTAGGTGAAAACGCAGCCTGTAAAACATACAGCAAGGAGCTTGGCGAGACCCCATCAGCCGTCTGTCGTGAGCCACTCAAATGCCTGAAGGGCGTGTGTACTAAGGTTACACCCAGGAAATAAATATACGACTATGGTTTAAGAATATACACAAATTAAATGAAAATATATTTATAATTATTGCATTAAATAAAGTTCGGGTTGCTTAACATTATATCCCAGTATAAATAAAACTATAATAGCTATTGTAAATTTGTAATATTTATTAAATACCTGTATCTAGAAAGCGGCTTCAGACGCTTATTATTCTGTTCTTGCGGAAAAGTAGCATCATCCGGGATAGAAAGAAAGAAGAAAAAATAAATCAATGTATTTATTTGGAACAGACATAAGAACAATAAAGTTACAAGTTGCAGGACTCGAATTAAAATGCCGTTGGAATTATTATATTATATGTTGGAAAATCTTTTAAGTTAAAGATTGTGTTAACGGTTCGACATTTTTTATTGAAGTAAATTTGAAAATGTATTCTATACAATAATCATGTTTTGTCTATGCCATTAGCACTTATGAAGGTTATACAACATGCCCCCCTTAATGGAAATAGAGAAAATATAAAAACAAGGCAAAACCAAAGTAATAAAATGAAAATAATACAATATACTACAAACTAATAACCTTAAAAACGAAAACATGTTTACAGATTTAAACTAAACCTAATTCCGAGGTACACCTAAGGTGTGCTATACAATTTAGAGGCTTAGTTAGAATATCTGCCGGCATTTTATTAGTTTGCAAGAATTGTATATTTATTATGCCTTCAGCAATTTTCTCTCTTATAAAGTGATACTTTGTATCAATGTGTTTTGTCCTATTGTGGTGGATTGGATTTAAAGCAATTTTTTGCGCACTTTGACTATCACTAAATAACGTTACCTTATCATTGTTACCAGTAATGTCAAATACTAACCTCCTAAGAAAAATTGCCTCCTTAGCGGCACTAGTTAACGCCATGTCTTCGGCCTCCGTTGAAGATAAAGCTACCGTCGGTTGCTTCTTACATTCCCAACTGATAGGGCCATCTGCTAGCTTGAAGCAATAATCGGTGTAGGAGCGTCTGTCAATCTCACAATTTGCCCAATTCGCATGCGCATTTTAAACTTCCATGAAACATAGTCGTCTCTTCCTTTTAAATATATTCCTGCATACAATGAATGCAGGCTTGACCCTGTTTTCTTGTGATCCCCTGACATATTGAAACTTTTGTTTTTTTTTCTTTGTCAGACGTATTTTGTGAATTACCACAATTGAAAAAGTTACTTTACACAATAAACACAATGCCACAGCAACTTTAAAATAAAAAAATGTAACTATTAGCTCATTTTAAAGAGCCTCGTGCTGATAACGAATGTTGGAAATCTTTTAAGTAAAAGATTGTGTTAACGGTTCGACATTTTTTATTGAAATAAATTTGAAAATGTATTCTATACAATAATCATGTTTCGTCTATGCCATTAGCACTTATGAAGGTTATACAACATTATAGAGTTTATTAGAACTATACAAACACGTATAACACGAGTACAAATATAACCGAACACAACAAGTCCAAACGTAATGCAGAAGGTCGTAATTCAATAACACGCGCAAAGCCCTGTACATGTACACAAGTCTTGCTTCGCTCGTGGTTATCGCTCGACTGCTGCGTCCCTCAATCGGAGCATCGCTTTATATGCAATATGTCTGCCCGGCCGCGTGGACCGAATTTCTTAGAATCAGTTTGCACTTTCAATCTGTCAAACCTGGCTAATGACTGCCATAAAAGATTACAATACAATAATCAATGGGCTGTTTTCTAATCACAAATTTTAAACACAAAGTAAACAAAAGAAGTCCAAATGCCGAAAGGTAATAAAATGTATTTTTATAGGTATACAGGTGTGAATTTGTTTTTTTCGGCGTCTAGGTCGTAACAATAATATACCGGTATAGCCAGAAATGAAACTTAAAAATTAAGAAAGTTCTTTGGCAAATATTCCTTGTTAGCATATATACCAAAAAAAGTTCTATCAAAGGTAAATAACTTATTGGATAGATCTATGTGTGTGTGTGTGTGTGCATAGTAATGTGTCATCACACTAGTTATGACAACTTGTAAACGTATGAAAGCTGGTTAAGAAATGTTTCTTTGACGTTAAAGTAAGTATCTGTGATAGAGATGTTATATAAAAAAAAAACCTTAAACGATGCCTCTTTCGTGTTCTTATCACCGCACTACACAGAAGGAACTTGGAATTTATTCACACTTTCTGATTGTCATGTTTGTCACACGTCCTCTGTATGTGGCGCACGCTCCTTCTTGTCCGACGTGTACAAGCAGTGATGGGTTTACACTAGGGGCACTAGAGGCTACTACCCAGGGCGGCGAAATTTTCAAGGGCGGTAAAATTTGGAGTGTCAGCAAATAAACAACTTTCTGATATAAAAATCAATGATTTGCAAAAATAGGGAAGTTTTTGGTTTCATGCCAAATCTTAAAAATCGTGTTCTCATTGGATATTTACGTTTTGAAGTCTAGTTACAGTGCATAGATAATAGGGCGGTATTTATCACGGTGCCCCAGGACGGCACTTAAGGTAAATCCGGCCCTGTGTACAAGCTGTGGCAAATATTGCCTTCGTGATTTTCCCAGAGAACTACAATAGGACGCACTCTTTAGAAAGAGCGAAACGTTTATCCTAATACGGATGTGGAACGAGCTATGTTGAGGATATCCTTAAGAAAACTACATAAGTTTACCGACATAGCTCGCAAAATTGGCAAGTTGAAGCGGCAATGGGCTGGTCACAGGACTAATGGCCGATAGTGCAAACGAATTCTGGGGTAGAGACCGCGTTTCGGCAACTATAGTGTAGACGCCTTATCGTCCGAGGACTTGCGCAAGGTCGCCGGTGGAGGCCAGGTGTGGAAGGTTTAGCTGACGACGGATATCTTAAATCGATGAAGTAGACAACCTATTGCCTCCTTTAATAGTGTTTCAGGTGACTATGTTACGACGGTAGCCACGTACCAGGGTTATTTATGTATATTGGACCATACCATTCGGTTATTTATTTATATTGGAGTTAAAATACATTATAATAAATTGTTATATTAATGCGTAGTATCCGTCATAATACAATTTTACACAAACGCCGGCCGGCGACGGTCATATTCAATCTTACCTACATTTATTAAAAAGGTGCGCTCCTGCAATTTTTCATAAAATTGAAAACGGGCATATACGTACATTAATGCAATTTTTAATTGAATAATTAAACATTGAATTAGGTATTTTTCATGACATAATAGGAAATTCATAGATTACATAGGTACTGACATATTACGATTAACATACATAAGTGTAAAGCGGCGGCTACGTCTGCATAAGCCTCGAATATGTTTTCCACTCCATTGTTTTATTTCTAAACATTGTTATTACATAACGGAGAGACAAGTGAACCAATTTTCATAAAAATCGAATAAATTCTAAGGTGGGGGGATAACAAAACGGTCTAACGAGTATACAAGCTAAATAAAACAAGTTCATATTCACATTTATACTTTAGAAATAAATATCATACAATATTATTCGATTTGATTTATAATTTATTTACTTAGTTTTAGAATTGAATTGTATATAGTACTAGCTGACCCGGCGAACTTCGTACCGCCATATTTTCTGAATTCCTAAAAGACTTTGTTTCGAGACACAAAAACAAAATCACCAAAATCGCTCCAGGTAATTAGGAGGATTCTAGAACCCGATCTCAGCGCCACCTACCGGTTCCAATTGTGAATCTAAACCATCCGGGGCCTATTCAAACACACAAAACAAATAGCATCAAAATCGGTAAAGTCGTTCTCAGGTTATGCTCGTACATACATTTCTACGATTCATTTTTATTTACAAGATTAATAAAGAAATTTTAATTAGGGATTCAACACAAATAACATTTTTTTCTACTATTTAATTAAATTATATCATCACTTAAGCGGTTTACTTAAGTTTTAAGATGAAACATTTTTAAAACAAAAAAATGAATTATACAATTATAAACAATAGACAAATTCAATACCAAAGAACAATGATACAATTAAGAGTTATAAATGTAAAGTAACTAATTCATTGACATTTATATACAGCAAATTATATATATTAATTAATTGCACTTATTCATAAGTTATACATTATATTCAGATTATAAGATTGTTCTTTCATTACCCAATGACCCATAACAATGGTAACTGAGCTTAAATAATTAATTAAGAAACGTAATGTAATTAAGGGTCGTTTAACAAACTTTATTAATTATATAGACAAGTTGGATAATTTAACATCAGTCGAAACTATCGAACTTCATGTTCGTCTAACCAAAATAGATTATTTTTTTCTTAATTCGAGGAAATTCAAACTTCAATTGTATGCCTTATAGCAGATGAGAGGGACATAGTGGTACAGGCAGCAGAGCAATCCTTTTTTGAAAACCTTTTTATGCAAACGTTGCGACTGCACAAGAGATATTAAGTACCAGGCCACTTAGAAAGTATTACGAAAAAAGCTTTTTATGTATGAGAGACTGGCCACTTATAATCTGTTTTGAAAATATGGTTATTTATAACTAAAAATAAGTACGTTCCAATTTTAAAATTTCCCTCCATGTTGTTTGCGAGCTAATTTAAATTATCGTGTCTTATTGAAAAATGGATCTGCGCCGAGAACAATTTTCGCGCTATGATTTTTTACGATTTCAAGTGTCGCCTGAAACCGGACAAATTGCACGATAGATTTCAAATGACACTCATGGATGAAAGCCCTTCTAAGGCGACCGTGTATCGTTGGTATAACGAATTCAAGCGCAGTCGACTAACTTTGGAGGATGAAGAAAGAAGTGGTCGCCCTTTGACGGCTGTTACGGAAGAAAACGTGCTAGCAGTGAAAAAATGTATTCAATACAATAGGCGAGTTACGTATCAAGTGATTCAGCACGTTCTGCAGATTGGATCGGTAAGCCTTCACGAGATTCTAAACGGGCATTTTCGCGTGAGGAGGATAGTTTCACGGTGGATGCCGCACTACCTCACCGATGCTCAGAAGCAGGCCCGGATGGAATGGTACCGTGATATGATAAACAAATTTGAACCAGGCTCGTCTCGGCGTGTTTACGACATAATTACAGGTGATAAGTTCTAGATTTACTAATACGATCCAGAAACGAAGCGCAAGTCGTCAGTTTGGGGGTTTCAAAACGAATCAACGCCTGCCAAAGTGAAGCGATCTAGATGCGGGGGGAAGATTTTGATCGAGAGTTTTTTCAATTTGACTGGCTACTTGGTGTCAATTTCTTTACAGAACCAAAGAAGCATCAACGTCGAATGTTATATATACTACCAAATGCTTGGCATAAGTTTTCTCTGCTGTGAGCAACAAACGACCAAACACAGGGCTCCGCGGGCTACTGTTCCACCACGTCAACGCGCCCGCCCATACTGCGCTCAAAACGGGGGACTTCCTGGACAGCACACCGGTCAAACTCCTGGGTCACCCTCCTTACAGCCCTGACCCTGCACCGTGTGACTTCTTTTTATTCCCGAAAATAAAAAATCAGCTCAAAGGGATACAATTTTCGTCGCCGAAAGATGCGCTGTCAGCGTACGAGCAAGCTGTAAACGGCGGACTGGAAAAAATGTTTCGAAAATCTGTTCAGACGCATGAAACTTTGTATGGAGGCTGGTGGAGAGTACTTTGAAAAGATTTAATAATAAAATATTTACCTATAGAACATTTTTTTTTATTTTCGTAAAACTTCAGGACATATGACAAAACCCAATATATCCACAAAATTCATATTTTCTCCCACATCACAGTGTATTGCGAGAAAATAGTAGCACCACGAAACTTCGTGTGGTTTTTAACGCAAGTGCACCTACTAGTTCAGGCATGTCATTCATTGACATACAAATGGTCGGTCCTACCATACAAAGCGACTCATTATTTATTTTGTTGAGATTTAGACATTATTCATACGTTATAACCTGAGACATCGATGTCGAAAAGATATACTAACAAGTACTTATAAATAAAAATCAAAGACATTTACAACAATTACTATGGCGTAGTGATCATAATCAAGACTAAAAACTACAAATTAAATACTGTAACATACGGTACAGCGTCTGCACCGTTTTTAACCGTATGTTGTTTTAACCGTAGGCAATTGGCTATAGAATGCAAAGATAAACTCTTATCACAAATAGTTGATGAAGACTTTTACGTCGACGATTTAGTGACCAGAGCTATAACAAAAAATCAATTAATTCAAATAAAAGAAGGTATTTGTAATATACTAGCCAGCGGTTGCTTTAATGTACGAAAAATAAGATCCAACATAGAACTTTCTCAATCCAATACATCACAAACATTGAATCTCGGTGAACAAGGTTTATCAAACACTTTAGATCTTGGGTGGTCACGAAATGTGTCACATTGTATTTTGCCATAAAGCAAGTTACTGACGAGAACTCAACTAAACGATCTATTTTGCCCGTCATTGGACAAATATTTGATCCGTTAGGATTATTAAGCGTATGTGTCACTCAAGCTAAAATTCTACTGTAAAGACTTTGGTTATTAAAATTGTCATTGGACGACATAGTACCCACAAATATTATACAAATTTGGTAAAAAGTTCTTTCAGAATTAAAGCATATTTCAGGTATCTATTAAAATTCCGCGTTGCATTATCATTAACAATCCTGAATGTGCGATAGAAATTCACATTTTGTGAATACGCATACGGTGCATGTCTATACATAAGATCAGTAGTAGGGTAGCTCCGTTAAAGCCCACTACAGTTCCACGCTTGGAATTATGTGGCGCTCTTGTAGGTGTACGTGTAGCTGAAAAAATATTTGAACCACTCACCACAGAGGAAATAAACAATTCATTTAATTTACTTTTACAATGGTCACAAAAACAATAATTTGATGAATATCATACATTACAAAGTAAAAAACCATTATCCAATAAAATGAACTTTTTAGCTTATCTCCATTCATTGATGACACAGGTTTAATTCGTGTATGTGGCAGATTAGAAAATTTACAATACAAAATTGTTGTTAAATTATGTATTGAACGGTTAGCCTAGAAATAGGTGTGATGTGAATGAAAACATCAAAGTATTCTGGTCATATCGCGAACAGCTTCATTACTTAGCGGGAATCATTTTCAAAGGGGATCGTGTTTTTATTCCATCTGCATTACGCGCAGAAATGTTGTCACGTGTGCATGAAGGGCATTTAGGCATAGAACGATGTAAAAGGCGAGCGCGTGAGGTAATGTTCTGGCCAGGGCTATGCGAAGATGTGGAGCGCACCGTGCGGCGCTGTACGGCTTGCGCGCTGCACGCGCCCCCTGCACGTCGTCAGCCGCTACTACAACATACCGTTCCTGCTCTGCCTTGGCATAAATTAGCGTCGGAAACTTTTGAGTGAGTATAAAAAGAAAAGTTACGTCGTTTTAGTGGACTATTTTTCCAATTATGTAGAAGTCGGACAATTAATAAATGTCAACATCAAGAAACATAATTAATTTTATGAAGGAACAATTTTCGCGTCATGGAATACCGGCAGAATTAGTGACGGACCATGGGCCAGCCTATAGCTCTCAGGAGTTTAAGAAGTTTATGCGTGACTGGGAAGTACGACATGAGACATCATCTCCACATTACCCACAATCGAACGGGAAAAGCGAAAGAACTGTTCAGACGGTAAAAAAATTATTGATAAAGTGTGTGGACTCGGGAGAAGACTTTTACTTATCACTGCTAAATTTTAGGGCTAAACCACGCAACGGCCTAGATTCTCCGGCACAAATTCTGATGAGTAGACGCTTAAATATAAAATTACCGGTCAGTGCGAAGCTCCTGGGGGAGAAAGTAAATAATGAACAAAATTATCAAGCGTTATTAAACAACCGGTTTACGATTAAAAAATACTATGATCGGTCGGCAAAGTCACTTGAACGTTTAACCTTAGGTGATAAAGCAACATTGCTAAATAATGGAACTAGAAAACCGGTTTCAGTGGTTGCACGGGCAACGCAGCCCGGTTCGTACATTGTAGAAGATGAGAGCGGAAATAGGTATCGACGAACTCGCAGTCACTTAGTAGTTCGAGCGCCTAGGGCTCCGGAGACTAAGGAGTATATGGGTGACAAAAAGACACAAAAGCCGGTGAAAACTCCAGCTGTGCCTAGGCGTAGAAAAAATCACTGGATACACCGGGCTCGTCACCGCAAGCGAGTCGCGTTGTGCGGTCTGCATCGTCCGCGTTAGAAGGTGAGATCGAGGATTTAAACTCTTCGTTTCATGTTTCTGATGAGTACAGCCCCAATAAAACTACGGACTCGTCTAGCTACTTATCCTCCCTGTCCCCAAAATTAATTCCCGTAACAAGGTCAAAAGTGAGATTAGGACAAATGTCTAGAAATCATTAAATTCTATTTATTTGTTTGTCCATTATATTGTTGCATATTTAGTTCTTATTTATTAGGTTAATCTTTCTTATGTTTTAGTTTAATTAGTATTGTTGTATAATTTTTTCTCATTTTTTGTAAAAAGGAAAAGATGTAGTATAAAATATATATGTACATAAGTGGGTAGTTTCGAATAAACCAGTGTTCAACCAACTTGCGTGTGTTTCACTACAAAAGTTTTTCTTCATAATCATTTTAGTTCATATTCACATTCTAGGAATGTTTAGGAATAATCAATAATCGTCGATTGGTCTTAGTTGCTTCTATAAGATCCAACAAATAAAATAATACTGTGTCTGACATACTTAAATATGTCTGATATGGAAGAAAACAAAATAGTCAACTCTAATAGTTCATATAAAAACTCCAAATGGATCATTTACTTACATCCTTTTTTCAGATCATCAAGTTACCGCACCGAAATGCTTTTCCTACACAAGAACGTATTATGTGTACTTTAGTGTAGATTTCGTTAGAAAGCTTTTCTACCTTATCTTTACTATTATTTAATATAGGTAATATACTTCGAAGTAACATCCACTGGGACTTGAAGAAATGGAGGCCTAAGAAAACATGAACGAACAAGAAGAAAATGATACACATTAATAAAATGTATAAAGTTTTTGGGAAAAACCAATCGTAACAAAAATCTTACAATAACTTTAGTCCTCAGGGACAGTTTATGTTGTATTGTGACAATGAATGCTTCTTTAATAATATTTATTCATAAACGTCCCACTGCTGGGCTCGGGCTTTCCATTTAAAGGGAACGAACGGTAACAATGTGTAGCTATACACAGAACTCGCTAAAAGTTCTGCAAGGCGTTTGCCAAAAGGCGATCTCAAGGGTTCAATTAGCCCATCGCTTGCCATTTGTTCATTAAGTTAATTACTTCTTACGCTTTTTAAATACGAGAAGACGAAGACGATCGATAAAGAAAATCATTTGAGACAAAAATATTATCAATTACCTAAATAATATGGTCTCGTTGTCATCCAGTCACAATCCACTAGGCATGGACATCCCTAAGTTTATATATCAGATACCGCCTCTTTCCTTCAGTAATGTGTTATCTTGAAAGATAAATTTTAGAAGAGAGTTTTTTTAACTATCAAAAAATAATTTTCTCGAAACGAATAGTATACCTGGCGATACTTGACTTCCGTTTTCCATATCCAGCCTCTACCAGCAGCATTGCGCATGTTATTTTATCTTTCTTCTTTATATTACTTTTACAAAAAAGGCGATCTTAACTAAAGGAGTTGTCTGCTTCCATTAGTCATCGGTCAGGCATCAACTGTAACCGATCCCTTGATACCCCAGCAAGCTAAATTTGCGAGAATTATGGCCTTATTCATAGAGAGTTAAAATATGTTTGAAAACTTATTTAAGATAAATCGTCAAAAGTTATTATTCATATACACATATTAGCGTTAAAATGTACAAATGTACGCTAAGCGTCGTTAATTATAGCATAATAAAGTGTTAAAACTCATTATGGACGAAACGATATTCATAAACGCATATTAGCACGGACAGACGGACAAACGGATAGACAGACAGACAAACAGACAGATAGACAGAAACTACTAGACCGATTTTATTTATTTACATTTGACTAAAGTATGTAGGTGCCATTTTGTTGGATAACTTTTTGCCATCTTGTAGGTAGGGACGTGATCCCATTGCTATAAAAATTTTGGGGCTTCTGATCAAAAAACTGCGACAAGTGGTTTTGGCAGTCCTCTCGTGATGTTAACCTGACACTGCCTAAGGAATTCTGCAAAGACCGAAACAGGTGAAAATCTGAAGGTGCAAGGTCAGGACTATACGGCGGATGCATTAACACCTCCCAGCCAAACTCTCGTAATTTGTGCTGAGTGGCTAAAGATGTATGAGGTCTAGCGTTATCGTGGTGAAAAACCACACCCCTTCTGTTGATTAATTCTGGTCGCTTTCTTTCAACTTTTTGCTTTAATTTCATCAATTGTTCGCAGTACAGTTCAGAATCGATGGTCCTGCCTGGCGGTAACAGGTCATAATGAATAATGCCCTACCAATCCCACCATACACACAGCATCACCTTGTTGCGAGTTAACCCGGGTTTCGCCACAGTCTGTGAAGCCTGACCGGCCTGTGACCACGATCTTTTTTGCACTTTCTTGTCGTACGTGATCCACTTTTCATCACCAGTTATCAGCTTCTTCAAAAATGGTTCGGTTTCATTACGTCGTAATAAAGAATCACAAATGAGTACACGGTTCATTAGGTTTCTTTCAGTGAGCTCATTAGGCACCGAAATATCGAGCTTTTTTGTGTACCCAGCTTTTTTCAAAAGCGCCAAAACCGTTTTGTGGTCAATTCCCAGTTCTCCAGCTACATCGTAACTACTAATATGCCGATCTTGCTCCACTTTTTCAAAAATGGCATCTTTTTTGTCCGTAACAGGGCGACCAGAGCGACGTGCATCTTTGATATCAAAATTTCCGGATTGAAAACGCTTAGACCAAATTTGCGCTACTTTCACAGATACTGCATTAGGTCCATAAACATCACATTTTTTTTTTCGCAGCTTGTGTTGCATTTTTACCTTTTTTGTAGTAAAATTTTAAGATGTATCGAATTTCTCCATTAGATTCACTCATTTTAACAATAAGAAAAGCAAATGAAAATCACACATTTTCCTAATGTGAATTTGGAATTGTCTTCTTTAAAATTAAAACTTTTTAATGATACCAAAACCAGCCAGATACAAATGGTATAGCCAAAGAGATCTTATTACAAGTTCATACATACTATATGCGAAAAGACTTTTTCCCCAACCTATTATTGTTCAATGCCTAGGATGAACATAGGATATTTTCTATCCCGAAAAATGGGATAGTTTCCGGGATAAAAATATATGTCTCTGTTTGTTATGCTTTTACGGAAAAACTATTTCACTGATTTGGATGAAATTCGATATAAGGTATAGTAATTGTATTACCGATGGTGAACAAGGGTTACTTTTCATCCCGGATAGTGGGATCGATTTATGTAAAGGTCGGAAAAGTAAGATAGGTTTTGTAATTTTGTCCTTGTGGACTATTTTGTCCACTTCGTCTTTTTTGTCATTTTTGCCAAGGTTTCAGTCAGTCATTTATGTAGTTTACAAATAGCCGGGGAATGGGAAAATGAAAAGAATCTTCCGGGGACAAATAGCACTAACATAAAAATTTAATACAATGTAACCTGTATTAACGCCTGCTCTTTAAACAAGAGGTATGCATGCACTAGAGTTTGATCCGCGGCGCAGTCGTGGGGTAAACTCTAGTACTTAACAACATCAAAAAAACATTAAAGGGTGTCATAATGATGGTGTATATTGGGTATGCGTATTTCAAGGTGAGGTGATTCGAGTACAATGAAAGCTCATAAAGTTTTATGGATTTTCATTCTTTACGAGCGTACCGTTCCGCCTCGCCATTTGTGGCCTTATTACTATTTAACTTTGATGTAATGTGAACTAGACTTTTCTTCCGATCGTGTTTATGTTTAATTGTATGGCTCTACATTAAATGAGTTGATTGTAAAACTTGACCTTTTTACACGACCTACCACCAAAGGAGTGTTACCATTTAGGATTACTACCGATCTATTTGTATTTGTATGAATTTCATATACCATCGTAACTCTAAACGCGTTATTCGATTTACATCTGAGTCATGTTAGAATCCTTACATGGAGACATGCTAGGAAAAATTTCATGTAGCTAGCTAGCTCTACATACATTCTCACTACTCCTGGTTTTTGGGTTTTATTTAGATTTCAATACTTGGACAATCGACAGTCGTGTTCTGCCATTTTTGTTTGTTTTTAATACATTAAGGGCCGTCTGGAAGAGATCGCTTCTAAGCGATAAGACCGCCCATTGTGCACATTGTGAATATTTTTAGGCTATAAGTTTTTCTGTAATGGTGTACAATAAAGTGTTATCTATCTATCTATCTATCTAAGGGCCGATTTTTCAATCACCAGATGATAGTTATCCTGTATAATAAAACAAAAACGGAAAATAAAAAATAACAATTGCATGAATAAAAAAGTTGAACTGTCTCAGTTTTGAATTTAGTCAGGTTATAATTTATTCGACTGATAACTTTTATCTGATGATTAAAAAATCGGCCCTAATTAATATTTGGTAAAAAAAAGCAAAAAAATTACAAATATTTACTACCCTATGATTAAAAGGGGAAAAAATTGTTTCTAGTATTTACGTCTACACGGAATAATCATCCGGGGCATACTGGGCGAGAGCAGAGTCCATTTGACTGCGGCCATACAATTAACACTTTAGATGCGTTATAACGCATGTCCAGATGGAAGCATCATTTCGCAACTCTTTTCTTTATTGCGAAGCTAGTAAACAGGCATGCGGCCCAGCCCATGGAAAGTGGTTACCACCGCCTATAGACATTTGCAACACCAGGGACTAAGGCAACGCATTGCCAGCCTTAAGCCTGGGATAGAGCAATGAGATAAGATGGGATATAGGATTGAAATAGGTGAATAGGATAGGGAAAGGGGAAAGTGGGCCATCGGAACTCTCACCCATCGCACGAAACACGATTAGCACAAGGCTAGCCGTTTCACGTCAATATTCTGTGAGTGTGTGGAATTACATCGACCGAGCCTTTTTTTTTACATGGTGAAATGCATTGCCGCACCATCAGCCGCGCCGGAGAAGTCGCGGCCGGTGTGTGGGGCTCCCCTGGGGCCTATTAATCAATACGACCGGCGCCGGGTATACCCACTAAAACCCCATGGGGGCCTTCTTCCGCCTGGGTGCCGGGTCACGGTACCGGTATCGCGTGAGCATAACCCGCGACCCGGCGGGCGGTGGGCCGCCCCGTAAACAGGGGCTGCCTTTCCTGTGTGAGCCGGGGAGATGAAGCTTCCCCGGCTCTGAGAGGGTCACGCGGCTACCTCTCGCGCCCTCTCGCGGCATTGGTGGGGGCGGAGGCCGGTCAAGTCCCCGAGGCCTCGACGCCCGCTGCCGCTCGCCCGTGGCTTCTGTCGCCACGGGCGTTACTCTGTGCCGCTTCCCGCGGTGGCTGGTTCGGCCGTCGCGACCGCGGTCCTGTCCGACGCTGTCTCCGGCGTTCGACTGGCTGACTGACTGCTGCTGGGGCTTCTTCTTTCTGGTAGGCTTGGGCTTGCACGCCCCCCACCGATCTGGTGACCAGCTAGCCTGCCCGCGGCCTCGCACAAGGAGCAGTGTGGTTTCGCGGTGCAGGGGCCGGTCACCAGGTAACTGGGTTGTCCACAGCGGTAACAGTTACTGCTGCGGTCCATCTCAGAGGTGCAAGCCGCCGCCACGTGACCACACTCGTGATAGCGGAAGCACCTCTGAGCTCTGTGCGGGAGAGCTTGGACAGAGACTGAGGCCCAGCCCACCAGAAGCTTAGCTCCTTCCGACAGCAGCATCTTGGCGGCCGCCACCGGGCAAGCCACCACCGTCTGGCCTATTCCATCGGGACCGGGACGGACCTTGGACGTCTTGATGCTCCCTATGGAGCATTTGGTGGTCCGCGCGATGGCAGCGGCCACATCTTCACCTTCAGTGGTGTGATCCAGAGCCGAGACGCGGATATAGACCGTTTTCTCGGGTCTGGTGACACGCACGTATTCGGGATCAAGGGCGGTGCGGAGCCGCTCGGCGAGAGTGTCGGCTTGTGGTGCGCTGCTGGTGCCTGGCAGCAGCAGCATACGAGCCCCTGTGCGCGCCCTTTTCAGCCTGAGCCCGCCCTCGATCCCGAAGTCAGCCAGCCGAATGTTGGCTTTGGCCTTGGAGAGCAAGTCCACGTAGGTCCTTCCCCGCTCCACCGGCGCTGGCTGAATCGTCAGGACGACCGCGGATGATTTGGGAGGACGCAATCGCGGAGCCTTCTTTTCCAAGGCCTTGCTCTTCTTTTCAGGAGGGGGCTGCGAGGGTTTCTCCTGCGCCACTTCCCCCTTTCCCCTCCTTTTCCTACCTTTTCCCCCTCAGCGCCTCGCGTGTGTAATCTGCGCCTGTGAGGCGGCGGCTGCAGCCAGCTGGGTGCCGGCCGACGGTGGGGCCCTATTTTTGGCCCTCTTTCTGCGGCCGACCGCTGTCCATCCCTGCTCGGCCAGTATCGAGGGGGGGAGGGGGACAGGCAGGCGGTGGCGGCGTGGACCTCACCACCGCTTTCTCCATATTGACCCCCTGGGAGGGCAGCGGCGGATATTCCTCCGTCGACGGCCCAGATAAAAGGCTGGGCGAGCTCGGCGGGGAGGTGAGCCTGGCTCGAAGGGCAGGGTTCGGCGTAGGGGCTGGCCTCGATGGAGATACGAGGAGAGGAGAGTAATCTGCTCTAGGTTCGCGGCCATATTCGTCTCCACCGCTGGCGGTGGTGGAGGCGGTGGCGTGGGGTCCGCGCATGGCCGGGTCACTTCCTCTCGGAGACTCCTCAGCTCTTATTGGAGGTCTGCGATATCCGCCTCCATGCGGCCGTTTGCCGCACGGAGCAGAGCGACCTCCTCCGAGTTTGTGCGGCTGAGGAGCTCATCCGTGGCTTCCTGGATGGAGGCCGCCGCTTCCTTTAGGCCCTTTTGAAGGGTCCCTTTGAGACCCTTCGAGACCTTGGCCACATTGGCCACCACCGCCAGAAACTCAGATATTTGCCTCTGGAGGCCCTCTGCAAGCGCAGCTCGAGCCTCTACTCGTTCTTTTGTCGCGGGAGGATCCGGGTCCACGGGGGTAGGACCGGCCCTAGGCCGGGTGGCCCTCGTAATCACCATCGCTGAGGTCCTCTCCACGACTTCCATCTCCAAGTCGAGCTCGAGCTACGCACGCTGGGCCTCTACGAGCTTTTGCTTCGCAGCCGCTAAGCCTACGTACTCGCTTATTGTAGGAGGCCGGCCTCTGCCCCGCTTGAGCAGCCAGTTGCTTGGGTGGGGGCTTGGCGGGGGCCGTCCTCCTTTCATCTTCTGACGAGGACAACGATAACGTCTCCATCATTTCGTCCAATTCATCGAGGGCCAGGTACCGCCGCAGCGCCTCGTTGCGCGCGACAGACCTGGCCATATCTCCTTTTGTAGGGGGGGGATTGTTCGGAACCCCCCTCGCCTCGTCCTCAGGTGGTAGTATGGACTAGGCCGCCGATTCATTGTCTGAATCGGCACGAGCTTTACTCTGCGTTATGCGGGTGTCAACATTCGTATTGCTACTCGAGGCCTCCGGCTGCAATGATATAGCCGAGAGGAACCTCGAGTAGAATGTCTTCTCTTTTTCTGCGACCTTCTCGGTCCCTTTCTTATCGTGTGTGCCCTTCACGGGCCTCCCACTGGCATCGACACCGCCCGTCACAGGCAACTCGTCTTGGGGTTTAGTTTTATATTCAGGTTCCATTTTTGTTCCCACGAGTAAAAAACTTTGGTCAACATAAAAACACAGTGGTCCGCAATAGCGGCCGGGTTTACCCCCCTGACCTCAAAGCTTCTCGCCCTGCGCCGCAGCTTAGGCATTAGGGGATTTATTGAGGTGCTCATCCTCTTGGGCCAGCCGGTAAAGGCCAGCCCCGCGGTCCCATGTGGCCGCGAGACGTGACCACGACACCACACGGGATAACGCTCGACGTAGTGCACAGTGACGAGCTCTCGCCCCGCCACTGTGCCGTCGCCACCACGAAGCGTCGTGATTGGGTGGGTGGCAGAACACGCACCCCCTCCTCGCAGCAGTGCCAGCGGAGCAGAGTGCTCAACACTGACCCGGTGCACGCCGTTCCAATAAGGATGAACTTCAGTGGAACGGCACTCTCCTGACATCGGATGGGAGGGGTGTTTGTGAAGGCGGTTTGGAAGGAAGGGGAAGGAGTGCAAGGATTTGGAGTGGATAGGTGGGACACCACTGTCACGGAGTGAAAGAGGGAATGTGACAGTGGTGGCTAAGGGCCCCGGGGACGTATCCCCTTGTACCGCTACCTGGACGGAGACGTGTCCAGGGCGGCACCCCCTGGGGAAACATCGATTGAGCCTGCCCTAAAAGCTGTTATCAAGATAATTATTCCAGCAAGGCCCTACCACGTAGAAGGTAACACTTCACAGGCGATAATAAAATTTTAATTTTTACATTGTTTTTTTGTATTTTTGTTAACTACACAAATATTTTAGATCCAAATTTGAGACAATGATGTAAGAAAATATGAGTGTACGTATAAAAATATAATATAAAATTAAAAAACATGAAAGCGAGCATAAATCTTCTGAATAATCGAGTTTGGATCTTTCCATTTGAACACGCCACTTGTTTCAATTTTCTTCGTATTCGCAATAAACAGGGCAGATCGACACTTGAAAGACAATCTGATAATTTTTAATTTGCTCGGAGACCTAATAAAATAGACACAAACATTCGAATTCAATTCTATCTAATGGTAGGAGTATAAAGTGCTTTTTCTATTGAATTATTTGTGATAGCCATTAGGTTTATTTGACGAATTTTTTTGAGGAGGTGTAATTACGACACAATTTTATGTCCATTCAAAGACATTTAGTAATAAAACTAGATTCACATCACTCACTTGTACTTTTTAGATTATTTAATTTTGTATTTCTAATCTCATGAAATATTGAGATTTGTAACTAATAATGTTCATATTGTTACAACATAGACCCCAACAAAGACAGATTCCACGTACAGATCTATAAAAGCACATTTTATTACCTGTCGGCATTTGAACGAATTGTAATCTTTTTATGATCGTCTTATTTTGTTCACTTATTTATTGGCATACGTTTCTAAGTTATTGTGGAGGACAGCGTATTGTTCTTTTGTACTCATTTACGGCCGCTTGCAGGCCGCACCATTAGCTAGGTGTTGCAGATTACAATTACAAGCTAATTCTAGGAAATTGTGTCGAGGTTGCCGGGCGGGCACATTTGCATTTGTGAAGTATAAAACGACGGCCTGATTGAGAAGGGGGTCAGTTGAGCTAAAACTAGGAAACGGGCATGACGTGTGTACATTCGGGAATCTAATAGTGACGGACTTTGCGCGTTTTATTGCATTACGACCTTCTGCATTACGTTTGGATTTGTTGTGTTCGGTTATATTTGTACCTGTGTTATACGTGTTTGTATAGTTCTAATAAACTGTATTATAATTCTAACGGCATTTTAATTCGAGTCCCGCTACACTCGTAACAATATAACGTAATGAGGTTTTCCTTGTTCTTTATATAACTTTGCTTTATCATAGAAGAATACTATTTTTAACCGACATCAAAAAGGAGGAGATTCTCAATTCGTATGTATGCTTTTTTTTGTATGTTTCTGTTATGGCTACACCCCCCTATGCTTGGACGTCAAAATTGCCGCGCTGTCAAATAGGCATGCCTAGGTTCACAAAAATATAGATTATTAAAAAACTACCAAACAGATTTACTTCAATTAGAAAGTAACTTTAACTGTTTTTGTGTTTCAAATTCTTATAAGAAAAACACACAAGGGAAAAACTCGTACATATTCACCTAAACAACGTAAAATACATTATTTCAAAGCAACTTTGAAATAATATCTTATGTCCATTATGATTTTGAATAAATAGCTAATAATACTACATAGAGGTTGTTTACTCTGTAATATAATTTATTTGTGCTACATGCCTTTGAAGAACCAGTCTATTTTTGACAGTCAGAAAACCAGTGTCGACTCGTAATATCAAGTGTTCGGTAATCCTAAGTAAAACTACTTTTATTTGAACGAAATATACGTGAGTCATTGAAATATAAATATATTTAAAAACTATTTAAAAGAAACTAATAATATATAAGGCGTTACGTGAAAGTGTACCCCATTTGGATATGAAGTTTCTTCTGTCGTATAGGTACTATGCAGTACATGTATTTTATAGTAAAACTAGTTCATGCCCGCGACTTCGTCCGCGTGGTGCGATTTTTTAACTATCCCACAGGAACTCTTTAATTTTTCGGGATAGGATATTTATGTCCTATATGTTGACCAGGGATATAAGCTACCACCATACAAAATTTCATTTAAATCGGTCCAGTAGTTTCGGAGAATAGCCGGTACAAACAGTCAGACAAACAGAGAAACAAAAAAATTGAAAAAAATCTAAATTACTTCTATTTCACTTCTTACATCCCCCTGACTCAGTTTTTAGTATTTTTTTCATTGTACAGAAATTCGACCTCTACAGTTTTATTATATGTATAGAAGATGTATAGATAAAACAAGGTATATTGTAGCTGAAAAAATATAACAGAAGATCGTCATCAAAGTCATACTTAATACTCCACTCAAATTAGGTGTGAAATCAAAATGTATCAATCACTCAAGCGTGCATTTTTGATATAATGTAGTTTTAATGATACAAAAACAATGTGTAAAGGTTTTCGTGTCTGCAACAACCGGCATGGACTGAATTTTAAAGTTACTTTTTGCAATTACTCAAAAACGGTAAAAGTTAGAAAAGTTCTACTACAAATTTATAGAGCTTAAAATTATAAATTAATAAAATTAAATTCGCTTATTCGCTCGCTTCTACTACCTACGATTTTTTTTAATTTACCTTCATCCCTTAAACTTAAAACCCCCTAACTCAGTAATTTTGACCAGAGGAAAATAAGTCTTAGAACCTTTGTCACGTAGTGATTCGCGCCCTCCCGCGCGTAACCGCGCAAAGCGGCCTTCTTAAGTTAGTCACGAAACATCATACGATGATTGTCGTTAGACTTCTTAATTTGGATATGTAACATCACGCCACTATTCAAAATGGCTTCTCCCCTGCACGGAACGGGCGGAGGGCCGATCCGTCCCCGCCCCCCGCGTCTTTTACCAAAGGCTTTATAAGCCAAGGCGACCCCTGCGAGAGACTTTTGATCCGCCCGATCATGACATACGCGAGTGTGGTATTCAGCCATGCCAAGCCTTCCCTTTTAAAGAAACTGCAAATCGTTCAGAATAAATTCATGCGCAGAGCCGTCGGTGCTCCCCTCTATATGCGTAACGTCGACATCCACCGCGATCTGGAGCTTCCCTCCATCAAAAACTACATTACGTCGCTCTCGCGTAAGTATTTCGATCTAGCGCCGCACCATCGAAATCCCCTCGTCGTGTCCGCGTCCGATTATAAGACTCGACGAAAGGCTCTCGTGCGACGACCGCGTAACATCCTCACGGACAAGGTCGACGATATCACAAAACGGCTGGCCCGGATCAGCCCGCCCGCGGTTAGGACGGCAGGCTGGCAGGCACCGACAGACAGACACAGACGGCGGCGTCGACGCCGCCAATCACGATCTCTCCACGTCCCCGCGAGGGACGCCAAGAGACATAGCCCCCCCCATAGGATAGACTAGGCGTGTTGCTGGGAAGTTTCTTCTCTCCCAGCCATAACACGTTGCGAAACGGCAGTAAGATAGCATAGGCCACCGCGAACCGCCGATCCCGGTCCGCCGGGATCCTTCCTCTCGGGCTTTATATTACCCGTCGCCCGCTCTCAATTAGTGCATTGCGTCGCCCTATGGTGGGCATCATTAGATTCATCCCCCTCTCATGGCAACAGTCCAGCCGAGGTGAAACTCCCTAGGGAGCCCCCTCGAGCAAGTTGCCCCCCGGGCTCGAGCGCCTTCGCTTCGCAAAGGCTCTCGCCTCGAAAACCCCGGTAAAGTTGTGAGGTCTTCGGACCAACAACATAAAGTCAAGTCAAAAAAAAAAAAAGAGGGACTCTTGTCGCCCGAGCAGCCGTCACAGTTTTTAAATATAATTTCTAAATTTAAAAAGCAAATAGCTTAAGTTCAAGTCAGTGCATTTATAGAAATCAGGTAGTAGACCGCCGGATGAACCGAGACGGTCATTGACAATATCCTAGGTCAGGGACTTCTTCACTTCCCTTATAGGGCGTCACGTTCGGACGAGAACAACCTCTCTTAATCTACGTGGTCGACCAGCAGTTGAGTCGACCCATCGGAACACATTCGACATCACATCACCTCACATCTTCTTACTACGTTTTCCACGTGCTCCCGACGCCCGGCGGCTGCTTGGCGAAGGGCTCGACAGGCAGAGCCGCCTGCAATCGCGTCGGGGCAGATACTTCCCGTGATACGTGGACGGGATGGCGCCCTTTTAAAAACTACTTAAATCAAAACTTCATCTACATTATTTAAATATTTACGACGTAACTTTATTATATTTCACACGTTAAAAACAGTCTAGATACCCCACGCCTATTGATAATCCTCCAGAACGGTAGTCCATTGGTTTCAGCAGGTGACTAGGGATTAAGACCTAGTAGTCTCCCCTATCTTAGTTTAGATTAATAATTAATAAAGTGATCATACGATATATTTATTCTATACGTTGCCTGACTCCCTAAGGAGGATAATTAAAGAGAAGAAGTCTCAGCTCTGATTGTTTAATTTCTATCTTCCCTTGTATGGAAATCGACGGTCTATTCCCGGCCGCCGATTCCCATCCCACAAGCCGCGGTTATAAAACACGGACTCCCTTCGGAAGGTCACGTGTCACCGGAATCTCAAGTCTAAAAGTCGGCGTTTATAAATATAACACCTTTTTGATGTAAAATTTTAAGCTCTACAAATTTGTAGTAGCACTTTTTTTCTAACTTTTACCGCCCTCGAGTAATTGCAAAAAGAAATTTAAAAAAATATCAGCCTTTGCCGGGGTTGCAGACATGAAAATCTTTACATATTGTTTTTGTATCATTAAAATACCTTATGTCAAAAATGCACGCTTGAGTGATACATTTTGATTTCAGACCTAATTTGACTGGAGTATAGTTTGTATGAAAAAATAGTGAAGTAGTGATGTGAGATGTTATCGATTGTTGTCGTTAAACTTTGTACTATTATTTATTAGTATTTCCTACTACAGAAAACTGAGAGGAACCAATGACAAATAAGTATCGTTCTTCTACGATGAGATATGAAAATGAAATTTCTGATGAGGTTTACAAACTTCTCCATTCCTATTCGTGATCCAATTATCTATTATATTTTAATGATTTATATGAAAATAAATGATGAATTACTCTGAAGATTAAAGAGAACATTTGTATCGCACATCTGCTGTGTAATGGGGAAAAAATGCGAAAAAAATGAAAAAATAATGGTAATTTTTTTTAACACTGTCTATAATTGACAGATTCTTCTTCCAGCGAGGTTATTAATATGTCTCGCAGGCCGAGGCTTCACTTGGGTGTGCTTTTCATGGGTTGGGTTTTTTTAGTTTTGGTTTCTGATGGTATTTAAAAACTTTAATTCTAAAAAATTCTTAAAATTTTATGTTTTCGGTCTCGATTTTTGTAATGAATTTGTCACGGAAAGTACAGCATTCTATTGAAGACTGTTTTGTTGATTCCAGTCGATTTGTGCATTTTGAGTTTGAGTTTGGGAATTTTCTGTGTCTGGCAAAATTCCAAGATCTTCCAGCGAGGTTATTACTATGCAGTATCTCTTTTTGTTCGTTCGACATCTAAAAAATAACAAGTAACGCACATTTAGCATGTCAATAATTTTATCGATATCCATGAAATTTCGATGGATGTGCCACTCTCGGTTTACCGCCTAATTTGCCGCCAAAACTTGAAAGTGATGTTTGCGTCGATACGACATTTCCTTGATTTACGAAAATATTATACGTTTTTCATCCAAAATATAGGCAGAATTCTTTAAAGGGGTGTTATTCTTATATTATCATGTTAAATTAAAAGCCAACCGCTTGTTTGTTTGATCAAAAAAAATATAAGAGTTCAGTTACGTAAATGAAAAAATATTATATTGCATCTAGAGTTCACTTTTTGATAAAATTACATACGTAAAACATCAATACATAGTTGATTTACACAATATTCACTCACCTTTCAGCGTAAAGACACTATAAATAAAAAAAAATCTCACAGCATGAACTTACTCGTACGAGGGTATAATGCGCTAAATGTCAAATCACAAAATGGCAGCATCCGCTTGCAAAAGTGACGTTTGGCATATATCCAAACAAAGAGAATTTTTCGTCTGTGTTTGTATATAAACAACAACAAAATCTTATAAAAATAAAGTGATAAATATCCTAACAGTTTTGTTTGAAATTTTAAATTCGAGGACAAATCTGCCCTATTTCGGAGCAAACCGTAGGTGACAGGATCACGGACATATTTGTCATGAACGGAATACTTTTAAGATAAGAGCAAATACTGGTGTTCCGTAATTTTTTTTATCAAACTTTTAAATTACATTACTTTTTAAGAGCAGGTAATTATCTTAGGAAAGCGTGTTAATTAGATACATTATCTAGGTTCGAACATTCGTTACCGTCTGTGTAGGAAAACAATATACCTATTCGGTAAAAATTTATATAATGGCCAGGAAAACGGGAGTTATTGAAATAGAACATGTTTAAATAGGGAAACCCTAAAAGGACCGGATTAATTATTCATTCCGTAAAAGGAATTGCGATTGTCGAGTTGGCAGTGACCCAACTGAGTCGCATTTGCTGTTTATTTTAAAGTTTGCTCTTTGAAACGAGTACGTCACGCTGGACATTATTTATGTATTTCTTTTTTGTTTTGCTTCAAATCTGACTCTGTATCATCCTTAGTATTTTCTTAAAATAACAGAAACATTATGAATTGAGGGTAGACTACCAGATATAGTACAGATGTATACTAAACGTCTTATTCATATTAAGAGTATGTTTTTATGGCTTCTTTAAGGTTCTTAAAGAAACCTACTAACTCGATATAAATAAGACCGTTAATATATATTTTATAGACATAGACGCCCTTTACGCCTACATCGTTTTTTTTCCTGGGGAAATCCGTTTGAGGACAACCGCCGCGGGGAAGCGCGGTGGGGCGTGTGGGATTCGCCTCGTCGGGGTGGCACTAGCACTCGAATTTTATTGCCATACCGCGGTTGGGGATACCCACTAAAACCCCTGGCTGATCCTCATTGCTTCCCATGTCCGGGCTGTGGGCTCGCTCACGCATTCACCTCTAGCCCGTACGGACGATGGCCGGCCCAGTCACGGGCTGCGCGCCCGCGAACGGCGCGCAGGTCGGTTCGCGTCCCTCCTCTCCGGCCTTTGTAGGACCCGATACCCCTACAGGTCACCCCCACGGTCGTAGCCTAGGGCGGGTGGATGTCGTCATTCACGACCCTCCGTCGCCGCCGCCGGCTTTGGCCGGGGGAGAGTGTGCTGGTCTGCTCCCTGTCCCGCTCCGTCGCCTCTTTCACAGACATTACGGTCTCGCAGAAAGAGATAGCCGCGTTTCCACGCGTCGGCGCTCCCGACCATGGCTTTGACCACGACCGGGAGCGACAGGTCGGCGCCAATGGCCGCGATAAGATCACAGCGCTGCTTGTCCCAAGCAGGACACACCTGGAGGGTGTGCAGCACCGTATCTTCGTCGCCGCCAACGCAGTGATGGCACCCCGACGTCTGCTCCCGCCCTATGCGACACAGGTACCTTCCGAAGCATCCGTGCCCCGAGAGGCCCTGCGTCAGGCGGAACGTCAGGGTGCTATGGCGCCTATTCAGCCATTTGTGACATTATCGACCTCACCGCTTCGATGAGGGCGAGGCCGGTTACGCCTACAGCGTTCACTAAAACACGGCAACCCTAAGTAATTCACATAAAGTAATAACAAAAAATAACCGTACTAAAGTAAAAAAAGAAAAATTTTCTACATCTTGAAGTTGGTGCTAAGAAAAGTAAAATAACAACAAATTTTCAAAATATAGTAATTTTTTATGTTTTACTTCGCACCGACTACAAGATGTTCTAGAAAATATTTTTTTTAGTTTAAAGTCGGTTTTGCTTTTGTTAAAAAATATATTTTCTATTTTTTAGTTGCGTAGATACTTGAATAGCTTTAGAAATAATATATTGTTACGAGCTACAGAGCTCGAATTAAAAATGCCGTTGGAACTACTATAGAATTTATTAGAACTGTACAAACACGTATAAATCAAATACAAATAAAACCGGATGCAACCAGTTCACACTGCACCATTCAATACAATTCGACACGCGTAAAGTCCGTCGTCTATATCGCTAATCGAGAGTACTCGAAAAACGTCTTACTCGTTTCGTAGTTGTCGCTTGACTGCCCGCCCCTCCATTCGGGTATCGTCTTATACTAACTACACAAAGAAATTGGCCGCGCACAGAGTTTGTGGGAAATAGTAATTTGCACACCTGCGAACGGCCACAAAGTCGAAAACAATAACAATAAGGATTAGTTCGACGCTAATGATGGTTATAAAACAAGTAAAAAGACAATATCATGTTTTTCTTAACTACAAATTCAAAAGACAAAAGAATTCCTAATCCAGGAAGACAATGGACTGCGCTTACAACAGGCAGCTGTGCGCTTATCTCTGACGGCATGTAACAATATTAAGCACCTGTAGAAATTGTACTACTGGAACGCGTATATAAGTTTGCTTTTCAATGAGTGTAAGCGCTTCAGCAAGGATTTCTTTCAATTTCCCTGGGATCCACACATCAGATCCTGAGTTGGTGACAAACGGACTACCTCAGGAGTATTAAGCTATATATTATAATATATATATTTCGCGCCAAACTTTGTCCTCAATTATATAGTTAGTAAGTAACAGACTACATAGTGGTGCAATATATGGTTTTTCTAGTCTTCTGAACCTAACGTGGAGAGGTCATTCCGTTTGGTTGAACTATAAAACCATGAAACTTTTTGTAACTAAAAACAAAACCGACTTCACACTAAAAAGCAAAAAATGAATATTTATTACCTGTTTTTGTGGCTGCTATCGTTCAAACAGGTCAGTAGCCAGAAAAAAGGTCTATGTGTATTTTTTTAATAAGTATTTATAGATTATAAATGGGATCTAAGAAATATTGTTATAGGAAGGCGAGAATAGAAGCACTAAATGGAAGTACACATAGAAGTCTATGATTAAATAGAAAGAGGCAATCATCACTTTCTTATATATCTACATATATTATAAATAGAGATACCTATGTTATTAATAGTATTATTTATTGTTTATACCGTTATAAGCAGTCTGATTTCACGCATGTTTTTGTATATTATTTGTGCGTATTACTTTTGTATTAATATAGTTATTTATAAAATATAGAAAAATTATAAAAATAAATCCGACTCGCAAACGGTATCTCGTTTTGTGTTCTTATAATGTTGATAAAAACAAAGATAAAACGTACATCTACAACAATCTTGGGCGTAATTATGTACTTATTTATCTTCCTAGCATAACAATTAGGGAAAAGCAGAAATTTTAATCCACATCCTCATGATGCAAAGAACTGTACAATCACTACATTCCAGTGAAAACATCTTTTAGGATGCAACATCTAAATGTCACCATTAAATTATTATTATCGATGGCTAATTGTAACAAAATCGCTTTAACATATCGATTGATAAAGCTAAGTTATCAGCCGTCAATTCATTTGTGATTCATATAGTAGAAAATTAAATATTATTTAAAGTAGTTACACATTTGTGGCCAGCGGGAGCAGGCTTATGTGTTACAAAATTAAAATCTACGAGTACTAGTAGTACTATATATATATCGTCTTCGTATAAAAAAATGTGATTTTAAAACCATTCACAACAAAAAGTCATAAATCTTAAATACTACGACACAAATAGTGAACTGTGTAAAAAATGTTTGAACAAATCAAAAGTACCTCCAAATTAATAGTATTTTAGTAACCATTTGAGGCAGCAGTGAACTATTTAATAGTAAACTAATATTACATTAGACGAGAGTTTAATCAGTGAACTGTGTATTTGTTTGATGCAGCAATATCTAATGTGAAAGGTTAGTTATTTATTTAACTAATTATGTCAGCGTATAGTGATTATTTACTCGGGAATCAAAACTATTCATTTCTTATTTATGTCTCGTAGTTGTACATTCATACTCATTTCTTTTAATGTCGTGCAATTATAATTAATAAATTCAATTATAATTTTTGTTTGTACTTATGTTTTAATTGTTTGAAGTATAATATCCGAGTTTTGATTTCGTGTTTTGTGTGATTAAATGTACTTATATAAGATTGCTAGTTATTTCCAGCCTAATTGAGGATTTAGGAATTACAGCTTTGTGAGATAAGGTAATCGGTAATGTACTTTTTGAACACCTGTGGAAAAATACAATAATTTTCAAGTACATTGTATTATAAAATATATTTCGTTAAGTTAATGCTTGATAAGAGAGAGTTTTATGTAATGTCTATCTTTCAATGTGAAAGTACGTTGTTTTGTTTGTACGTTTATTTCACAATTCGTGAAGCAAACATACATACGACATACTTTACCATTCTCGCCAAGGGCGGACTGGAGCGTTTCACGCATCGGTAGTGTACCGGGTGCAGTATAAATATGGGGCACTTTTATTTTAAGTAATGGGAGTTGCGTAGGGGGTGGGGGAGAGAGTAGGGAGGCATATTTACCCCTTCTACAACCCCTAAGTCAAGAAAATATTCTTAAGATATTATTCTTTTGTAAACATAACCTCACTTATGTTTTTCACTAATATTGCACTTAGACATAGGTCCAAAGTTGAAAAATCTCATCAAAGTCCAATAGTTAACATAAAAATATTCAAAATAGTCCAAAAACACAACAAAATTGTTGAAAAATTAAATAAAATCACAACAAAGCAATTCACGTAGGTAAACATTACTTTTTGTAAGAAGTTAGTGGTTGGCACTAGGCCTTTACTAAAACTAAACTAGATTTCAATGTCATAAACGTTAATGAATCGATGTAATTTTTTTTCTTTATGGTTTGTTAATTCTGTGTAGAAAGGTCATTCCGACAAACTTTAATGAATATTATATTATATTAACTAGCTGTACCCGCAGACATTGTCCTGCCTTAAAAAATAAAAATCTAGAAACCGATTGCAGCGCCATCTACCGGGACCAAATGTTAATCTAAACTTTTCTCGAATCCACTTTAACAAAAATAAAATTTCATTAAAATCGGTCCCACTGCTTAGGAGGAGTTTAGCGGCGCCACTTACCGGGTTAGCTGCAATCGGGTACCAGGAAATTTTAATTTTTGGTAAACATAACCTCACCTATTTTTTCAATAATATTATTGTGATGGATGGTGAAAGATTGCGACCAGTCACTAGAATAGTGATTTAGCATTTAGCTTAGGTTAGGTTAGCTTCAGACCAAAGCGCCAGAACTGACTGGTACCCATTTACTATTTATTTTATATACACGATTTATAATTTCATGTTTATTGGCTGCCCTTTTGACTATCATGGTTTTTCTTTAATTTTTGACAACTTACTCTATTTTTAGGTTTTTTTCTGTTGATTACTGGCTTTCTTTTAGACTTTGAAAGGATTGTTCAACTTTAGATCTATGATATAAGTGCAATATCTGAGAAACATAAGTGAGGCTCTGTTTATTAAAAATATATTTTAAGATCTCCGGACCATAGGGGTTGTAGTAGGGGGTAGTTATGTCTACCCCCCCCCCTTCCACCACCCCGCTACTTAAAATAAGTGTACCTATCAAACATCTATAGATTTAACTAAAAAAGTTATACTTTCACGATGTAGGTACTTACGTAAACCGGGGTCGGATATAGATATGTGTCCGTTTTGTTATTATGAATTTAGATAGATAGATAACACTTTATTGTACACCATTACAGAAAACTTACGAACTAGTATTATTCTAATTGTGTACAAAAGGCGGTCTTATCACTAAAAAGCGATCTCTTCCAGACAACCTGTAGCAGGAATATTGCTGATTAGGAAAGGCGATGGTGGTATACATAATTATTGTACGATTACTTACATTTTAATAATAAATATATATATATACTATATATACAAATATACACATAAGTTATATACATAATCAAGATATAGTGATAAAATGCAACTATTTAAACGATAAATATATAGTTATATGCAATATAGTACTAATCATATAAAATTACATAACATTATATTGCAGATATAATTTCCTGACCATATTCTTAAATGTTAATAAAGATTTTGCTTGTCAGCAACAGGCAGTGTGTTCCAAAGTTGAACAGCCTTAACCGTGAAAGAGTTATTGAAAAACGTTGTATTATGAATAGGAGTAATAAGTCTATGTTGACTGGAAGGGCGTAAATTGTGAGAGCAAGAAATAAATCGAAGCGCTCTTTAAGGTACTGTGGAGTAGAAGGGATGAACAAAATACTATAAAGCAATGAAAGAATGTGAATTTAATGGTACACATATCTATACCGCACCCATAAACCGTTTATCATGATATTTGGTATAAATGCACTTACAATATGGGGGCAATATAATATATAATTATAGGTATCATAATTTTTATTTCGGGAAATAGATTGGGATCTAAAATTTACGAAGCGAAGATCTCTTCAACTGGATCTCAAAAAATTTGAGAGTTCTCGTGCGACAGAAAACAAATGTTCAGCCAAATCAAAAAGCGTGGAAAGCCCGAGTTTCATACAACTAAAATATCAAAAGGTTCTTAATACTTATGTTGAATATAAATAACTAAGTAGGTAAAACAACTAAATAATACATTCTTAATTCTTAGTTTCAGATCGTTAAATGAAAAAAAACATGTCAGAAATCACGACAAAAACCGGTACTAAATCTGAAAAGGCGGAAAATGTAATAGTAAATTATGTGGCGAGGAAAAATGGCCCCGAATTTGCAATAAGAGTATCTCCGCTTACTGAATTGATAAATAACTCGCTGCACATTAAAGCTATTTATCACATATTCGTAGCAATATTGTTAATGCTGCTGTTTGACACAGTTATTTATGATCTCGTCGAGAAAGGAAAGTAAGTAATTGCTAGATAGATAACACTTTATTGCTCACAAAAATAAATAAATACAAAAACAAAATGCATAATTACAATACTTCTTAGCACAACAACAGGCGGCTTTATCGCTAAAAGCGATCGCTTCCAAGCAACCTAGCTTAAAAGAAATTCTTAACTAATCTGGCGATGTAGGTGGCGCAGAAAAAAGATAGGAGTGTACAATTTAAATATACATGCACTAATTTATAAATTTAATACATACATAAATCCAGACACATTTATAGAATACCAATATATAAGCATATACGAAATAATCTAAATAAATATATTAAGATTATATATGACAAGAATTTTATATTAACATATATTACAATAGATAAATAAATAAATGTTTAATATATTAAACATATTTATTTAAAGACAGAAAGTACTTTCAAAGTGAGTTCCGAAATGTAGGTAATGTTTTGGCCTCTCTGACAGTAAGAGGAGAGAGAGAGAGGTAAGAGAGTAAAATTATTTACTTTTTTCCTACAATTCCTTGGTAATTATACCTAGAGGTACGGAATTTTATCATTTACGAAATAGATGCGAATTTATGCGAAATTCTTTATATAAATGCGATAAATGCGAATATAAAAAGTTTGAGTATTTCCCGCGAAATAAACAATAACTGTAGATGATTTTGATATGAGGGGATTTAAAATCATCACTTAAATGCCACCGCCTAGGTTATTTTGATGAAAAACATCACGTTTACTCAATGAGTACGAAGTAATTGATGCAACACTAAAAGAAATCCTAATAACAGCATACGAAAAAAGCTTCAATAAACTTGCTCTCCACGTGACATTAAACCAGACAAACGAGGCTTTCTTTCACATTGGACAATTATTTAACACTCGCCAAAAATTAGCAGATAGATGGATATATCCACTTTCATAAGTTATCCTTCAAACGATACACAGAAACGAAGATCCCAATATAAAAGACATTTTGCTCACTGCACAATGCTGCTTTCCATCCTTTGCTAAAGCAGCATTACAGAGCGTCTGGAGTCCAATCAACAGTATAGACACAGCACGGTTTTTCAGCGTCTTATAGAAAGGAGCGGCCAAGGTGGTCAAATAGATAAGAACATCGAAAGTGATCATTAGTATCGATACAACCAAGGTAGTCTAATAGTTCGCATCAGCCTTCTTATCCAAAAACATCGGCACACCAAGAACGCCAAATACATGAGTGCATTCAAGTCATCCATATTATCTTAACAGCCTCCTCGCCAGATGTATCTAAGCAGACAGGTAGCCAAAACATAGTAACAGTCTAGAAAAATGAACTGTATTCTAAATGTGATTAGAGTCAAATCGAGTTGATTGCATATTAAATCTAAATTCAAATAGTATTATTACGGTTATAAAAATCGTTTTCATTTTTATGACGTAACTAGTATTTGCCCTCGACTTCATTTTCATTATTTAGATGGCAAAGATTAAAGTTATTTTATCAATATTTATTCATGAATTTTTAATATGACAATACATGAATCCTGGACATATCCATAAAACCCGGACATTAATAATGTTAGTAAAGACTTATTCCACTACAGACGTCTTACTAAGGATTTCTAATAAATACAGACAGTGTCTTGTGATTTGCGAACATTACGTCAAAGTTGATCTAGTGGTTTGGAAGTGGAAGGAAATCCCGGGAAATTTCACGAGTCCGAATACAGTCATGTATAAAAATGTCATAAAGGTTCAAACTATGCTATAATAAGAGTAACACGGCCAGTTTTCATACTATTTCTAGGTGTATAATTCCCTAGAATATTTTGAAACGTTCCGCCACTAAAGTTTAGGAGTAAAAAACACGAAGTGAATCCGGTTTCCGGAAAAACTACACTAGAATTTCCATGATATTAGCTTTTTCAGCATTTAAGTCAAAAATGTCTGTATAATAGTGAAAACCTCATAGAAAATAACATATATTTTAGAAAAAAACCTTATTTTTTTAATTTTCCGTCAATAAAACAATTTGATCCCAAATGATTTTTTTGAATAGCTTCAATGTACAGACAAGGCTATTTTACAATATTAACTTAATTTTAACATTCCATTTGACGTAATACACTATGTATATGTGAGTATATTTTCTATGTATATGTGAGTTTATAGAAATATCTACTAAAGAGTTTCAAAACACAAGAAATTTAAAATTCGAGATAAAACTTATTTTATTAACACTGAATAATTGATGTTTTTTAGATATTGTTTTAATGTCAAATACGTATATGAATTCTCGTGATCTATACTCAGCAAAAAAATCTGAGATGCCTAGGATATGTATTGTTACGAACTACAGGACTCGAATTAAAAATGCCGTTGGAACTACTATAGAATTGATTAGAACTGTACAAACACGTATAAAACAAATACAAATAAAACTGGATGCAACCAGTTCACACTGCACGATTCAATGTAATTCGACACGCGTAAAGTCCGTCGTCTATATCGCTAATCGAGAGTACTACAAACGTCTTACTCGCCTCGTAGTCGTCGCTTGACTGCCCGCCCCTCCATTCGGGCATCGTCTTATACTAACTACACAGTACAAAGAAATTTGCCGTGCACACCGAGTTTCTAAGAAATAGTAATTTGCACACCTGTGAACGGCCACAAAGTTGAAAACAATAACAATAAGGATTAGTTCGACGTTAATGATGGTTATAAAACAAGTAAAAAGACAATAGAGTGTTTTTCTGAATTACAAATTCAAAAGACACAAGAATTCCTAATCCGGGAAGACAATGGACTGCGCTTACAACAGGCAGCTGTGCGCTTATCTTTGACGGCATGTAACAATATAATATCCCCAGTACTAATTGAAAAAAGCGTAAGCTAACGTGTTGGGGAAATCGTATCAGAATCAGCCAATTTTTATGCATTCTAACCACTTTAAACCACTCCCGTGAAATTTTCCGCGGGATTCCCGGTACATAAAGTATCGAAGCGTTCGGAAATTCAAATTCAAAAGTTTATATAAAATAAATACATAGCTTAGCAACCTGTTCTTGCTGTTAAGGAGAAGAAGCGGCAAAATTTCTCAACAACACGACTAGCTCAAAATTGCTTTCATTTATATTTCCTATTCTATTTATATCTCAAGTTTTTTTTATAACTTTTATACAGAACTATGTTACAGAATTACCACAGGAAAAGAACGTAAACCATTGTTTTAGTGTCAATTGAATCTGAATCAACAAATTGTTATGCAAATATATAATCTATACTATTCCCAGGAAAAATCCCGCGGGAAATCCGGATCAAAAGTACTGCAGTATTTGAAAAAGAAAGTGCACTATGTTTTAGTATAAATCATATCCAAATTAGTTAATTTATATGCATACTAACCACTTTTAACCACACCAGGGAAAATTTGCGTGGGATTCCCAGGGCATGAAGTATTCCGGTATTTAAAAAATAATGTATCGTGTCGAAAATCATGTAGGGATAACCTAATTTATTAGCGTCCTAACAACTTTAATCCACTCCTGGGAAAATTCGCTGGATCCCTGGGATAAAAATCACGGATTTCATTTCAGAAAGTTTGGTATCGATGAGTAAAATCGTCGCATCGAAATCAGAAATCTTTTTTATTCTGGCCTTTTTAAACCGTTCCCAGGATTCCAGTATAAAAGGTAGCACAGAATTTAAGTCTGAGAATTTGCTCTCGATCAGTGAAAATCGAATCTAAATCGGCCTAGTAGTTTTTACGTAAATCCCGAACAAACAGACAAATCAACTAACGGACAAGAAATCTAAAAAAAAACACCGTGTTCTCCATCGATTATATAGTCTATTCCAATTGTTTTTTTCTTCTAATAACTTCAATGTAGAGACATGACATATTTAGCATATTATAATATTATAGACCATCGTCTTCCCACGAAATTTCCTTCGCGTTTCCATGATGGTGATGCATTTGATAGTGAATTGCATGGATGAAAAATCAAGTTACGGTCTTACTCATAGAGAGTTAAAATAAGTTTAAACACTTCTTCATTGTTGTTAAAGCAGCATTCAAACTTACTCTAACTATCTATGAATAAGACCGTTAGATTTAGTAAAACTGATTACTCAAAGATGCATACAGTGTTATCAAGTATTAAATAATGTAAACAAAAGTATGAAAAACCTAAATAAATTAAGAGGACTGAAATATCTGGTTAGAAACAGGAACCATCATAGTTAAGACCATTTATAAAATTTTAGAAAACAGTTCATTTTTCTAGGCTGTCACTATGTTTTGGCTACTTGTCTGCGTAGTTACATATGGCGAGGTCGTTATTAACATAATATGGATGACTTGAATGCGCTCATGTATTTGGCGTTCTTGGTGTGCCGATGTTTTTGGATAAGAAGGCTGATTCGAACTATTAGACAACCTTCGTTGTATCGATATTAATGATCACTTTCGATGTTCTTATCTATTTGACCATCTTGGCCGCTCCTTTCTATAAGACGCTGACTGTACAATGTCGTCGTAACAGATCGAAGAACAGTTATTAACTTGTCGAATGTGGAGATTGCAACTATGTTAGCATTTAATTCATGTTAATATAGTGTTTCTTTAGAAAATATACATAATTTGTTATTACGATAGGTACTTAAAAAATTGCGAAATTTCCTTATCATTAAAAAAATAAATGCGAAATTCATGTTTTTTATTTGCTAAAATTCCGTACCTCTAGCACCAAATCTAAAGCATGTATTTTAGAACTGAATCTATCGTTAATCGACGCATAAAATATTACCCAGACAGAATAATAAATCTTACAGAGCTTATTACTGTCTATAGGGTAGTGGGAAAATTTGACACTAAAACTTATCTTATAGCTGAATACTGCTATTCAAATATCAATAGTTTTTATTTAGACTAAGTTCATTAAAGAACATTTTTTGTCAAATTCAAAAGTTTTGTTCAAAATAAGTTCCAGTGTCATTCATATACCTACATAAAATTTAAAAATTAAATCTATTTTCCTACTTCATATTTTTCTCTTTATTTCCGGCACACTTTCTTCTTTCAATTATAAAAACAGTAATGTACAGAAGTATAAAATACTTCGGTATTGTCTTGTCATAAATATATATATATATTTATGAATATATATATTAGGAAATATAGGTTAAATATAGGGGAAGGAATATATATTAGGTTGGGGAAAAAGTTTCTTCGCATTTTATATAAAAATTCAAAAGGTTTTTTTATAAAGTTTATTTACATTTGACTAAAGTATGTAGGTGCCATTTTGTTGGATAACTTTCTGCCATCTTGTAGGTAGGGACGTGATCCCATTGGTATAAAAATTTTGGGGCTTCTGACCAAAAAACTGCGACAAGTGGTTTTAGCAGTCCTCTCGTGATGTTAACCTGACACTGCCTAAGGAATTCTGCAGAGACCGAAACAGGTGAGAATCTGAAGGTGCAAGGTCAGGACTATACGGTGGATGCATTAACAGCTCCCAGCCAAACTCTCGTAATTTGTGCTGAGTGGCTAAAGATGTGTGAGGTCTAGCGTTATCATGGTGAAAAACCACACCCCTTCTGTTGATTAATTCCGGCCGTTTTCTCTTAACTTTTTGCTTTAATCTCATCAGTTGTTCGCAGTACAGTTCAGAATCGATGGTCCTGCCTGGCGGTAACAGCTTATAATGAATAATGCCCTTCCAATCCCAACATACACACAGCATCACCTTGTTGCGAGTTAACCCGGGTTTCGCCACAGTCTTTTTCGCACGTTCTTGTCGTACATGATCCACTTTTCATCACCAGTTATCAGCTTCTTCAAAAATGGTTCGGTTTCATTACGTTGTAATAAAGAATCACAAATGAGTACACGGTTCATTAGGTTTCTTTCAGTGAGCTCATGAGGCACCGAAATATAGAGCTTTTTTGTGTACCCAGCTTTTTTCAAATGCGCCAAAACCGTTTTGTGGTCAATTCCCAGTTCTCCAGCTATATCGTAACTACTAATATGCCGATCTTGCTCCACTTTTTCAAAAATGGCATCAATTTTGTCCGTATCAGGGCGACCAGAGCGACGTGCATCTTTGATATCAAAATTTCCGGAGTGAAAACGCTTAAACCAAATTTGCGCTACTCTCACAGATACTGCATTAGGTCCATAAACATTGCAAAATTTTTTTGCGGCTTGTGTTGCATTTTTCCTTTTTTTTTTGTAAAATCTTAAAATATATCGAATTTCTTCATTAGATTCACTCATTTTAACAATAAGAAAAACAAATGAAAATCACACATTTTCCTAATTTGAATTTGGAATTGTCTTCTTTAAAATTAAAACTTTTTAATGATACCAAAACCAGCCAGATATAAATGGTATAGCCAAAGAGATCTTACTACAAGTTCATACATACTATATGCGAAAAGACTTTTTCCCCAACCTATTATATATATATATATATATATATATATATATATTATATCAAGGTGATAGCTAAAATATCCAGGTCACTTTACTACTCGACCATTTTCTGAACTAAGACGAGATTTAAGAACAAATCAACAATCACATGGCTTAGTAGGTATTTGCTTTATAACTAATTCTTGTAGTATTACCAATTTCCAAACATGAAAATAACGTAATTCTATTTTAATTATCGTTTAAAATACCGGCAATAGGTACATTACCTAAATTTACAAAGAAGAAAATATACAAAACACAGAAGCATTGTGAAATCCAGTTCGTTAAAGTCATATAAATAAAATGCTGGCAGTGAGTTATAGCACAATTTCTTAAGAGTTCATACAATTATGTAAAATGTTTTGTTGTTCTTGAAACAAACAAGGGAGGCGCTTCCAAAGCTGTTTTTTTATAACCGACGGAAGAAATCTGGTGCTTTACGCATATTATTAAAATTAACAAAAATTTTACTTTAAGCTGCACCGAGTTATGAAGATACTATTAACTAGGTATTATATGTTATACAAATTGTATATTATATAAAAATGTAAAATTACGCGGAAGCTTTTTTATAAGCTAAAAGGTGTCTACGTACATCAATGACATTGAAATTACATAATTATATACGAACTAAATTCCATGATCAGGAAAAGTTCGTATGTAATTATGTTTCGTATGTGGCTTGGCAATAGAGCCCCAATGCCAAGCCTAAGCGGTCAAACAAACCTGCAAAGATGCGGCTTCATCTGCGATAGTGTTATAGATATATAGGCCGTGTCACGCAGATATGGCGATGGGTTTAATGCAATATTTGAGTTGCGACATTGTTTATTACGTTAAATAATGACAGATAACGTATGTATATACACTAATGTGGCTATGCAGTAACCGCGTTATTTTTGAACGCTTTAAATAAGACGCATTCGGTCAGTCTAAATATTTAACATTAACGCAGGTGTGGTCGCATCAAAAGAAGAATACTATTTATTATAAAAGTGACAATCACTCTGGGCGACGTGGCCGATAAGCGACAAGACCTCTAAATTGGATTAGACGGACAACAATTTAATTCGACCATTATTTATGAATCAAAGTGTACATTGTATATTATGAATTGTCATAAGTCATGGTTGAATTAAATTCTTGTCTATCAATCACTTGTAAATACTTGCTTCGACAATGCATATAGATACTAACACTTACCATCTAGGACCAACATTATAACGTATACGCATAATATCTGCAACTATAACATATTTTGTTTCTTTTTTCAGAATAAATGTAGGTCTAAATGCTATAGTAAAAGGGTTCTGTGATGTGGGACGAGCAACACGTTTATGGCTATTTGAATTCGCCGTGGTCACCGCATTTTATGTCGGACTACGAACGTATGCTGTAGGAATTAAATTATTTAAAAAACACCCCGGTAAGAGAGATTATAATAATACTTATTTACTAAATAATTATATCGAAACTCGCCAATATGTCTGTAGTAAACACTACATTATTATCGCATAACATTATCGAATCCTGTTGGAACAAGTGCTTAAGTTTCGCAATTGATATTAAAATATGAACGTATTTAATGACGTAGAACATGCAGTATACAACTAAGTTTATTCAATAACAAACTTTTAGCTTACTCGGAAGTGGGCCAAAATTCAATTTGAACTAAGGAACATATAATAAACTTACTGATTTAGTGACAATGTGAGTAGTTGCACACTAAGTGAATTTAGTTTAATATTTGATATATTACCACATGCTGCTCGCAGGAAACACTACTTTCGATAAATAAAGATGCTTATTGCATAGATATTAGATACAATATCGGTTTCTTCAGTTTTAACGGCACCACATTATTTATTATATCGAATACTACTATCGTCTCAAATGCACATGTTCTTCAGATTCACTTATGATACCATTGTCACGTTTATAATTCAGGACGTCGAGCTAGGATGTCTAATAACAACTTTTTTACTAGACAATTTTTTTCCACATACTTCTGGTTTTCTAGTCGCACTAGTGATTCCATTACAGTAAATCTGCCATATAATGGGCATAGAAGCTACCGCGGGTACGGTTTTCCCTTATTCGGTTCTTCTGCGTCAGTCTACATATTTAGTATACCTACGCTAATTACACTATTTACAAGTAGTAAACTAGGCACGTACTGCACATATACGTATACTTAAAAGCATATAATTTCGATTATTCCAGTATGTAAAGTATCTTGGCTTTCGAAGTGAGAACACGATATTTTTCTGTCTTGTGCAGTTTCATACTATCGGTAGTTGTATACGCTTCTTTCTTATTTTCGTAATATTTAGGACAACCTACCAATCATTCCGAATATACTTACTTATACACTATATAAGACTTATTTAAATAACATAACTTAATGATTAGGTACAATAAAAGTTACCAAATTGGACATTACATATTTAGATTATCTCACAGGAGATCAATCAATTATAGGTTGGCCACTAACTCTTAAACTCAGTTGCCTACAAACACGTACATACATAGGTTTATGTTTATAAAGGAAATGTAGGGCAGCCGTGGTTCACATCCAAAACTTAAACTTACATATAGACTTTGAAGTTTGAACGAATATGAACAGAAATAAACTGTTTGAATACAAACATAGTCTGCATGCCCTGTAAACAATTTGCAGACTGTGTTAATGGAATGACAATAATAATACAGCTATAATTTACACAATAAAGTTGTAAGCGCAAAAATAGTGAGTGCAACAGATCAAATATTTACTATTACTTAGGTTTCTTGCTATATCTTTGGATATATTTATTCATAGAAACATAATACTAGAAATGACAATTGCCAAGCAAAACATAATTCTGAAAAGCCATTTATTCCACATAACTATTAATATGACGACCCATGGCGCGGGGTGGAAATTCGGCTAGGGTAAACCGATTGAAAAAACATACCGTATGATGCAAGCGCCAACTACACCGCTACTGTAGAAATTAAGGCCTCACTATCAGTATACAAAAAAGCAAGTAGTCAGTGGAGCAGTATTCCAAATGAATTTAAGCCATTTTGGCAAATAAAACTCACTGCAATGAACAAAGAACTGAGTAATCTGTGAACAACAACACAATAAACAAAAATAATGGCGAACCACAGCGTACTGATTTATTTTAGTAAACAAACACTTCTAAATAAATACGCACGATGTATATTCTTATTACAATTTGTGTTTTTAATTTTGCAATCTTACCGCATATTTTGAAACAAAAGCCGATACTGATCGGGTTATGAGTTGCTACGTCATCCAATACGTATTGAAAGCCGCCGAGCGTAAGACATACTAATACAGTAATAATATATGCACCATTAAAAAACGTAAGCGTCAATAAATTCAAGGCGCTTTCAACCTTTTGCTCGCTTCGCTAGATTTTTAAAGGTAGGCTACGGGGAATCGTGTTGTATGAAGTCCACGCCACTGATGATGACACTGATCATTTTCCCTCACTTTTTAATCTTACATTGTTTACTTTTACACTAAAAACGGTGCAAAGTTAAAAAAAAAATCTTTTAAATTTTGTTTGGAGATGTTTATACTTTTGTAATAATGTAATTCACGCGGTGACTATAACCTTGGTCGGGCCGGTTGAGCACTAGCTATCACGCTCCTCGCACTCCACACCAGTAGCTTATGTTATAATAATTATTGTACTGTTTTCAATGACTTGGATTACTGATTAGATATTATTTAAGACGTGCACTACTATAAACGTAAAAAAGTCTGCCATACTTTTAAATTACTTTTAATACATAATTTTAATTTTTGACTAATTTGGTCGCTAAATGCCCTGTAGCGCCTGCTAAATATAGGATTTAGACGATTTTTCGAACGTTTTTTTTTGGGCGATAGTATCTATAGTATTCTTATTCCATTATTTTAACACACTGTCAATACATTGATATAAATTCGATGTAGAATTCGAGTGAACACTTTGTCTTGTATTTGCACCTTCCAATTTGCCGCATCACGAACTTTTGTTCTGCCACATACGCCAGCCTTTACCATATTTCTTACCTAACATACAGTATCTGACCTACACCCAACGAATTGTTATCGGTATCATAAAACTTTGTTTCGTTACTACTATTCCATATTATTGAGAATGGTACTTTGAAGAAATACATTGAATTTCGTCTAAATAAACGCAGTTCCTTTAAACTGATTTTGTAAGCAAAAGTTTAGTAATATTTTAGAAAGTTTTAATTAAGCATCTTGTATTTTGGTAGGCTGTAACATTGAGATAACAGTTTTAAAGCCTCTAATTTGAACTTTTCATCGAATTCGCAGGATGATCGCCGAAATTCTTTTAACTGGGTCAATAATGGGTTGAATTTATTTAATCGCAGAGACGTGTCAAGTGCTGTCAATATTGGGAGTATCTGGGGTGGCATTTTTGCAAATAATTTTGATTGGAGGGCCAATATGGAGTTTGAGTAAAGAGAACCTGGCGTTGGGAACATCCGCTATTGTCACATGCGAAATGGTAAGTGGGTAATTTATTTACATCCTTAATAGTTTTATTTTCGTATTATAAAGTAACTGATGCTCGCGACATCTTTCGTGCAGGATGTAAATATTTGTAATTTGTTAATTTCTACTGAATCCTGAATATATAGCCGTTTCTGTGCTTAAGTGGGCTAAGCCTTTCCATGCCGAGCTCGCTGGAATGCCGAGGCTCCGGATGCGATTTCCAGCGTTGTAAATTTCGTAAAATTAACTTTTCGTTACTTATTATGGTCTGGGTGTCTCGGATCAGCCCCAGAGTGGTACGTCGTATTGCCCATAACACAAGCTTAAATTACTTAGCTTGTAGATATACAATGTGTGTATTTGTCTGCTGTTTATCTTATCTCTCTTATATATTGAACTGGAATATGCACATAAATTGAACAATTTCAAATCCTCTTTCAAAAATGTTTTCATATAGACAGATAGGAAAAATATCAGGAAACTGCAATTTATGATCAGGTATTGTGTAGATAGTATCTTCAATTGAATCTTGTTTATTTTGAAATTACAGACAGAAACTTCAATTTTATTTATTCGTTTGTATAGAACTATAGATGATTGTAATAATTTTGCTTGGCAAATTTGAAAAATAATATCTACACACTATCATATATTTTTTTAAATTTATCTTTGAAATATTTATATGCAGTATAAATGAACCTAGATATTCTCTATATTAGAACGTTCGAAATACTAGGAGGCCCAACGAGAAAAAAGTGCCTAGCATCCTAAGTATTATATTACCCGCTACTTTGGAACAAAAACCTATTTAATAACTAATGAAAAGAAAAAGTATTATCATCCGGAACGAATGGTTTTGAAAATGTTATAATAATAAAAATAAATAATAAATATTTTCCAATAAGCTGATACAAAACTTATAAGGTTGCTTGGGATCTTCTAATCAAAAGATTTTAAACTTTGACCATATATATTAATTAAATGTATGGGGGTAAGTGATTGTGAGCACTGGCAGCCGGGAACGGTGTATTACGGATAATGGTGCTTCGTCAGCAACACGCGACTCCGTTATTTACTGGTGGCAGCCATGCTTGACAGGGGTCCACACAGGTGATTTATGTAACATTTCACTTTCGCCTCTATGCCCTTTACCTTTTTTACATGTCCATAATATTACAAAATTCTAAACATGCCGTGTCTGTACAGTGAAGCTATTGTTACGAGTTCCAGGACTCGAATTAAAATGCCGTCGGATTTATTATAGAATTTATTAGAACTATACAAACGCGTATAACACAGGTACAAATGTAACTGAACACAACCAGTCCAAACGTAATGCACGATTCAATAACACGCGCAATGTCCATCACTAAATAGATTACCGAATGTACACAAGTCTTACTTCGGTTGTGGTTATCGCTAGACTGCCGATCTCTCCATTGGAGCATTGCTTTATACTGGACAGATGCAATATCTCTGCCTGACCGCGTGGATCGAATTTCTTAGAATCACGCCTGGCTAATGACTACCATAAAAGATTACAATACACAATGGGCTGTTTTTCTAATCACAAATTTTAAACACGAAGTAAACAAAAGAAGTCCAAATGCCGAAAAGGTAATAAAATGTCTACAGGTATGCAGGTGTGAATTTGTTTTTGTCGGTGTTCAGGTTGTAACACTATTAAAAAAACAACTGGAATAGACTATAAAAACGATGGAGAACACGATACAATTTTTTTAGATTTCTTGTCTGTTTGTTGGGGAATTACGTAAAAACTACTAAGCCGATTTTGATGCGGTTTTCGGTAATCGACAGCAAATTGTTAAACTTAAAATCTACGCTACTTTGTATCCCGAGAATCCCGCGGAAACTTTGTGATACTTTTTATCCCGGGAATCCTGCGGGAATTTTCCCGCGAGCGGTTTGTTGTTGTTCGGGTGCATAAAAATAAGCGTGTTCCGACACAGTTTCCACTAAAACGATAGCTTACATTATTTTTAAGTGCTACGATACTTTTTGTCCCGGGAATCCTGCGGGAATAGGAAATCAAGCGTAGACAAAGTCACGGGCATACCCGAGTATATATTTCATTCATTTTTTGCATATTAATTACGCTAATGCACGCTTCGTATTGTTACGAGTTTGTAGGATGTAAATTCAAAAATAATAATAGTAATAATAATCGGCAGACAAACACACATATTGTATATCCCCAAGTTAAGCAAGTTACGCTTGTGTTATGGATAATATACAACGTACCACTCTGGGGCCGATCCCAGACACCCAGATCATAGTAAATAACGGAGAAAATACGTTTCCGAAATTTATTATACCAGGAATCGAACCCGGAGCGTCTGCATCGCAGTGAGGTAGGCCGGCAACGGCTTAGCCCGCTCAACCACAGAGGCCGTCAAATGCCGCTGGAATTATCATAAAGTTTATCAGAAGTGCACACACCAGAATACAACAAAACTAAACTGTAGGGCAGAAAATTATTATGACATAAATCGCGCAAAGTTCGTCGTTATAATTAATATACTTGCTCTCAAAAGTGCACTAGGTAACGCCGCGTTCGGAGTCAGAACACGACTGACGCAATTCCCGACTGACCGACCCTCTTCCATTTGTAAAATAGACATGACCTCCTAACACCATGCCGCTCATTGGTTCTTGAAACCGTTAAATGGTCAGCTCAATCGCTTCCTAGAATTCGCATGAATACCAACAAAGGAAAGAATGTTTTATGACGTCTTCCGGCGGCGTGAACAAAGAGATAAGCGCGAACAATAGATCACTCAAATTCAAAAGGGGTCATAAGACACCTGCAAAGGATTAGTATCGGTTTGCAACAGTATAGTGGATTTGGAACGATATACCAATATTAGATGATCTATATTTGTCTTTCAATTTATTGGAATGAACCAAAGTGAGCCATATAAACATAGACTTGAAATATTCAATGACATTGAATACCACCGCATCCTTTCAGTTCTGAGACACTCAACCAAATTAATTCAACTTGATTGATTCATCTATTACGCTCAAAATGAAGAATCAAAACTTATAAATAGATACAATAGTCTCACTATCCCGCAAACCATACACTAAATAAATTCCAAAAACATCAAATATTATCTTAAGATAACCTTGGGTCGGCTGTAGGTTATCAAAACAAATTTTATTTCGAGTTCATTAAACTTTACTCATTTTTGATATTATTGAAATTGATAACATATGTAGTATACATTATTTATGAAATAACATATACATTATTGGACTCTATTATTAGAAACGCCTTGACTACCTCATTAAACTTACATTCTGTCAAAAAAGTATCGAGAATGGATGATTTGTTTATGGTTCCAAATTAAATGTTTTCTTTTTTTGTTGTTGTTAGGTTGGCACAACTGTTTTTCATTTTGGTGCGGTAGTGTGTATTGCGAATTTCATAATGAACAAAAACATCGAACAAAGAGTGTCTATAGAGTGTCTGTCTTTTGCATCGCCAATGGATTTTCGTGTTCGGAGACACTGAAAATGTTACAGAAGGCTTACGGTGAATAGACTTTATCCAAAACACGTGCTTATGAGTGGTACAAAGCGTTCAAAAGCGGTCGAGATATGCTGGAAGATTTGCCTCGCCCTGGTAGGCCATCAACGTCTTCAACTGAAGTTAACATCAGAAAAGTGAAGGAAATAGTGACTGAAAATCCTCATTCAAGTTTGAGAGAAATAGCCGCTGAACTTTCTGTGTCTCACGAGTCGATCTGTATCATTTTAAATAATCACTTACGTATGAAACATGTTGCCGCTCGGCTAGTCCCAAAAGACCTGAATTTTCTTCAAAAACTCAATCGCATAGGAGTCGCTGAGAACAAGCTAGAACGAGTCAAATCCGACCCAACATTCATGAAATGCATTGTTACCGGGGACGAGACGTGAGTTTGACATGACAAACTAGTCAACAAGCTTCGGAGTGGCGCTTTCCAACTGAACCGAAACCGAAAAAACCATGCCAAAGTCGATCAAAAGTCAAAGTCATGTCGATTGTTTTCTTAGACTATCGCGGTGTTATGCACTCGAAATTCTTACCGGAAGATCAAACGGTCAATCTTATATATAAAAATGAATCGTAGAAATGTATGTACGAGCATAACTTGAGAACGACCGACGGCTACGACTTAACAATCTGATAAACAAATTTTAAGTAGTGGGTGGGCGTAGTGGGTATGGGGGAGGTATACTTACCCCTACTACAACCCCTAGGGTCCGGAGGTCTTAATTTTTTTTTTTTATAAACATAACCTCACTTATTTTTTTTGTAAAATTGTGTCACTTTTGATAATAACAAATCGTGATTTGAGTTTATGGATGTACTCAGGAATTACATATAACCGCCAGAACATTTTTTAACACTAAAACTGTTTTAAATGTAGAAATAAAGTTTTAAATTTAATTGGGGCATAAGTCATAATTACAAAATTCATGCTAGACATATAATCGATTGATTAAAAAGTGACAGTTATTGCTGTCACTTTTGTTTTTAATGGCTTGGCTAACAAGGTGTGATGATAAATATAAATTAATCGATATGTCAATAATACTCATCGATTTTTAATTAAGAAATTCGAAATCTTGAGTTTTAATTAATATATTGTTTCATATAATTTTCGGAAATAAGACATTTCTATAAAAAGAAAATATTGACAAATATTTTGCAATTCTTATTGCCGCCATTTTATTCCTTTTCAGTTAAGTGAATGTGCTTTTAAAGTTAATTAAATTATATAGGCACCATATTTTATTTAAAGAGATCCCATACCTGATAAAACGAGCCGAGCGAGCGAAGCGAGCGTACCATGGCAGCGTCCGGCGAGTGGTAGGACCGACTGATTACCATTTACTATTTATTTTAAACACAAACAGTACGACGCCTTATAAGTCTCGTATGAAATATTTGTTTTATTTATCAATTTAGTGGACGACTAACAAGTTGGTTTTAAATATGACAATGAATCAATATATTAATGCTATCAATTTTTAAGTACATTGCCGAATATTTTTTTTAAATATAGGTTAAGTATAAATTAATGCGATTACGTAAAAAAAAACATCATCTTTATTGGTCGCCATTTTGAATGGTTACTCTTGTAGTGTATATGAATGTGTTCTGTTGTATTTTTTCTTCATTTTTATCCAATTAAGCTGGTTTTTGGTTATTTTGGCTCTTTTTATGTTGATTACTGGCTAATTTTTGAACTTTGAAAGGATTTTTCAACTTTGGACCTATAATAGAAGTGCAATATTAGCGAAAAAATCAGTGAAAATAAGTGAGGTTATGTTTTAAAAAATATATATATTTCGCGATCTCCGGACCTTAGGGGTTGTAGTAAAGGTAAGTATGGCTCCCCCCCTCACCACTTCATCACCCCACTACTTAAAATTCCTGTATTAGATTGCTATACATTTACCCGACCGACTTTGATGATATTTGTTTTGTGTGTTTGAATGGGTCCCCGGATGGTTTAGAACTTTAGATTCACAATTGGAACCGGCAGGTGGCGCTGACATCGGGTTCTAGAATCCTCCTAATCACCTGGAGCGATTTTGGTAATTTTGTTTTTGTGTCATGAAACAGTCTTTTAGGAATTCAGAAAATGGTATGGCGGTACGAATTTCGCCGGGTCAGCTAGTAAAGTATATATGAGCGTTATGCGGCATTTCTGAGAGCAAATTCGACGAAAAAGGCCAGATTTGTGGAAAGAAAATTCTTGGATTTTGCACCACGATAATGCGCCTTCGCACAAAGCCATCATCATTTATTTTTCCTAAACTCAAATTACCACTTCGTGGCACCCGTTTTCATTCAGTAGAAGACATAATAAAGGAGAATTCGCGACGAGAACTAAACTCGATTCCGGAAAGTGTTTAAAGAATGTTTTGATGACTGGATTATTCGTTGGCTTAAATGTATCGTTTCGAGCATACTTTAAAGGTGATAAAATAAACTTGAATGAATGAATAACTAACTAACATTTTGTATTATTGATCTTTTCACGGTACTTTTTTGACAGAGTAGTACGTTTGGAAGATCGCATATGTACCCAAGCCTCCCAGCCTATGAGGTTGGGAATACGAAAAATTTCAGACGTAGCTTTACTTGCCGCCCTGACTTCAGTTCATAGTACCGTGGACCTCATTAGTAAAATGGTAACTCCGTCACAAAGTAACTTTAAGGTCCCGTACTTGGCTGAGGCCAGATACGCATGGCACAGAGCCTAAATCGCATCCCATTTCGAAACTGCTATGAGCGTGCCGTATCATAGTTCGAAATGAAAATGTCTTAAAATTGTATCCAAAATTAATCTTGTAAGAAAAAACAAGGTATAGGTACATTGTTCTATCTACTGGTATATAATATCAAATTCAGGTGAATATTGCATATTCGATGCACCCGCTTCACGTGCCTAAATAACGGGACATAATTATAAGTATATTATTGTATTCTTCTTCCACGCCTTCGCATAATCTTCAGATCTTGCATTTACCACGATAAATATAATAATATATATTATTACTAGGATATGCCCGCGACTTCATCCACGCTTGATTTGAAATTCCCGCAGGTTACCCGGAACACGAAGTAACACAGCATTTAAAAAAGAATGAAAGTTATCGTTTCAGTGAAAAGTGTGTCGGTATAAGCTAATTTTTATGCACCTGAACAACTACAAACCGCTCCCAGGAAAATTCCCGGAAAAACATAAATTTTATTACATAAAATTTGCTATCGATTAGTTAGTAGTAATCATTTAAATTAGTTTTTTTAATGTGGCCATTTTAAATAATTCCCAAAAAAAATCCCGAAGGTTTCCCAGGATAAAACGTAGCGCAGATTTTAAGTCTAAGAATTAAGCTGTCAATCAGCGAAAACCGCATGGAAATCAACTCAGTAGTTTTTACGTGAATCCCGAACAAACAGATAAAAAAATTGCATCGGTTCTCCATCTTTTATATAGTATATTCCGGTTGTTTTTATTAAATAGTTTCAATGTACAGACAAGGCATGTTTAGAATTTTATGATATTGTAAGCGTCATCAAAACTTCGCATAATAAATTAATAAATACATATATCTTAATCGCAGAAACATGAGAAAGAATAACTCTATTCAATCTATTGATAGCAACACATTTAGATATATTACCAAGATGACATAAAGAATGGGCCCAATCTGGCCCGTTGACCTCCAAGCACCCTTTACAGTCACCCCGTTCCATACAACTTCAACAACTCACTATTCCAAAGTCTTTATATCATCTCAACATTATATAAATTTAAATACACAAAATTATTTACTCATTTTACTGAAGATCGTAGCGCCTGGCGAATGGTAGAATAACTGTGTCTGCCTGGCCTCACGCACTGATTAAATACTATGAATTACTTGAAAATACCGTCAATTAAATGTTCGCAATCTAAAATGCAACTTATCAATACCTGTTACAAATGCCATCAAAACGTTTAATGAATATAACAGTATCGTATTCACTAATTAACCTTGTTATCCACTGCAACAGATCAAAAAAACATCTGCCTTAAAATAGCTATTGTTTCGTGGTATCTAACAAAATTTATTAAATTATGACATTATTAGACGAGTAATTACTACAACTGTAGCTTCATAATTTCTCCTGTAAATATATATTTACTGCAATAAATTTAGATTGCCAACAATATTTAACATCAAAATTGGTTTAAAATTGTTTTGTAGCAGCGAGAGGTACAGGTTAAATAATACTTCAGATGGCAGATAGTAGTATTCACTGTCGAGTGCTGATGAGAAATGTTTTATTTTGGAAACGGTAACCTTATGTACAAATATTATGAAGTCGTACAGCTAGTGCAATACATAGCACAGTGTGAGGGAGATGAATTACGTGGGAGCAAGATAGAGCTACTATTAATATGGGCGTTATCGCATTGCGCTAGCCAGTTCTCTGTTGTCCGGTGACTGAATGTAAGAAGTTCCCATAGTTTTAAACCCATAGTCTTTAATAATAAATAAATGTATTCACCTTTCACTTTATTGATATATGAACAAGGATAATTAGCGTATTTTATAAAATAAACAAAGTAGCATAATGTTAAGAAACCCTAAGTAAAAATGCTATTATCGGAAATAATTAATTATTTTTGCAAATTAAAAGTATCTTTCGAAGTAGTTATATAAACCCAATGATTGCAAACCATTCAAATTAGCTTTCAGTGATCAAAGTAACTACGCAGTTTAATTAAAAACTTAGTTCACCTCTTTTACAAAGTAATTCTATTATGTATCTACAAACGATCGTGACTTTAAAATACCACATTTTAATCGTTATATAATTTCACTAGGATTTTCCCGCGACTTCGTCCACGTTTGACTTGAAATTACCGCGGTATTCCCGGGACACAGTACCGCAGCGTTTAAAAAACAATGTAAGCTATCGTTTTAGTGAAAACTTTGTCGGAATAAGATAATTTTTGTGCACCCGAAGAACTACAAACTGCTCCCGCGAAAATTCCCGCAAGATTCCCGGGATAAAAAATATGAGACATTTTATTACATAAAATTCACTATCGATCAGTGAAAAAATCACATTGAAATTAGTATTTTTTTTTAATTTGGACATTTTAAATCATTCTCATAAAAATTCCCGCGAGATTCCCAGAATAAAAAATAACACAGATTTTAAGTCTAAGTTAAGTGTTTAATAGTCTAGTAGTCTTAGTATTTACTGTTGACCACTGAAAACCACATCGAAATCGTCTCAGTAGTTTTTACGTGAATCCCGAACAAACAGACAAGAAATCTAAAAAACACATCGTGTTGTCTGTCGTTTATATAGTGTATTCCAATTCCACTTTTTTTTTAATATATTCAATGTACAGACATATACATACATACATATATTCTTACGTACATGTGCATACGTACATTTTTAACATTTTATAGTATTAGAGATAGATTTGAAACAGTTAAATGCATTTTTACCCTTGTACGACGGTCATTTTCGTCCGTCTATCACAGCCGTGTTTCAAAGATACTCAGCAGAAAAGTGTATTTCTGTAGGTGCCTTTATAATCTGTTAGAGTAAGTACAAACTTACTTTTAGAGTTAGAGGAAATTTGTAGGCTTCTTTAAGATTTTTAAAAAAGCCTACAAATTGACTCTAACTCAATATAAATAAGACAGATACTATGTACTGTCTGTATATTTGTATTTCGTTATATATTTATAATTACAATGTAAAAAATGGTACAATAATGATGTTTATAAACCATAATACTAACATAATAAGACCAACAACAAAACTCACACATACACACCAACGCGCACTACCACCGCATTGCATTACACGCACTCTTTACAAACAAACCAAGACATACAAAGAGCCTAAAAATTAATAACCTAGGCACAGAAAGGAAAAGCAACACAAATGGCACTAGTTAAGATATATATAGGTATAGACATAAGGCACACACTGCACATGCACTTCCTCACAACACCAGTATGTAACAGATACACTCTACATTAGTATACACTACTACAACATAAAAATTAAATTAATGTCACACACAATAACAAAATAAACAATAAGCGTGTAAACCTAAAAACTTTAATAGTAATTAAGTTGTAAAAAGGGTACGGAGCTCGAGTCCGTAGAGTAGTTAATATAAAAAATAAAATAAAAAAATAACCATAATACTACCGTCGCAGTTTCCAATATATTTTATTCCTGACAACAAATTAGATTGATCGATAGATAAAGCGATCTCTTCCAGACCGAAGAGAACGCTTTTTAGCGATAAGACCGCTCTTTGTATACAACTAGAAGAAGTACTACTAGTTTATAAGTTTTTCTATAATGTTGTACAATAAAGAGTTATCTATATATGTATGACTATTTTAAATCTTCATATTCATATGAGGTACCATTGGTCTTCAATTGAGTGAAATTTAGGCAGAAACTCGCTTTTGAAATTGTAACTAGTATATCTAAATCTTACCTTTTGAACTAGAAAAAAGGAAAATATTGTAAATTATAAGTACTTAAAAATACTTTTAACAAAGATTGATTTGAATAAGATCTATTGAATATTTTTGAGATATTTGATTTAGGTATTTTCTATTTTCTTTTTTTTATATTCAATAGCTAAATTACAAAACCTGTAGAGGTTTGGTCACTTGTATAAAACGAATTTCTCCCATATTTCATTGTCTACAATCTCCATCCGCAAACAATGTGTGAACTACCTATGATTATTTAAAAAGGAAACCATTCAATTGAAACATTTCTATGTGTATTTATTTTTTCAGTTTCGATTTGCAATGAAAATCCACTCGGTGGTTATTGTGTGCGGTCCACGATGTCACAAAGAAGATCTACCTCTGCCATCATTCAAACATTACGTGTATTATCTGTTCGCGCCTACGTTGGTCTACAGAGACACATATCCAAGGTACATTAAGATTTATGCCCTGAGAGATAGAGCTATATCTTAAGAAAAGATTGCCGTTACGTTTGTAAATAAAACGTTTATTCTGATAAATATAGAACTAAATTATAGTTTATACTACATATTACAATGTTTATTTATTCTTTTTTAGTTGTTTCTTCGCAGTTGAGAGTAGTAAGTTTGATTATATCTATAGTGTAGGTTTATGGATGGTGGACAGGTACGGACATTACTTGTACCTGTACATGGCATTTGACGATGGTAGAAACAAAGGGGTGTTTTAGTGGTTATTTCAATCCGTAAATGGATTTCAACACATAAAAAAGGCCTCCAGTACATCATCTGCAAAGCCCTTAACAGCATCGGCGTACCAGCTGTTCTAGACGACTGTAAGAGGCCGGACAGTATGTCATTTCTTCCTTGAACAACAAGAAAGCCGCTTGTGCGGGATACAATATGTTTAGACACTTTGGTTACGTCAAATCCTCTAATGAGTGAATCCAGGGCTGGCAATAATGCCTCTTTAGTTGAAGACCTCAAACAACTCAGTATCGAAGCTTACATATCTGTGCCGTGTAGTTGAAACTTGACACATTAAGTGCCCTGGTTAAATCAACAAAGGATTTTTTCAAAGAAAGTAAGAAACTCTTTGATGCTAGCAGTAAGTAGAGGTCTGGCTCATAATTAGCACAGCGAATCAACATTGCAGTTCAGTATCTGGTATAAAATCTATAGTTAGATTACATACTTATTTTCAGTTTCACCAGGATATGCCCGCGACTTCGTCCACACTTGACTTGAAATTCCCGCGGAATTCCCGGGACACAAAGTATCACAGCATTAAAAAAATAATATAAGCCATCGTCTTAGTGAAAACTGTATCGGAAAAAGCCAATTTTAACGCACCCGAACAACTTCAAACCGTTTCCGGAAAAATTATCGTGGGGTTCCAGGAATAAAAAGTATCACACATTTTGTTAAGTACATATAATTTACTATCGATCAGTGAAAGAATCGCATTAGAATTCGATTTTTTTTTCAATCCGGCCGTTTTATATGTTTCCCAGAAAAAAATCCGTACGATTCCCGGGATAAAAAGTAGCGCAGATTTTAAGTGTAAGAATTTGCTGTTTTTCAGCGAAAACCGCATCGAAATTGGCCCCGTAGTTTTTACGTGAATCCCGAATAAACTGACAAACAAGAAATCTAAACCAAAAATTAATCGTGTTCTCCATCGTTTTTATAGTGTACTAGAGTTTACCACGCGGCTGCGCCGCGGGTCAAACTCTAGCAGCTTTTCCGTAAAAGCATAACAAACAGAAATACAAATATATTTTTATCCCGGAAACTATCCCATTTTCCGGGATAAAAGTATCCTATGTCCATCATCGGCATCGAAAATATATAGACCGAGGTTCAGCCAAATCGGTCCAGTAGTTTTTCCGTGAAAACGGAGCATACTTTCGCATTTATAATATTGTTACAACCTAAGCGCCGACAAAGACAAATTCCACGTACAGATTTGTAGAAACACATTTTATTACCCGTCGGCATTTGAACTAATTTTAATCCTTTTATGGTCGTCTTCTTTTGTTCACTTATGTATTGGTTATTGTAGAGAGCAGCCTATTGCACTCGTTTATGGCCGTTTGCAGGCATAATTACCCAGGTGTGCGGATTACGATTTCTAGGAAATTACGTCGACGCTTGCCGGGCAGACATATTTGCATTTGTGCAGTATAAAACCGTGGCTTGATGGAGAGAGGGGCAGTCAAGTGTGAACCACAATCAAAGCGAGACGTGTGTACTACAATCGGGAATCTAATAGTGACGGACTTTGCGCGTTTTATTGAATTACGACGTTCTCCATTACGTTTGGACTTGTTGTGTTCGATTATATTATTTGTACTTGTGTTATACGTGTTTGTATAGTTCTAATAAACACTATAATAATTTCAACGGCATTTTAATTCGAGTCCCGTAACTCGTAACAATATTAATAACCATTCCAAGTGTTTTTCTTAAATAGCTTCAATGTACAGATACGGCATGTTTAGAAATTTATAAATAATAATAATGTTGGTTTGAAAATAACTAAATTCTGCCGGCTTGATTATAACGTTTTTTTTTGTAAAATCGGCGATTTGTATATACCCTATACTATTTGGGTATCTGAAGATATTTAATATATTATAATGTTTTCAGAGCTTATTTAAAATTAATTATAACTTTAATCTATAACTTAACTTAACTCTGCAGTAGTTTTTCCATTATATTTAAAACTAGTTGAAATGAAAATATTCTAAACTAAAAGATACAGTCCGAAATTTTCTTACGAATAATTAGCGACTGTGCTTTCAAAAAAGCATTGACATGAATGTTAAATTAAGGCCCGGTTGCTACATCTTACCGACCGTTCATTTACTCTACTATCGGTTAAACATTGACATAAAGCTCCATACAAGTAATGTCAAAATTTAACCGATGATAGGGCAAGGAAATGAATATTTATATGTAGAAACCGGCTATATAAGTATAAAGTAAAATATGATTATTCATAAAGTGATAAAGCATTGAGAAAAGGCAAAAATAATCTATTAAGCAACTGTCAAAAGTCTATTCAAAAAGAAAATAAAGCTTAATGTATAAAAGAAAATTGGGGGTAAAGTTATATTAAGCAAACTCAATATAAACGACTCAATAAAGCCGTCCGAAACTTCATTAAAGCGTTAATTTTCCATATTTAGGACAAAGAAAATCAGATGGAGCGTGGTGTTGTTCCACTTTTCGGAAGTAGCCGCGATCATATTTTATAACAGTTTCCTCGCTGAGCGGTTTATTTTGCCTTATTGGTCTGATTACGGGAAAAATAGCCAGGTAAGATAATCCGTGTTTTAATTACGAGAACTAAATTAACTTCCTGACCTTACTAATGTTTTGTTAACAAGAACGTCGGAGTAATACATTCTGAAATTAAAGGTTTAAAGTTATAGTCGAATTTAATTTATGATTCTGGTAAATTCGAATTTTAAATTGAGCATTGAAACTTTAAGATATCTATAAGTTTTGACCCTTGTATAATGATCGAACTTTTTATTGCGGATATTATAAAAATATTGGGATAAATAATATTAATTTTCGTTATCTATTACATAATTATTTACCAAATTCATGAGAATTTGTTCATCCCCCAACGTCTTGGGGAAAAGAACATACGAGTGTTTGTTTGTTCTATAAAAGAAAATGACTAGAAATCCAGTCCAGCATATCCGGCACAGGTGACAATGGCGATTTCGTAAGGGTTCTGTAATTGCCAAATATAGCTAAGTATGCCTTTTGTTAGTATTTTGATTTAATCAATTTATAATTTTCCAGATTGAAGCCGGAAATGTGGTACGAGGCATGTTCGCCTGTGTCCTCCCCGGCGTTATATCGTTCTTATGCGGATTCTACGGCATCCTTCACGCGTGGCTCAACGCTTTTGCTGAAATGCTCCGATTCGGCGACAGGCTTTTCTATGAAGTAATTATTTGATATTTCTTAAATGTCGACGTCTCAACAGTTGAGACTTTAACTTACAATCCCGAATATTCCACTCTGTATATATTTCGTGTCAAATATAATGAATAATTCAACTAGAAAGTGATGTTTTTATAAAAAATATTTTTTATTTACTAATATTATTCAAGAAAAAAACCAACATCGGATGAAAATACTTACCAGACTTTTTTTTGTAAAATAAGGTAAACAAAAAAATATTTCTAACAAAAAATAATTAAAAAAAAACAATTTTCAGTTGAATTCTTGATTATATATTACAGGAAACGTAACCAGTGGCAATATTACGGATTTTACCACTGCCCAACAATGGATACGCAACATGAGGGTAGCTAAAAAGTTCACGATATAAACGGTTGTGTCGCCGACATTCCAGGTTTGATACTATTATACCATAATCCCTATGCATATTATAAATGTAAAAGTAACTCTGTCTGTCTGTCTGTACCGTATTCACTGAAAAGCTACTGGACTGATTTGGCTGAAACTCGGTATATTTATATTTTGATGTCGAGGATGAACATAGGATACTTTTTATCCCGAAAAATGAGATAGTTTCCGGAATAAAAATATATTATATAATAATAAAAATATATATATTTCTCTGTTTATTTCTTATGCTTTTACGGTAAAACTACTAGACCGATTTGACTGAAAATCGGTATATATGTAATTTTAACACCGAGGGTGTACAAGAGATACTTTTCATCCCGGATAATGGGATAGAATTATGTAAACATTATTCCAGAAAGTAAGATAGGTTTTTTTGTCGATTTGACGGATTTGGCCGATTTGGTCAATTTGGTCGATTAGGTCGATTTGGTCGATTACGTCGAATTGGATGATTTCGTCGATTTCATCGATTTGGTCGATTTGGCTGATTTTGTCGATTTGGTCGAATTAGACGATTTCGTCGATATGGTCGATTTGGTCTTTTTGGTCATTTTGGTGTACATATGTAGTTTTAATACATAGAAAATGGGCATAGATACTTTTCATCCAGGAGATAGGATAGTTTGCGATATAAAATAAAGTGAATCTGTCGGGGCAAGTACCACTAACATAAAAATTTAATACAATTTAACCTGTGATGTAACCTCTTTAAACAAGAGGCATGCACTAGGGGTAAACTCTAGTTATTACATAAATCATTGTAAACTATTATAATTAAGAAGATTTCTATAATCTCTTAAACTATAACTACATATAGGAAAATAAAATATTCATCCGAGATAAATGTCTTCTAAGGTACCCAGAATGTTGTCATCTACGTTTCCTCGGTGAATGGCTATACTGATTAATTGTCTAACATAGGCACCAGCCTTGTGAACATCTAAAGAGTAGATTAAGCGTTTTGTATGCTGTTTGAGCGTTTAACTCATGGCGTCAGGACCCCATGGTCTAAGCATCTCGCCAGCAAACGATACAAACAAGTAACTCTCACGTATGAAACTATTATCATACCAAAATAGATTGATTGATTTATCCAGAACAATCGTTGCATTATTCGCCGGAATTAGATAAACTTTAGATCGACTATCAAAGCCATTATAAATGTAGCTCTTTGTATTTACTCATCATCAACCAATAAATGGCTAGACTAGAAGTTTCTCATTGTTTCGTAGAACAACGATCTTTGTTAAATTAAGTTCAGAGGTGAGAACACAGGCCCTTTAGACATGTGGCCTTAGCTCTAAATTAATAGAATAGAAAATGTATGGGAATGACATGATATTTAACGTAACGATATGTCGTTCCCATACATTTTCTATTCTATTAATTTAGAAACATTCAGAGGAGATCGTTTACAAGGTTTGTTTACTGTCTGTGGATTAATATGAATTAATCTTGTGTTAATTCATTTCTCTATCGGGACTTTACCTAAAAGAACACTGACTGCATTACAGACATGTTTATTTAAAGTTTTACTTATTATTGGAACAGCGGTTGCCATCGAACCGTAGTTTAGTTATTGTCCTGAAAACGGGGTTACCTGTAATTTGTTTTGCTTAATTATAATAATTCACCTGCCTTTTCATGTTACAAGAGATTGTCAATTGTTTTTAAAGTTTTATTCAAACTTTATCAGGATAACTATTTTTGAAGGTCATTCAAATATTCTATGTATACCGCTTCGGAAGAAGAAGCGGTAAGAAATTCCATTATCCTCATTACAGCCATTCAAAAAACACACTGTATGTATAAGTATATACATACATATGTATAAGTGAACATTGTAAGTGTTTGTTATTTATTGCCACCCACATTGCACATGTCAAGCATACAGTCCGCTTAATTTTCATCATAGTATTGACGTGGCTCAGATGTGTATTTTATTATAAGTTCTTTACGATAGCAGATACCCTCGAAGCACATTCCATAGAACAAAATGTGATTACTACTTATTAGGTTTAATTGATTGTGTTTCCAGGAATGGTGGACTACGTCCAGCTTCTCCAGATACTACCGCGCCTGGAACCGTGTGGTGCATTCATGGCTGCATTATAATATTTACAAACCACTAGTCCCCCATGCAGGCCGGCCTTTCTCCACGTTTATTGTGTTCTTCGTAAGTTCATTTGATTACACTTATTACGGCACTCAACCAACGGTCGATTTAATTATCTATAATATTATAAAATTCTAAACATGGCATGTCTATACATTGATGCTATTTAAAAAATTGGAATAGACTATACTATATAAACGATGGAAACACGATAATTTTTTTTTAATTCTTATCTGTTTGACGGTTAGTTTTTTTGTTCGGAATTCACGTAAAAACTACTAGGCCGATTTCTATGCAGTTTATGCTGATCGACAGCAAATTCTTAGACTTAAAATCTGCGCTACTTTTTATCCCGGGAATCCCGCGGAAGTTTGTTTGGATATGATTTAAAGTGGCCTGACTGAAAAAAAATCGAATTCCGATTCGGTTTTTCTCTGATCGATAGCATATTTATGTAATAAAATTTGTGATATTTTTTATCCCGGGAATCTCGCAGAAATTTTCCTGGGAGCAGTTTACAGTAAGTAGTTCGGGTGCATAAAAAATAGCTAACTCCAACACAATTTTCACTAAAAAGATTGCTTACATTCTTTTCTAATGCTGCGGTACCTTGTGTTCCGGGAATCCCGCGGGAATTTCAATTCAGGCGTGGACAAAGTCGCGGGCATGTCTTAGTTTCGTTATAAAAATCTGCGAAGTGTGTCAGTTCCTCGTGAAAAGTCGAGATCATGGTCAAATGCAACTCTAAAAAAACTTACCACAATAAAAAAAAAATTAAGTCATAGATAGATAGCTTAAAAGTAAAAGATTTCATCGAAAATACTTATTATCTCAAATTACTCAATATATTTTAAGAAAATATATTGCTTTGACAACAGTTTTTAAATTCTACCAGCTTATTTTAGAATTTTCTAATATCAATTCTATAGTTTAAGATTAAAGAGGGGGATTAAATACTTTTTACGATTAATTTCACTACCTAATTTCTTTACAATTATTTACAACTCGACTGGTACAGTCAAGTTCATTAATATATATGCATTGACAAGGATCCAAAATATTGTATGCAATATAATTTTAAAAAATCTCCTTACAATGTGGAGTTCACTAATATATCATCATGTAATCTGTTCAAAAATATATACCTAGATACTTTACAATAATTTTTGTCCAGCCATATGATCTAATATACCTCAAAAGCATAGGTTCAAAAATATCTTACTTAACAAATATTCATAAATATCCTATAGATATGGAAATATCACTCAAATTATCTTTTTCTTAAAATTCATATTGCAGTACCTAATATGCAAGTAATAATGCATAGTTGCAAATACGTGCAACTGCCCATTGGGCAACGTCGCGTAACTAGCTAGCGTTTTTAGGATTATGATTAATTATATATTATTCTCGTTGTATTACTTATGTCAGTACTTGCAGAATAATGTACAGGAATTTTTTAAAAATAAGATTTTTTAAAACATATTTATTTTTCTGTAACTCCGAAACTAAAAAAGAACAACCTCTCTTTAAATTATTATCAACAAATTTAATGGAACATCAACCAAATAAAAACATTTCCATGAACTTTTATACATTTTTATAAATAAAAAAATGGCTTCTTCTTTGAAGTCTTCCTCACTGCTGAGGATCATGACTTTAATGGCAGCGAACAATTGCTCTGTTCCACCGAGATCGGTTCTGAGCGTAGTGGCTGGCTAAGTTTATTGAAATGGTCATCTGATCAGTAATCTGGTCAATCCACCTATTTGGAGATCTAACACGAGGTCTCTTGCCTTCAACTTCCCTAATGACCATAAGACTCTGCATGTTGTCTGGGTTCCTTCGCGGTATGTGGTCAAAGTACTTTAGTATACGTTGTCGGCATTTTTTCATTTTATTGCAGGAGTTCAGCAGACAGGCAGACGGCCCACTTGAAGGAAAGCGGTTACCATCGCCTATGGACATTTGCAACACCAAAGGTGCTACAAATGCGCTGCTGCTCTGTTAAGGGAAACTGGAACCTGGTCACTAATGCCGAAACACAACTCAAGGTTGTTATGGCGACATAATCTAGACCAGGGGTAGTAGCTATACAGTCGGGCAAATGCCCTTCCACCTGGCATACTGCTGATAACATCTGGTGATCTCCGATCCGCTCTTCCAGTATAGAAACATTTGTTCTGTGAGCTGTCCAAGGAATTCTGAGCATCTGACGCCAGATCTACATTTCAAACGCGTCGATTTTATATCTGTTCGATGCCTTCATAGTCCAGGTACAGAAATATGGAGAAGACAAGTGTCCGCACTAAGCGCTTTTTTGTCCGCTTTAAAATATGGCTTAGCCAGCGTGTATTAATTTAAAATCTTGTGTACGTCCCATTTGCGTCAATGACATTTTGTAAGCGAGTCCTCATTGATTTAATCATATTGTAGCAGTAATTCTGATTTCTAAAACGATTGCAGATGGAATGAACCTAAGTCTTTAAATTTTCTTGTGTACGAGCTTTACTCTTATCCCAACTTTGAATCATTAACCCCCATAGATTCTCTATGGGGTTAAGATCTGGGTTTCGTGCTGGGATTTTAATTAATTCTAAATCGTCTCTTATTGCAATCCAATTTTGAACTAGTCTCTAATTATGAACAGAACTTCCATCATCTATGAAAGTTATTCTGTAGTTGTCAAGATAAACTATTTCGGCTGATGGCAAAAAAATCTTTGAAAATTTCTACGTAGTCGTTACTTCTCATACGACCAGGCACTTCACATAACTCAATTGGGTCCCCCTGAATTAATCCACCCACAAAATGCTAATGTAATACGTCGACTATGTCTATTTGGAAGTATATTTCCTTCGTTATATCGCGTATTATTCGTACGGTACAAAGACAGTCGTCCGTCAGCTGCAGAAATGAATACTTTCTCGTCCATGAAGGCGACGTGTTCAAAATCATAACCTTAATATCTGTTGGTAAAATTTAAACGCAATAATTTGTGGCTTTCTGTCAATACAGGTTTTTTAGCTGGAATTCGCTTCATTAACTCTTCGTTGTATAATTAATCGGGATACACCGAACTCTGTTGAAAATGTAGATGTTCTGATAAATCTTGAATTTCTAACATTTTCCACCAATTGCATATCTTGTTCGTAAGTTGTTTTTCTAGGTCGACCAAACGACACGTCTTTTTACATCACTCTCTTCCAGCCACCTTCTCCGCAAAGAAACAGTATTTCTTGATATTCCTAATTCTTCAGCAATATTTCATTTTGCCTCACACACACTGTTTTAAGTTTTGTGTGTTCATCAATTCTATACATTTTTAATAATAAATAAAGAAGACGAAATTTTAATGTATCTTTTAGACATATTAGTTAAATGTCATAAGCACGAACACGTTACCTTTGAAAAAACAAATGTATCTTTTCAACCTTCCTCACACACACTGTTTTAAGTTTTGTGTGTTCATCAATTCTATACATTTTTAATAATAAATAAAGAAGACGAAATATTGATATATCTTTTAGAAATATTAGTTAAATGTCATAAGCATGAACACGTTACCTTTGAAAAAACAAATGTATCTTTTCAACCAGTAAGTAATGTTGTCAATCGCAAACTTTGTCTAAAGAGATCGAAAGATTTCATAAAATCTAATATGTGACTGTTCCTGACAATTTAGACAAGTTTAAACGTAAACCATATTCAAAATGTTTATTAATCCATCATTGCACACGTAATTATGAACGTAATGCATACATATTATTGAACGCAGTCTGTCACATATAAATGAATCTAAAAGTTGACCACAAATTATTGACGTGTTTGATTATAACGATATCTTTGTAACATTCTAATGCTTACATTATTTTGATTCCTTTCAATGCTTATATATTAATAAACTTGACTGTACACATAATTAAAATTAAATATTATCCTTAAAAACCCAGGTTTCGTGAAAGACGTGAAGAGAAAGGTGTGTTGGTAGCATACATAGATTGACGGGCGTACAATGGGATTTTTATAAAAGTTCCCTTTTTGCCAAAACTATTACGAAACCGTAAAAGGGATTATAAATTATATTTTGTATAACCAAAGGGTTGGCTAATATTTAAAGTAACGTATAAATGTTATCATTCAATGAGGAAATGCGCGGCCAGCGTTTTGGGAACGTTCCCGTCTGACGGCGATTTGGGACTCATATAGATATAGGTAGATATAACATTTTATTGTTCATAAAAACACGATTTACAAAAATGCAGACATGCACAAGACAATAGTTACATACTTGATAAACAAAACGCGGCCTTATCGCTAAAAGCGATCACCTCTAGGCAACCGGATGCACTCAAAGGAAAATCTTAACTTATCTAATTATTACAAATTAATGAAAAAGAAATGGAAAAAATAATAATAACATACATGGACAGCAGATTACAAAATTTAAGATAGAATAATCTAGCACATACATTGTTGCGTAAGGTTAAAATCATGTTTCCTGAGTGATTTTTCAATTTTTAAATATGGCAAAGGATTTTCTGACGTATATGGGCAGAGTTTCAAAGGCAGACAAACTGCGTGGCGAAGGAGTTGGAATAAAATGTTGAAGAGTATGCAGGTGGCATTACCAGGAGATTATTAGTTAAGTATATATTATGTGTAATTTTCGTTAATATTTTATTTTGTTTCATTTTAATCTGTGTAATAGTTTATTATTATTATCATATGTATTTATTTATTTACAAATAAAAAATAACAAAATATATAAAAACTTAAAAAAAAGACATTATTCTTTTATAAAATACATATTTAATAAAAAATATAAAATCTTCCAGCTCACCGCCAGCGCGGCCTGGGGTCCAAACTAACCTAAACTAACCGGTGGCTAGGGCTCCAGAGACAGGAACCTGCTCACAATTCGTGTTGTGTCCAAGAGTGCTGCCTTCTGTATCTGGCCCTTCACCCAGCTTCCTATCTATTTAATATTATACGACTTTGTAATCGTTTGATTTATTTTAAGTTTATCACTTTTTGTTTCACACAAATACCTCATAAAATCGATATGAAACGCGAAATTTTTGTCTCACATCGCCTTTCGCGTACCGCATGCATTTATCACGCACCACAATTAATCTATTGAAATTTTTATGATTTCGCCAGTATATATATATTTATTCAATCGTTTTTTATTTCAATACATATATGTACAATTATGTAGTTTTAGTATAAATACATAAATAATGTAAGGTTTTGGAATGGATATGTATATAGTTTTTTTCCTGAATCGAATTGAGTTAATGGATTGCAACAATCCCTTAGTAGTAACACTAAAATTAAAATAAGATACGCCTTACAACGTCACTGTTTTTGGTACTTCGTCATTGATTACTACGACGTAACTGAATTAATAAAAAAATCATGTTATTTCGTTATTTGGAGGAAAATAATTTAAAAATGTTTAATACATTATAAAAATTAAACTAAACTAAATAAATTAATTGTTATTGGCTTTCAGTTTTGTTGATTTCATACAAAGTTACGTTCTATAGATTCTTAAGTGTCAAACCGGGTGTTTTATTTTATGATTGTGTAAATTTTTATTTTTATTTATATGTTATTTTTAGTTTGTTTAGTAATATTATTAGTTTGTGAAATGGCATATACTTAATTAAAAAATTAAGTAAATAATTCATGTTTTATATTGATTACTAAATTCATAGACATATAAGTAGGTATATATTGCAACATAAATAATACTTAGTAATCTAAAGACAATATAATCTAATCTAAACTAGAATACAAGATAATGTTATAATAATCACAAAATAAAAAGCCCGATTTGACACTTGAGAAAGTCAATAGAACATAACTTAGAATGAAATCAACAAAACTGAAAGCCAGTAACAATTTATTTATTTAGTTGATAATGTACATAATTTTTTTACTGGTGCGTTATATAAAGTTATAAAGCATATTTCAATTATTGTTTTCCTCCAAATAACAAAATAACATGAAATTATTATGTCGTATTAATCTGTGATGAAATCCCTAAAACAATTACGTTCAAGGCATCTTATTTTTAAGTTTAGTGTTGCTACCAGTGGCGTAGCTAGCATGGGTGGCACCCGGGGCGGATATTGTAGGCGACAACCCCTAAACTGTTAAAATAAAAAAGAAAAGTAATAATAATTTACGTTTTATTAAAATACGATAATATGAAAGAAATTTAGTTAATAAAAAATTAAAATTTCTTCCTTTTAGCTTTAACATTTGCAAACTCGCTAAAATACCAAAATTGTTTAATTTGGTTTCAGTCATTGTAGACCGCTAGTAATTTTTTATTTATTTCAATTTGCTGAAACTCCTCTCACATGAAGCAACTGATGCACATATTGTTAGAAATAACTTAAGTGCTTCCGTTAGATATGGAAGAGATTCTGTAAAATCCCATTCCACAATGAATTTCAAATAGTCCAGTCAGCCAATTAGAGACTGCCACAGTTTTACGAATTTTTATAGTTACAATATTTATAGGTACTATAACTGATGTTCACGGTTGGGTATCACCCCTACGTGGGTGACACCCGCTGCGGGCCGCTCCCGCGCCCCCTCTAGCTACGCCACTGGTTGCTACCAAAGGGTTGTTGCATTTCATTAACTCAATTCGATTCAGGAAAAATACTAAATACATAATTATTCCAAAACCTTAGATTTTGATGTATTTATACTAAAATAATACTACAAATTGTACATATAAGTATTAAAAACAAAAACGATTGAATAAATATATAGTATACGGGTGAAATCATCAAAATTTCAATAGATTAATTGTGGTGCGTGGTAAATGCAAGCAGTACGCGAAATGCGATGTAAGACAAGACTTTCGTACCCTATGCTGATTTTATGAGGTATTTGAGTGACACAGAAGTAATTAACTTAAAATAAATTTAACGGTCTCAAAGTCGTATAATTTTTAATCGATTTTTTATAATAATCGGTTCACTTGGTTAACGATTTGGTGGTTTGAATCCCTAAATATATTGTAATGAGAACGGGCCTATTATTTCTAGATAATTATAATTATATTAAAAGTCAACGAACTCGTCACAAAAAAGGCAATTAAAACATAAAATCTTTTTGACAATTTAAACAATCATATAAAAATGTAGGTTTATCTTTTTGTTTTGAATTGTCCTTTCTAACATGAGTAAATGTGTAAGTTACTGTTTGTTTGTTTATTCCTTCTTCAGACCCTGGAAATAGATAGATAATTTGATTTTCAATTTGAAGGGAACTCGGAATTTATATATTAACTGTAGAAAAATCACATTATCCGGCTCGATTGACATTGTAATTCATAACTTACCTACTAAAAATAAAATTAAAGAGAAAAAAGAAGGAAATTACAGACACAAGTTTGTACCAAATTACTGTCTTTCGTTCGGAACGTTCCCAAAACGCGTTGCCGCGTTGGATGGCGACGCTTAGTATTAGTTCGTAACTTCTTGTCTCGCCTACTGACTAAGAAAACCAACCCTAGAAGTAATACTGAAACAAAACAAGAAATAAAAACATCTCCAATTTACCTACAATTAACAAGGTGGTTAAAAACTATCCAAAAGTACAATTAATTTATAGCTCTTAATCCTGGTGTCTGGAAACTATAAATCAATTATTAATTTTTGTTATAATTACAATTTTATTTCAGATATCAGCTGTGGCTCACGAAGTAATACTTGCTTTTTCTTTTGGATTTTTCTTCCCGGTTCTATTGATCGAATTTGGAGTTTTCGGCCTATTATTCTTACCTCTAACGTCAGCCAGCGGACGTAGATTCCCGGAATTCTTAAACTTACTTATATGGCTTTCGTTCTTTCTTGGAAATGGTAAGAATAGTCAAAATTCCAATACCTATTTAATATTATAAATGCGAAAGTCACTCTGTCTGTTCTGTTTTTACGGAAAAACTACTGGACCGATTTGGCTGAAACTCAGTATATATATATATATTTTCGATGCCGAGAATAAACATAGGATACTTTTTATCCCGAAAAATGGGATAATTTCCGGATAAAATATTTTTATCTGTTTGTTTGTTATGCTTTTACGGAAAAACTACAGAAACCGATTTGGCTGAAAATCGGTATTTATGTAATTTTAATACCGAGGGTGGACGAGGGATACTTTTCATCTCGGATAATGGGATACGTTTTGGGATAGATTTATGTAAACGTTATGCCAGAAAGTAGGATAGATTTTTAGTGATTTGCCATTTTAATTTTGGTCGAATTGGTCTTTGGTCGATTTCGTCGAATTGGTCAATTTCGTCGATTAGATCGATTTGACCGAATTGGTCGATTTCATCGGTTACGTCGATTTCGTAGATTTGGTCGAATTAGTCCATTTTGTCGAATTGGTCTATTTGGTCTATTTGGTCATTTTAGTCATTTTAGTCATTTTGGTGTACATACATAGTTTTGATGTTTTAATACATAGAAAATGGGCATAGATACTTTTCACCCGGGAGATAGGATAGTTTGCGATATAGAATGAAGTGAATCTTTCGGGGCAAATAGCACTACTTAATATAAAAAAATAATACAATGTAACCTGTGATGTAACCTCTTTAAACAAGAGGCCGATACCAGAGGTTGACCCGCGGCCGTAGCCGCATGGTAAACTCTAGTTACAGCATAAATTATACTCTTAGGGCCGCTTGCATAAGGTTGCTTAAATTTATTTAAGAAACACAAAAAGCATTTAACACCCTTAAATACAATTAGCGTCTTGCACAACGCAAAATTTGCCGCTAAATATATTTAAAGAACTGTCAATACGTTTTTATTAAAAGGCGATCGTTATGCAAGTGGCCCTTAGTCTGCGTCAAACTTCACATTTGCTGCGAAAGTGCGAAATATCGATAAAGCGTAGCCTCTTGTACCTAATCTAACTATGATATAAATTAATTCCCTGTTCATTAATTTTTAGCCTTTCTTTAGTCGCTCCTTGCTGCGCAATATCTGCACTTGTAAGAAAAAGTGTCTGTAGCATAGAATGGATTATACTTAAGGTCTTATAATAATAACAGCCCATAAACGTCCCATTGCTGGGCTCGGGCCTCCCACTATAGGCTACGACGGCATTTTCTTACTCACATTGAACTCAGCCGTCGTCACCGATCGACATTAATTCCGAGATCCGCGTTTTGTTTATCGGCCAACATAGCTAGTTAACGACCTGATCCGATACTTCAAATTGTTTTATAGGAAACGTGTGTGATATTTGTTGACCCGTACACAGACTCCTTATAGGCACCTTTTATCATGATCTAGTCCATTAGCGCGGTAACTCAATAGCTAAGGTACCCACCTCTTATAGCATTGATACGAATCGTCACACAGCGTGCACTGTGTAAAAAATATTTCTCGCCTGCTTGCTATTACATTATTACAATTACCACGTGATGATGATGAAAGTCAATATAACGGGGAAATTTAAATATCGAAATAAACCCCCACTTACTCACTTATGCCAGGTTTCTGAGGTACTTTTAACTGTAGTTTATCTGTTTGTTAGCGCTATCAGTTCAATAACTTATAAAGTTGCGTTTCTGAACACACCATCGTACGATAGTTAAACTAGGTTTAACTTAACTGACCAATATTAGGCGTTTATCTATTCCATATCTTTTATTTGACGTTTTGTTGTTGACGTTTTTGTTTGATGTAAATAAATATTAGATATTCCTTCTTAAATAGATCCTTCTAGTGGCGAGTTTTAGTACTAGTTGTAGGTTAACACTTAACCTAAGTTTATCTATTACATAACTTTATGGAATCAATTGTTATTGAACTCATAACTGGTAACCTCAGAAACCGGGCATTAGATACCTGTGATGGATGTTCTTGGACTAATTTATTTTTTCTTAAGCGACCTTTAAATTAATAATTTTAGGTCTAACAATAGCCATCGCAAACCGCCATTTAACATAACAAATCTGTCTTAAATCGAACGCATTTTTGAATCCATTAACTTGCCTATCTAAACGGCCACGTTTTCATTTTTACTGAACAGTTATCATCTAAAGCGTCGTCTTGCGTGTGTTATACAACACAAGTCCTAATATTTATTATTTTTAATTTTAGGTATCCTTTGGAGCATGTACCCGATGGAATATTTTGCACGAAAAAATTGTCCTCCCACCGAGAACGACAGTTTCTTCATACCAAAGTCTTTTACGTGTCCGGAAATCGTTCTAAAACCAAATTGGACATTCCAGAATCCACTAGGAATTATTTATTAGAAAATGTTTTGGCTTATTTAGTATTTTCTTAGATATTACTTAGAAAAACGGGTTCATAAATTAATTTGGTATTAGATTGTTAATGAAGCAAATGATAGTGTATATATTATAGGGCTAGTCTTATCCTCGATAAGGAGGACATTTTGTGCAGACGTTTCGTAAATTGCATGTACTAAAAATGAAGTTGTATAAGCAATTATAATACATTATGGAAGAGTACCATAAAATGAAAACTAGTAAAAAACGTAACTCTGAAAAACTTCTCTCACTGTTTTATACCTTATAATAGACAATATTGTAAATTATTTTTTATCAAATCAGTCAAAATTTTTAGACAATCATAGATTTTAAATGTTAGACTGATATAAAAAAAATTAAAATAACAAAACGAAAAAATCAAAAAGCAAAGACCTGTGGCGCGATATATCTATTTTTTGTTGCACAATATGGTCATTTTTGTATTTCTCTTCCATATAAATTAATTAATTTTGTAAGTAAATATCAAATAGTTATAAGAAATCAAAGAAAAAATATTTTCGCGTTTTTATTGGTATAAAAATACAATTAATATTTGTCTTGTTATAATAGGCTTTAAATGATTATCAAATCTTACAAAAAAATAATGCTAACCAACGTCCACCTATCGAACAAGAAAATATCCTCCTAAAATTATGAATACAACTTGAAATAATTATCTAACAATTAACATTAAACTTATGGCAACGTATCTAGGAAAACATTTCGCTTCTTTGCTTCAATAATCTGTTATCACGAAAATTTAAATATTAGATTTTATAAAACTTTTAAAAATAATTGTATTGCAGCGAATCATTTTTTTTAGTATGTTTTAAAATACATTTTAGATTGAAAAGTTATTCGTTTCGGTAGAATTATATATTGAAGGTTAAAAAAACTCTTAAAATTTCAATTTTCACGATAACACATTATTGAAGCAAAGAGGCGATTTATAAAATAATCTCAATTATTTTCTTTATATCGATATTATTATAATTTGGTATTTACGTAAACTATCAAAAATTGGGCATTTTTGCTTGGCAATAGTTTATAATGAATATACACTGACGGAATCATCTATAGCATCGAAGATTCAGGTAACATTCAAGTACAAAATATATTTACGAAATACGTTTACTTGAAAATACATCCATCGTTTTACTCCAAACAAACATCGACTCTTTAAAGTTACGATCTAATTCATAGGTATACGAGGTTTATAGGTATGTTATCAAGTATATTATCAAAAAGTTTCTCATAATTGTATACTAGAGTTTAAACACTCGTATAACTCTCCGATAAAGTATGTTTAAATTAAAAAAGTTAGAACGCTGGATCTACACATAAAACATTAATCCTTCATATGATATTGTTCAAATCGTTATTTGGTTTGAAAGTCATTTTGCACTTTGATGCAATTTGTTTCTGTGAGTATATAAAGAAATGTAAGTGACAAAAAATAGATGAGAAAACCACTTCGCAAGACCTGTATGATATCATTCTAAATTTTGTTAAAGTGAGCATGTTAAATGAGCTTTCTTTAAAAGTCTTGGGTTGTTTTGCGATTGTTGAATATAATTAAAATTGTTTCAATAGCTGGTTTTTTTTATATAACGATTACTGAAAACCATACATACAACTGCTTAAAGACCAAAACTACTGTTAAGTAGTCGATATATTCAAATTAAATCTGAATTAATAATCCGCTTAAACGTAGTTTTACTTCTGACCCTTTAGTAATGTGGAAAATTACATAATTTCACAAAAGCACTACTGTCATGGGAATTTCGGTAACCAAGATAAAACATAATAATACACTTTTAGCGAATACTATGCATAAAATAATTAACTTAAAAATAAAACAACACTCATTTACAACAACCACTCTTTGTAAATTTTGTTATAGCACTAAATATCAATTTTGACCACATAAACATAAAAAATAATACACACTTCTGTTATAACCGAACCACTTGCTTTGGAAAATACAGAATTTATTCGAATTTTTTCTTTAGTATCTGAACAAAATCCAAATACACCTAGGACATCATATTCCTGTCATTTGCTTTACATTTTCACAGCCCTTACGACTAAAAATGATTACAGACTATTAACATAACTCAAAGTGTAAATGTAACATTAAATACTACAGTGAATAATTTTCGTTTTTCAATATAATGTGCCATTTTTGTGAATTGTTAATAAAGAATAAAAATTGGTATTTTTTTGTGAGACACCAGTTACTCTTGTCATGATATATTAAGCCACATATTAAACCGCTGAAGTGCGATCCAGACCCTTGAAAAGGCTTGAACTCATCCTGAAAACAGAAAACTTATTTGAATAACTTCCAAAAAATTACAAATAAATACAAGCCCTTCCCAAAAGCAAAAATGTAAAGATAATAAAAAAAACTAATAAACAATAAATAAAAGAACTTTGCCCACAAAAACAGAGGGCTGGTTCAAAAATAGTTCAAAATGATTGAAGATCTTCAAGAAGATCCTAGATCCTATCATGAAGTATGGTGCAAATACAGACACGCTAATAGTAGGACTGGTCCACTACTTTAAGATCACTCAGTGGGCTTTAGAAAAAGATACTTTGGGTGTTTCTCGTATGCTGAGGCTTCATCTGCGTTAGTGTCAAAGATTAATGGTCTTAATCATATCGAGTTAAGAGTAAGTTTGTAGGCTTGTAGCTTAGCGACTTATTTAAAGCGTTAAAAATTAACGTCGTTAACGTATAGCCACACTAGTGTATAGACATATGTTATCTGTCAATATTTAAACGTCATAAACAATGTAGCATCTCAAATTGCGCATTACACCCATCGCCACATCTGCGTTAAACGGCCTATACCTTTATCCCAGATGAAGCCACACCATTATGGAGAGACTTCGCAACAAAGATATCCATAATAGAATCAAGGTGATTGACGTAACTCGTACAATTAATAAGATTAAGTGGCAGTAGGTCAGTCATGTTTCATGACCAATACCTACTTTCCACGAGTGAAGATTGCGTCTCGTCAGATTCGTTTATCTGTAGCCCAATAAATTGATTACATGCGCTAGTGGGGGCTTAACAGAGAAAGCAGAGGAGCGGGATATGTGACGAAATCTTGGAGACCTCCAGCAGTAGACATCAAACACCTGATGATAACCACAACGAGCTATATTCTGCACCAAACTTAATAACCACTCATAGTTAGAAACTAGACACACATAGCTGCACCATAGACAGTTTTGTATAAAAAAAATACCCATATTGCAGTTTTCTGTAGCTAGGCAAAAGTAAAGTTGCGGGCGAATTATATAATAGGATGAAAAGAAAAAAAAATGTTTTTACAAAGGTAAAGACATCCGATTTGATTATTGTAAAAATCGCCCAATTGAGGGAGCGTACTCCCTCCCTCCCTCAGACAAACTTTTCATTTAAACAATATTCATACAACATAAAACTTGTTAAAGTAACAATCACTTCTAATGATCACCTAACATGAAAAAAATGATTTTCGAAAGTTAGATTTTAGCTGATTTTTTAAAAATTATTTAACCTAGTCAGGAATCGAATCGGCTGACAAAAAAAAACTATTATTACACCAGATATACCTCTGCAAAACTATGTAATACCTTTGACAGTTGTCAGGTCTAGCGGAATAGCAAAGTGCAACAAAAAATCGGTACCTACGAAAATCGATGTTCTAAAAAAGGTGTCCGGTAGCTAAAATAGGATTTTATATGTTAATTTAAAAGAAAATACGACGTATATTAATTATTATGGCCAGTTAAAACAAGATTAATGCGGATTTTATTTTTCAAAAAGGAATCCCTCTAAATGTTGTCCCTCAGATCATATAGCCCCCCTGTAATCTGTAGACCGTATTCCGTGCAACGCGCTTAAGAAGTCATGGCTTCATGTTGTTAATTTCCCAAAACAATATTTTCTTTCAATTTAAAAATTATTTATTTTTTAAGAAATTAACTTGACTCTAGCGATACCCATATAGAAAAAAGGCTAATTTGGGGGGAAAAAATCTGGCGATCTTGTTGGCCAAGAGAAGTCTTCAAAGTGGATTACCAATTTGTTTGGAAAAATTACGTAGGAGAATCAAAGTGTCTTCAGAAGCAAACGTCTCAAAAGACGTGGCATCATCTTGCTGGCACCATGCGTGTGAACTAAAGGAATCTCTAAGTCTTGGAAGAAAATAATCATTCATTATGTGCCAAAAAGAAACGCCATCCACAGTAAGGTGTACCCTCTGGAGTTCTCAAGAAATAAAGTCCGTTTATGCCATAGTTTTTTTGGGCTGTACAGTAGCTGCTGATGCTTCTAACACAGGATCTGTCCTTAATTGACCAATAATGGCAACTCGGATACATCACGTAAATATCGAATAATGTACCGTGAACAGAATCTTGGCGAATAATGACAATAATTAGTATTGCGTAGAAAGGCTTCAATTGTAAACACACAGTTCATATCTGTCTACTGGGACGTTGTGATCAGTAAATTTGCACTAAGGACGATTCTAACGACCTTACACAACAGTTCTGAAATAATTTAAAATTGAAATGCTAATTCTGCCACGGGACACCTTTATATCTATATTAATTATTTACAACCGGTAATTGATTACAGTTTTGTCTAAATTAAAATAAATTAGAATGAAATAACAATCAATCGATCAAGATAACAGTTAAATTAATAAATTTTTAATTTGTCACAGGGATAGGCAAATAAACTAACTTCATAAAGCTTTGTTTTTTTACCACAGGTTTTAACTAGGTATAATTGTTTTTAGCATATTTTTAATTACAAATATTTTACCTGCACAATTTTACTTTAAACTTTTAAGAATTAAACGTGTTTTATTTAAAATTAGCTATATCATTTCAAAAAAAAAAAGATTCGATTAATCCGACATTTTTAACGACTATTCGTTTAAGTATGTATGGATTTGAAATTTCGCAAAATGTATCATTGTTCCGACGTCAAAAAAATGTACTTCTGGTTAAATTCTTTATTCTGTTTGAAAAATTCGAAGTAGAATTATTAATTAAGAACTATGCGTGTTATAATGTATTTATTACAAATAAGTGCATAATCATAATCCCTTGAATTTCCGTAAAATGTTGTTTTTAATCGTTTGAGTAGCTTTATAAGTTATTACGGCGTGGAAATTTTTATCAAAATCGGCCTCGAATCTTCCTCCGAGGTTTTTCGCTGTTTTATATTTTAGGATTTTGCCCTGAAGGCCCAGTTGCAAAATTCACTTGTATATAGAATGAGTTTATTTCAATACATTCTTGATAAACATATTTTAAAGAAATTATGGCCATGTTTTTTGTGATACCTACCCAAACTTAAACACAATTTTTCGTGATACTTTTTGGAAAGTGGTTGTGGTTTCTGGTACTAATGTGTCTAGCAATTTTTAAGTAATACTTGTAATTAATGTAAAGGAAATTAGTGTAAAATATGCACTGTATATTTTCAGTCCCAATCTTACAAAAAATATAAATAAGTAGTTTTGGCACAAATTTGAAGAGTAATGTTTTGTACAAATAAAATATTTACAACTAACAATACCTAAAGTTATAGATTGATTTTATGCAATGACTGTATTAATTTCAGAAAATAAAACCACACTTTAGCTGGGTTGGGGGATTATATAGTTCAGATTAGGCATTCATCTGGTGCCTATTACTTCGATGATTATTATAAAACTTAAAAAATCATGAAAAATGATACTTGCTAAATATGCAAACTGTACAGAGCCATATTTAAACATTAAGAAGATGGTATAAAAGTGGACTTAATGAATAAAACATCATTTAAATGATGCAGATGTTTCTCAGGTCTACTTAAGACCAATAATTCATTATATTTTATAATCTATATAGCAATTATTGACAGAAACAAAACAGACCAGTATAACACTCACTTGCTTATCATGTGGTCATAAATATAATAAGGAATAATTGTGACATTCACAATGGATGGTCCGTCATTTATCAGTTTCAATACATCCTTATCTTTCATTCCAACAACATTAACTGTATTGATTTCCAATATCTGATGTTCAGTCAAAAGTCCATTGCGAGCAGCTGATGAGTCCTTTACAAGACCAACAATTTTCCCATCCTTGAAATGAAAGCCAACATGGCCGAGAGAGTCTTTATGCAGTGTCACAGTTCTCTCAAATGGCCTGAAATTAATTAATTATCACATTGTATTTTTGAAATGTACGAGAAAAACCATTGTTTCTCAATGTGGAGGTTGCGATCATTTTAGGGGTCGACTTTGTTATTAAAATTTCGCAGTCTGTTAAAAAAATAAGACCTATATACAAATCAAACATATAAAAAATATTTTAATTAAAATATTATTTTAATATTCCGGTGAAAGGGTCTCAAGACTTCTCTTACTTCACTTTTTGGTTTTTTATGGGTTGCGGCATAAAAATTGTTGAGAAACAATGCTACAGCTTATGGAGTAAAAAGGCGTGTATAAGTAAATGCAAAATAGATATAAATCTCTTTCCTATTTATAATTAATCTAATTAAAATATAAGGCACGGAGTTTCAAAACATGACTGACACGTCATGTTTTGAAACTCCGTGTCTGTATCTCGTTCGTTATACTATGAAATGGTAAAAATTTCTTTAAAAAAATAACTAAATAGAAAATTATAATAATTCTCATGCAAATTAACTAAAGATCCTGAAATAGGGGTGGAGTGTAATTATAGGGCACATTTATTTATTATGAAATATTATGAACAGATATGAAATTTTTAGTATATGTTAGAAGGCTAAGGTGGGAAGCTTCTCGCCTTAGCCTTCTAATGCGGGCCTTCGTGGTTATTTTTTAAAAACACCCAAAATTCACTTTATATATCAAATAATAAAGAAATAAATGTCCCCCATAACTATACTGCACCATGAAATTGATAAATTTTGTTTAAAAATCCTTATTTACTGCACTCCAGATTTGGCCTCACAGTAGTGATATATTATTCATTATATGGATTTACTTGGGAATAAACAATGTGTGTTTGTTCTAGCCATTAATTATTATTATTTGTCTAACATTTGCCCACGGCTTTGCTTGCATTAATGTTATTTCACGGGATCATAATTTTTCTGGGGTAAAAGTAGCCTATGTGCTATTCCAGACTATAATTTATCTCTGTGCCAAATTTCATCCAGATCCGTTCAGCCGTTCTGACGTGATTGAGCAACAAACATCCAGCCAAACTTTTGCATTTATGATATTAGTACAGATTATTATTATTAAATATAGATTACTCATTTCAAAGATATTGTCCTAGAAACCTATGTACATTACTATTAGTCTTAATAACAAAATTTTACAAGATTTAAGAGTAAAATAGATTGAATATGAAAGGCATAATAATCAATGAAAACAAATTTTATATAATTTAAGAAACAAAAGACCTGGACAATTAGTTCAAATGGCGCGTTTAGCACACTCAAACTAAATTACAAGACTAACATCAATAAAAACTCACATTAAAAGCAACAAGCTTACCTGTCACGAACCGCCATTGTAATGCCATTAGCAGGAGCTTTCTTTAATATATCATGGCATTTGTCCATAGTCATACCAGCTACTGAGATGTTATTAATCTCCAGGATTTGATCACCAAATCTGAGGCCAGCAAGTGCCGCAGGGCTGTTGGCAGCCACATAGCAGACAAAAACACCACTATTAACAGAGTGAAGCCTCAAACCACATTTGCCGTCCCTGTCTTTGCAAAGGACAACCTGCCTTATAGCCTGTGTAACAATAGCTTTTTGAAGAGATTGTGATTGCGATGATAGTGGAGCAATGAAGCTGGTCACTGCACCAGAAGGTTGAATCTAGAAGTAATATATAAATAATTGTATAACTGGAATAGCTATTTCTGTTAATATCTTATCATTTATTGGTTAAACTTTAGCTTAGTGGTCACTGAATTTTAAATAGTGGTGGGCCGGGGGGAGAATGGGGGGAGGAGTAATTTTCCCTTCTGCATCGCCCATGTCCAGGAGACGTAGTTTTTGAGATATAATTTATTTATTAACATAACTTTACAGGGACTGGTCATAACAACATAACAGAGTAGTCACCATTTGGTCACTGTTAATTATTTAAACGATGGTGAACAGTCTGTTCTGGCACTCGCCGGCCGCTATCTAACCTAAACTAACTCACCGTCCTAGTTACTGGTCGCGACTTTCGACCACCCCTCACAACCTTAGTGGCTATAAATAAATCGTAAATATATCCAAAAACACCGTTATAGAGGCAAATAGAGATGAAAATTATACATCCATTTTTTTAAATAGAAATGAATTGATTAAAAACAGACTACTAATTCAAACTCGCAATATTTAAGCAAAAAAAAACTATTTTCGTATTTAAAGATCGATATTATTGACATATCTATTTGTAAAAACATATCAATTTGTTAACATTTATCATACAGCGCGTTCCATTAGTAGCTCACAGCGCCCAAAATGCTCCGTTAGCCGTTCACAAGGTGACCGCGGTCGTTGTGATCGTGGCGAAAACGTCACTAATGACGTCATCATTTTCGATCACACAACGCTTACAACGACCCATGTCAAGGGGTGAGTCAAATAGCGGTTCTACTTGGGTTATGATTGTAACACCAGTAAGCAAATGGAACGGGAATAATCTCTAATGGAACATAGCCATAATAGCATTTTTATACTTTGACAGGTTGTAAAGTAAAAAGAAGTAACAGAACTGTGATGTATTATTATGAATTTTAAAATTATAATAACTAATTCAAAACTTGTTTATTAAACTCAAAACCATGTATCCCTAAACACAAATAACACTGCTATCAACAAAAGTGACTTGACCTTGTTTATCGAACATATTTTTGTTTTTCCCATTATTCATTAAAACTTGTCAGTGGACCCTAAAAATGTGTGTCCTGCCCCAAATAACAGGTCTGGTGACTATATAAAAGGCGTATGTATACCGCTAAACTCAAATTACACTTAATCTCATGCTACTCTGGGTCAAAACGCAGCCCATTTATCATTATTTATAGACTGAAACCATGTCAATATTAAAAACCTATCTATCCCTGCCAAGTGTTGCCTCGAAGCAATCATTTTTTAGTAAAAGGACCACCCCTTGTACTATCTCTTGTATTTTCTACTTCTGTTTATCTATGCTTTGGTGTAAAATAAAGTTATCTATGTATCAAACTTGTTTTTTAATTATACATTAATTTTATTGTATGTCTTTATATCTGCGATCAAAAACTCCCATAAGCAGATGATTTGATAGTTTTAAATCATTAATTCATTAATTATATGGCTTTCCTCGCAATTTAGATGACTTTTACTTCAGATCTGTACTACAAAATATATCTCATATTCATAAAGTAACAAATTGGGTAAGTGCCTGGCAGTATACACTCAATGAGGGGTTCTGTAGAGCTGACCAATATCATCTATTTTCGTATTTGACTATGTAACCAAGAAAAGGATTCAATTAAAAAAAAATTTCATATCTCAAAAACCGTTGAAAGGTTATGTTCAAAATTCCAATATCCAAATTCCAGCTCTACTACCTAGTATTTATTCAGAAATTTTCTTTTCATAGATTAAAACTTAAATGGGGATACAATTAAAAATCATCAAGAACCCTTGCTGTTTTTTCAAGGACTAAGTAATAATTTCCCCAAAATGACTATGTATGTATAAATGAAAAATATTTCAACTCATAAGGCAATCATCCCTAGTCCATATGTGATTAATAATTTTGCAATATAACTTTGTAGTTCTAGATAAACTAACCCATAAAAAATATATACCATGTTCTAAAATTTTGTTTATGTATACCCAATAGTTTCTGAGAAAATGACTGACATAAACAGACACCATGTATTATAAAAGTGTTATGTTTTGCTAAAATGGTATATGGAATCCTAAAAGTATCCTTAGTGGAAACAAAGGTAAATCTATAGATGTTTAATACACAAATTTCAAGTATCGAGGTGATGGAGTGGGGAGGCATACTTACCCCTACTACAACCCCTATGGTCTGGAAATCTTGAAATATTATTTTTTAAATATGTTTATTATTTAATTATTACATATATTATTAATAATCCCACTTATTCTTTCACTAATATTGCACTTATATCATAGGTCCAAAGTTGAACAATTATTTCAAAGTCCAAAAGAAAGGCAGTAATCAACAGAAAAAGAGCCAAAAAAACAGTATGTCATCAAAAAATTAAGAAATAAAGCAAAGCACATTCACATAAACTATGAGAGTAACCATGAAAATATTGAAAATGGCGACTAATAGAAACAAAATTATAAATTGTTTATATATCATAAATAGTAAATGGTTACAGTCAGTTCTGGTACTCACCAGTCGCTACTGCGGCACAATCTCTTCACTCGCTCCACTAATGCGCTTTGTTCTAGAGCTAACCTAACCTAAATCCCTGTCCTAGTAAATATAAAGATAAATACAAAATAGGTAGGGTATATTTACCAAAAATTTATATTTCAAGAACTCTGGACTATAGGAATTGCAGAAAGCGTAAGTATACTTGCCCTGCTACCCACTCCACCCACCCACTACTTAAAATTTGTGTATACATATCTGAGTAGCATCCAAAACAAACTATACATGGACTTTACATTCATATGTTTTGAACCCTGCTAGACATTACAATGAAACATAAACAAAAATTTAAGCAAAAAATTACTTTCACATTTAGGTATTAGTATGGATATAATATCCATAATAATATCATACATCTAATCACTGAATGTTCTCATTGTTATAACTTCTGATACAATACTAAAGATATGAAAGTGGTTTTCAAATAGATGATTCATAGATAATGTAGATCAATTTAGCAATAGTTATGAAAACAGTAAGACCTCAGGCTTTACTTAATCTTATGTCATAGATTTATAGTTACTGAACTCATTTTATCACCACAAAATTACACCATAATTGTAATAGTTAAAGTAAATTAGAAAACTAAAAATTCCAAAAATTATTAAATGACAAAGCAAACAAGTGTTTTCCATGTGTAGCATTGTTTTCCTATAGTTTATCTTTGATATTTACACATTACTCAACCAGTAAACACCCAGGTGACTCATAGCTGTTTGTCCTATTTAATATGTATATGATAAACTGTAGTTTCTGCTATTACTTACTGTCTCAACTTGATACTCTGGCATATTGAGAGCAATGACTTGTGGAGACAACTCCAGACCCATATAATCACCAAGGGCGGGATACATGTGGGCCGACGGTGCACTGGGCGCAGTTGCTGGTGGCAATGCATGTGACGGCATAACGTGATGTTGAATCGCCTGGTTATGAGCCACTTGGGCTCTCACCATATTATCCACCTTCATGTCTTCCAATGATGGGTATAATGCCATTTTTAAGACTTATATATTCACTGAATTTAACTTCTTTCTTCAATACAGAGATAGAACACGCGTGCCCTGTAAAAAGGATTTATTTTCAAGATATATTGAAAATTCCAAAGCCATTTTATTTTTTCTATAAAAAGAAAGTAACCTGATGAGGAAAACGCCATTATTATAGTGTAATACGAACTTGGGAAAACCCTAATAAAAGCAAAAACACGCCCAATATCGACTTACCTTTTTACACTGGAGAGAGAATACCTACTTCTTATCCTTATGAATACTTATATACTTCGAACTACTGCTACAAACTACTTATTTTATATAACCATAACAACCATTGGTAATTAAATATTTTTTAACAACAAATTGCAAGAAACTAGAACCAACTTCAAACCTCCGAACTCCGAATTCGAATGATTCAAAATTCAAATGGCGAATTGGCGATCACAGAGGCTACGTTCCACTTGAGACACAACAACGACCACGTTCACGACCGCGATTTTTCCCGTTCCACCTGCTTGCCGGAGTTGCAATCTTACAATCGTCAACCCAAGTGGGACGGTTATTCGACCCACTACTTGACATGGGTCGTTGTGAGCGTTGTGTGATCGAAAATGATGACGTCATTAGTGACGATTTCGCCACGACCACAACGACCGCTGTCGCTGTGTGGACCGGCTAACGGAGCATTTTGGGCGTTGTGAGCTACTGGTGGAATGCGCTAGGAGTATATTAATTTAATAAGAAAATGGCGATTGACGGAAAACAAGATTGACGCGTTTGGCATTTGGCGTAGAAAATACACCATGTCTACGTTCCACATGAGGCTCACAACGGCCACGATCACGACCTTTATTTTTCTTGTTCTACTTGCTTCCGGGTGTTACAATCGTAAACTCATGTGGAATGGATTATGAAGTCATTGGTGACGAATTCGCGGCGAAAATAACGACCATGGTTGCTATATCGAACGGCTAAAGGAGCATTTTAGACGTTGTGAGATACAAGAAAAACGCGCCCTATATATAGAGGAAAATATAGTTATGCTTAAGACCCCAATAACACTATCATATATTTATCATATAAATATGATCACATATCTGTTAGGTTTTATGATCATATTTAAATGAGGCTATTCTTCATTATTACATAATACACTTACTGGTAATTAATTCTCGTATATTATTTCATTCCATTCCTTAAAACCTTCCTGCCCATCCTTATTCTCGCCGTAACAAAAGTGAAGATGTCACCATTTGGAAAACTGATAATAAAAACGCTACGACAGGTGCCACAAGCCCCGTTCCCTCTCAGTACGTCGTTCGCAGTTCGCACCATACGCTTAAATTACATCGCTCCGCCGTTATAAAAAAACCGTTCTTACAATCAAGACTGTGCGCACGTCTCGCGAAGTGCCAATATAAATATAAATATATATATAAATTAAAAACTCGTACCTGTTGCTGAGGCTGAAGAAGAGACCCAAGAGCAGAACCAGCAGCATTTTTTTTTTTTTTTTTTTTTTTAAGGCGGGGGATATGCATTTCGCACATACCGGGTCCTTTGCTAGGGATTAGACCGTTGTTGATCATGGAGGCTTTCCACTGAGGCAATCCAAACAATAATCAACCGGCTTGTGTGGAGACTCGACTAATCAATACCCCACTAAAACCACCCTCCTCCCATGTGCCCCGCGCTTATGGCAGGAAAGGCGTGAGATACAGAATGTAGTTACGCCCAGACCGATCCTAGCGCACAAGTGCTTGAGAATGCCCCGGGAGAGGCAAACTCACTTCGTCAACAGGGGTGAAGACTCCTCTGCTCCCTAGATGCTAGAGGGCCCCTGCAGCGGTATTTCAGGGAGGGAGGTCATGCGCATACCTGCGCCTCCGGGCTCCCAACTGACGTCGGCGCCCGCGAGACGCATGCGCACTACCATCTCTCTCCCTATCTCGTTCCACGGCCTCCTTATGAGACACTACCGTCTCGCAGAAATTGGCCGCACCCACCCACCAATCGTCGCTGTGCAGCATGGCTTGCACCAGATCGCCCAGCGATTCGATCGGTCCTACAAGTGTCTCGAGTTCAAACCTCTGAGGTGCCCATGCTGCGCACTCGACTAGCGTGTGTAACGCCGTGTCCAGCGCGCCACACTGGCGGCATTGGGGTGAAGGCAAGCAGCCCGTAATCTGACACAGATACTTATCGAAGCAACCGTGCCCGGTAAGTATCTGTGTCATTCTGAAGGTCAGGGTCCCGCGTTTCCGCGAGAGCCATCGCAACAGCTGCGGTCGAACCGCCTCCACCGTGTCAATGCCAGCAACAGGGTTTTCCAACTCTACTGACCAAGATTGGATCATGGCCGCGGTTTCCCGTGTCCTGATCACCTGGAGTTCGGCCTGGCCATAGACCAGGCCACGGGCGAGGGCATCCTGTCGGGAGCGCCGAACTTTGGCTATCACGTCCGCCTGGAGAGGCCAGGGCGGATCGCCTGCCAAGAGTGTCGACGCCGTCCACGACACTGTACGGTATCCTCGGATGGTCCTCACCGCCAGGACCCGTTGTGCGCGGCACAACAAAGTCCTATTGTGGCGGTGAAGTGCAGTGGACCATACGGGTGCACCGTACAGGGCCATACTCCTAAGGATGCCCATGTAGAGTTTCCTAGTCGTCCCCCCCGGTCCCCCCACGTTGGGAAGAAGCCGAGAGAGGGCGCCTGCGGACCTCACGAGCTTGGGAACTAGCTAGAACCAGCAGCATACGGTGAGTTCCTTCTACTCCCAATATTGAACCAAACGTATAATACAACCCATAACCACCCCTAATCAAATGGTGAATTTATTTTCCCACCACTTACGATCATAAAAACGTCATACTTCATCAAGATGGATGACGATTTAGCTGTGTTTTCCGTTGCTGTGAGTGCAATTTTAGTAATTGCAACAGAAAAGGAGATAGAAATGATCAAGAAAAAATAAAAGACGTATACGTACAAGATATTCCAGTCGAAATTCTTTCATTTTGACGCCATTTTTGAGGTTAGACGAATAATATGATCATATTTGTACGCTTGCTGTCAAATAGGATCCCTTACACATGATCATCGAGTATGTGGATGATTTTTATTTTATAACCTCTTGATTTCGCGTCCCTCTATAATTCTTACTATAAAAACTGGCCGGGTAATGCATGCTTGTGTGCGTGACAGCGCTGTTTTACACTTGCGCCCCACCATTTTATTTGCCTGTGTAAAGCGTATATAGAGATGCCAGCTAAAGACAAACTCACAATGTTTATGAGAAAAACTGATCATGCTAAGGTCTACTTGATGTTTTTTCAAGAAAGGAAAAAATGTAAAATGGAATTTAAATAGCTATCATAAATAGTGGTAACGTAAACTCACAACTTATTTTTAAGTGAAACTTCTTCTGGGAGGAACGGTGTGAATTGGATTTTATGAAAAAAAAAAAAAAAAAAGTATAATGAAAAAAAGAGGTAACTATAAATGTATTTATAAGGTTTCAGCTGTGGGAAAATGAGATAAAATATAGTACATGATAGTGATGTATCGATGTCATTTCAAGCAACTCAAAGTCCATCTGACCAGAAAAAATCTGACATTTGACAGTTTTCCGAACCCTGTTTTATGTAGGATTTTGTATGGGAAAAATATTTGTCTTCTATAATGAACGAGCACGCTAGGCTATAGGAATGTGTCCCATACTGATGAGTTTGTACTAGGAAAGTACTTTGCACTATGTACCTCACAATAGGAATGTTCCTTATAACTTCACTTTATAATGTTCAATGCTTAGATTATAGAATGTTCAATGAATATGGCAAAGAGCGTGGGCGCTTTGATTAAATTAATTAAAGTGCTATTAGGGGACATCCCTAGTGTGGAGCATATCCATAATATGCGGTACAGCCCTAACGTGTAGGACATCCCTAGTTTGAAGCACATTTATAGTAGAAAGTCACCAATATGGAACAAGTTTGGCCGCTGGAGTCGAGAACTCGTCCTGCGAACGTGAGTCCTGCGACCATCCCTACGTTTGCGTCCATTCCCATTCCCTTACAAACAAACAAATTTGACCACTTTATAAGCGTACATGATCTTTCCATATAGTATGTATGACAAAATTAGTTTTCTATTTAACCCAATTCGTGTCTACCCCAGATATACTAATTCGATGCTCGCTTACGAAATTTTGCTTTTGTAAAACCGGCAACACCGACAAAAAGATAAGTACGCGTCGTACTGATTTTACCTAATAAATAAATTGATTTTTACGAAATACTGAGTTCTGCATAATTACTAACCGATCGTAGGTGACTTCGTTCGTCTTTTGTAATTTCTGCACACTTTTATCACGCAAAACGACATTTTACGTCACTGAAAGTTGATACGTAACACGACCGTTCACCGTGGCAAGAAAATTGACACCGCGGGACCGCGAGCCGCTTATGAGGTAACTATTACCTGATATTTCTATCTACGTCTTTTTTCCATCGTGATCGTGCCAGATCTAGAGGTTATAATAGGTTGGGGAAAAAGTCTTTTCGCATATAGTATGTATGAACTTGTAATAAGATCTCTTTGGCTATACCATTTGTATCTGGCTGGTTTTGGTATTATTAAAAAGTTTTAATTTTAAAGAAGACAATTCCAAATTCAAATTAGGAAAATGTGTGCTTCTCATTTGTTTTTCTTCTTGTTAAAATGAGTGAATCTAATGAAGAAATTCGATACATTTTAAAATTTTACTACAAAAAAGGTAAAAATGCAACACAAGCCGCGTAAAAAATTTGTGATGTTTATGGACCTAATGCAGTATCCGTGAGAGTAGCGCAAATTTGGTTTAAGCGTTTTCAATCCGGAAATTTTGATATCAAAGATGCACGTCGCTCTGGACGCCCTGTTACGGACAAAATTGATGCCATTTTTGAAAAAGTGGAGCAAGATCGGCATATTAGTAGTTACGATGTAGCTGGAAAACTGGGAATTGACTACAAAACGGTTTTGGCGCATTTGAAAAAAGCTGGGTACACAAAAAAGCTCTATATTTCGGTGCCTCATGAGCTCACTGAAAGAAACCTAATGAACCATGTACTCCTCTGTGATTCTTTATTACGACGTAATGAAACCGAACCATTTTTGAAAAAGCTGATAACTGGTGATGAAAAGTGGATCACGTACGACAAGAAAGTGCAAAAAAGATCGTGGTCACAGGCCGGTCAGGCTTCACAGACTGTGGCTAAACCCGGGTTAACTCGCAACAAGGTGATGCTGTGTGTATGGTGGGATTGGTAGGGCATTATTCATTATGAGCTGTTACCGCCAGGCAGGACCATCGATTCTGAACTGTACTGCGAACAATTGATGAGATTAAAGCAAAAAGTTGAAAGAAAGCGACCGGAATTAATCAACAGAAGGGGTGTGGTTTTTCACCATGATAACGCTAGACCTCACACATCTTTAGCCACTCAGCAAAAATTACGAGAATTTGGCTGGGAGGTGTTAATGCATCCGCCGTATAGTCCTGACCTTGCACCTTCAGATTTTCACCTGTTTCGGTCTCTGCAGAATTCCTTAGGCAGTGTCAGGTTAACATCACGAGAGGACTGCCAAAACTACTTGTCGCAGTTTTTTGATCAGAAGCCGTAAAATTTTTATAGCAATGGGATCACGTCCCTACCCACAAGATGGCAAAAAGTTATCCAACAAAATGGCACCTACATACTTTAGTCAAATGTAAATAAACTTTATAAAAAAAACCTTTTGATTTTTTTATATAAAATGCGAAGAAACTTTTTCCCCAACCTAATATAATCAAAGGTGAATGTTATGTAGTTATTACACTGTCATATGTTCTTCATATAAAAATGACACTTCTATGATCATGAATGAATGAAAGCTTTTTATTGTTCACCATAACTTAAACTTAGACAATATAATATGAATATATTTCCATTAGACCAATGGGCGGCCTTATCGCTTATAGCGATCACTTCCAGGCAACCCCGTGTACAAGACACTAAAAGAAAAATTAAATAATATTTGGTGGTTTAACTAAAATTATTTATTAACTTACAAACATCGCTATCATTACATTTGCACATTCATACATTTATCCCGCGAGCAGTCCGATTCACCGCAAGTTACTATATTAGAGTCAGACCGCCCTAAGAGGCATTTACCAAGTTTGCCGCCTATGCCTCTCCCTGAATTTGATGGAGATATTAAAAATTGGCCTCTATTTTACACCGCGTTCTCAAATACAGTCCACAATGACAATAATTTAACCAATTCGGAAAAATTATATTATTTGATAGGCAGTTGACAAATAAAGCCAAATGTGTTTTCGCAGGGTTGTCACCTACGGTTGAAAATTACGATATAATTTTTCATTCGCTTATATCCAAATATGAGGATAAACGTACGTTAACCTCTTCATATTTGGACCAGATCTTTGACGTTAAGCCATCGAGCTCATGCTCAGTCGAGAATCTGGAACACTTTCTAGATAGCTTTGTTTCGTCGGTACACGCCATACAAATACTTAATTTTAATAAACTTGCAGATTTTATTTTCTTGCATACCGCGCTCAGGAAGTTAGACCCGGAGACAGTCCGTTCCTTCGAAATGGACCAGAGAGGGAATGATATTCCGTCCTTCTCTGACCTCGTTGATTTTATCCGCGATCGTATAAAAATAATTTAACGTTCTACTATTGTCGATAAACCCACAAAGAAAGTGATCGAACATAGTGCTAATGAACCTTCTAAGCCAAGGCTTACATTCGCTTATGTCACTACGAATAATACAACGCATCCTTCTCAGTCTTGTGATCTTTGTAATTCATCTAGGTGTAACAATCACTTGTATAATTGTTCAAAGTTTTTAATGCTTTCTTCTCGCGATCGCTTTGATTACATTAAAAATATTAACGCATGCATAAACTGTTTAAGTTATAAACATAAATTGTATAATTGTGGCTCAAATTCTGTTTGTAAAAAGTGTCGGAAGAAAAACCACACTTTATTACACTTCGACAATTCTACCTTCGTCCCACCCGCTATCAATGACGAATCTCACGAGCCTACACCTTTACCGCGTATTTCAGAATGTAAATGCAAAACACGCACCGCGCCGCCGATTGAACCCACAAACCTGCCAACGACCGCCTCCACATCCACTGCGCCTAATGTTACGTTGTGCACATTTTCTTGTAATGATGATATGCGACAACCCTACGATCAGTCATCAACCGCGCAGCCAACGTCAGTTCTTTTACCAACTGCGCAGGTTGTCGTCTATGATAACAACGGAAATGCGCAACATGTTCGATGTCTTCTTGACAGTGCAGCGCAGAGCAACTTCATTACGAAGTCATGTTTAGATCGTTTAGGTTTAAATTCAAACAAAATTCGAACTTCCGTCAACGGAATTGGGGGTTCGTCGAAAATAATTAATGGTTCCGCACATATTAAGTTTTATTCTCAGTTCAATACTAATGTTTTATATAACATGAATTCTTTAGTTGTAGACAAGATTACTGAACATTTGCCGACGCATTTCGTAAATAATTCTTTGATTTCGGAATTCAGTAATTTGCCGCTCGCCGATATTAATTTCGGTAAACCTGGTGAGATCGATATGCTCATAGGTTCTTCGCTTTTCCCGCATTTATTACTTTCTGATAGAGTTTATTCGCGCTCTATAGGTTTCCCATGTGCCATGAAGACTACTTTAGGGTACGTAATTGTAGGCAACGCACCCGCATTTGTAAATAATAGATCATCGGCAACTTCAGGTTGTTATTTTGCCTCGCATTCTAGATATAAATATAACTTTAATCATTTTGGTCCGCTCAAAAGTGCTACCGCGCCGCGTGCTTTCGGGACTTATAACCGGAAGTATGGAGATTCTTATCGTACTGCCCGCAACCCTTATGGTAGAAATACTTATGGCTTACCATTTAAGGGCCATGTTTCTTCATATTAACTCAGTCATCTTATTGAAGTTGTAAATATTAATTTACTATTTTTTTGCTTAATTTTCGTTTTGCGTCTATTTGTTGAATTTTAAGCAATTTGTTAAATATTTGTAACCTTTTATTACTAATATTGTTTATGTCCGCTTATAGTAGAAGTATTTATCGCCGCATCGCAAGATTACTAATTGATTTTAAAATCTTACCTCATCGCAATATTGCTCTGTTTCCTGATTTAATTTTGCTGTTAATGAAATATTGTCATCACGCGCACTTTGTTATTAAAATATATTAACTAAAGGCTGGTAACTCTTGCAGCCTCGCATTGCAACGCATCAAACCATTCATGGGTTATAATAATTTAACGCATAATCTCGTGCGCCTTTTATTTAAATTTTAAAATGCCTTCGTCTGCGTCCGTATTACTAATTTCTTGAAAGATCAAACTTTCGCGAATGCAAAGTTAACGAAGCTTTCAAATCTATATATATTGATCTCAAATTTTCTAATTCTTTATAAGTATCTGCGTCATAAGATTATTTTGCTCGTTTTGGTTTTATCGTGTCCGGTTCTTATCGAACTTGTAGGTGAATTTACTACTGATGGCTTCTTATCCGCATTATATTTATCTCGCAGAAGCTCAGTAGCTCAAGTTCACTGTAATACTCGGATATATTTTATTGGAGCTAAACGAATTAAGTTTCGTACAAATTTCTTCTATCGCATAGTTTTACTTCATTTTAACCGCCAATCATATTTATCGAATTACTATCGCTATACTTGTTGTCGATTAAACAGGATCAAGGAGATAGTAAAACATACGTGCTTTTTAGTGGGGGACTAACTCTCTCCTATAATCTTTTGGAGCCTTAAGTTCTGACGCTCGCGCGTTTTCTAAATTTAACGCAGCTTATTTGTCGCGTTCCGCATATTTAAATCTCAACATGCTTTTCTTTGGCGACATTGGAACAGCGAGATCTGCGCACATTGCCGATGCTCTTAAATGGTTTACCACGTAAAATGCAATATGCATCGGTTACGTTGTAATTTTAAACGTAAATAACATCCCGCTTCTACAATGACCATTCGGCATTGTAGGTGAAATTTTCTCGTAGAAAGATGATGTGTTTAGGAACAGTTTAAGTTCGCACTGCTACCGGATCGTATCTACGCTCGATCGTGCGACTCTATCCATTACCTAAATCATCTTGATCACCGCTTTAGAATTTGTCTTTTGTTTTAATTAGAATTAACTTTTGTTTTGTTTTATCATTTTCATCTGTATTATATCTACTGCATTCAACTGGTTAAACCCGCATCCACATTCGTTTTCGTATCGCATTTTCGCTTTATTTACTCCTATCGTATTCCCGCATCGCATTCTCGCATCGTATTCTTGTAGCGCATTCTCGCACCGCATACTCGCATCGCATATTTGCATCACTTTTACACCGCTTTCTTGCAAGGCCGCATACATATTCGGTTTTGAAGGGAATCCTTCAAGCGGGGGTGGATGGTTGCGCCGAGGAACACCTCCTTATAAATTCTTCCTCCCCATACTCGCCATCAAGAAAAGAATAAACTTTTAAATGAAGAATGCGCAATACAAGACGTTTCAACGGAGTGTCACTGCTGTCACCGCGATATATATAAAAAATACGTATATATAAATTGTTGGAACACAATAAAGAAAATGAAATGTTGTAACTCAATTTAATGCACATTAAACCATAATTAATCCTAGTGAGAGTGTGAACCCCGGGGGACGAGTGCAGTGTGGCGACGGACTGGTGGCGAGGTAAGTCCTTCCTTGCTTCTTCTTCCATGTCCCTTTGCCGTCTCCCGGCCATCGCATCGCGCCCGCAGAGATAATATGGGCTCGAGGTAAGGTGCCAAATACCGTATTTCGGCCAGTATTCTTTAAATTCAAAAGATTTGAATTGAGGTCCATTATCAGAAACAATCATACGTGGGAGACCAAACGTACAAAATATATCATCTAAGATACGACAAAGTGCTCTTGTGGTGGTTATTTCTCATTGGTCTAATTTTGTTTTCAACAAATAGTTCTGATCGTTTTCTGTAAAACTGTTTCATTTCTGTATTATTATTTTTTCAGGCGGGGGAAATGCATTTCGCACATACCGGGTCCTTTGCTAGGGATTAGACCGTTGTCGATCATGGAGGCATTCCACTGAGGGAAATCCAAACAGTAACCGACCGGCTTATGTGGAGACTCGAACGAATGGACAAATGCCCAAGGGCTCATACCCCACTAAAACCACCCTCCTCCCATGTGACCCACGCTTATGGTAGGAAAGGCATGACACTTAGAACGTAGTTACGCCCACGCCGATCCTAGCGCAAAAGTGCTTGAGAGTGCCCCGGGAATCAGAGCAAACTCACTTCGTCAACAGGGGTGAAGACTCCTCTGCTCCCTAGATGCTCAGGGCCCCTCAATTCTGTATTATATTCTAACTCTCGCCAACCAGTTTTCTTATATAGACAGATTTTTGTAAGGACGGTGTCATTGGACGTTGCTTTGATTAATAATTCTTGTGATAAGTGAAGATCAGCCATTCTAGTTCCCAAAAGACGTAATTCTATTTTATGTACAATACCCTCAGTCTCTGACGGTTCAGTTTCAGGGTTTGGTTATCTGGAGAGACAGTCAGCTATAGTATTGGTTTCACCTTTCCTGTAACGAATGTCATACTGATAGCTGCCTATCACGAACGCCCATCGTACTAGTCCATTATTGATCAATTTTGGAAGGTTGCGATGTGCTCCCAAAATACGAATAAGCGGTTTGTAGTCCGTGATTAAGGTAAATTTAGTTCCTCTTAGATACTGGTATTTTTTTTTAATTCAAGCAGGATTTATAGCAAAGACCAATACAAACTTTCGTCTGGGTGCCAAATTGTTATACCCAACCATGCCTAAAACAAACAAAGTGGGGTACATCAAGGTATAAAATGGGTAAACACTTTAGGTAAGTCTTAGATATAAAAATCTAGTAAATTTATTTTGTATGCGCTCCAACATGAGACTACATTTATTCAAGTGGAGCCGAGATGTGCCAATAAATAAAAAAGTGAAGTGAAGTGAAAAATTTGACAGTTTTGACATTGACACTTATAATTTGACATTCCGTGTTTCTCTAACAAACAGTCACTGTACATAATTCTTATAATTACAATATTTTTTGTAATTCTATAATCATTATCACTATAATCATTTTATTTATGGAAATAGGAGTAATCTGTCTAGCTTATGCTATGAAATAACGTGTATTTGTAATTATTCCCAAAAAAAATCTAAAACTACAGCCGTTCAGTGAATAAATAAAGTTATGGAATCAGCTGCAAAACATCGCAACCCGAGGTATGTACCTAGTTTTTTTCTTAATTAGTATTAAAATCGCAAATGTTATTATACTTAGCTTTACTTCTGTATCATTTAATAGATTTTACCGTTACGAACATTTTATGTTTTGAGATATTGTAAGCCATGATAAAACTTCACTTGTGATCAGGATCAGGGCCAGTGTAGTCTAAAAACAAGTAATAATTATCTTTGAAATAGATCAATAAATTAGATATATTTTTGGGGTGGACCATTACTTAAAATAACTGCGCCCTATATCTATACCACACCCTATATGTATACTATTACATACTATTTAAAATATTAAATAACCAAAGAATCTCTAATGCCATTTCAGGAATCGTGAATGGGAAAAGCAACGGCGAAATAAATTCAATGATGCCATCTCAAGACTTGGTGAATTAGTGAAAGCCATAAATAAAGCCAACAGTTCATCGACAGATGAAGATAATACACAGTCAAAGATAGAAATAATTCAAAAAGCCATATTATGTTTAACTAACAGCACTCAAGAGAAAACACAGCTCAGTAAGTTAATAATGAGGTAAATTTCGGTAATGAAGCTAGATTCAACTACTTTTAACAAAAAAGTTTATTGGAATGGTCAAACTGCTATCTAAATATTATTCAGTTTTTTAATGCATGCTATTTGTTTACTACTACAACTACACATAGTTGTATTATGGTTTATGTTCTTTCTTTTTTTTCTTTTCTGTTCTACAAGTTCATGTTTAAGTGTACTTTTTTGTTTGTGAAGATGAAAGACTGGTTCTTCTATTTAGCCCAGTTCCTTCAGGAAACAAACTGCAAAGTTGTAGTTATATTTTTTTTTTTTTTTATAGCTGGGGTACAGCAGACAGGCTGACAGCCCACCTGATGGAAAGCGGTTACCATCACCTATAGATGTTTGCAACACCAGAGATGTTATTAATGCACTGCTGGCCTCACAGAAATTTTATGACACCCTTTTAAAAAAACTCCATATTGTAGTGCTGTGGGAGAACCTTGGCTGGGAGCTCATTCCAAATCCCTACAGTACGCAAGAGGAATGTTCTACAGAACCATTGCGTACATGAGAGAAGCATCTCGAGGAAGTGGGAATGAACTTCTAACTGATGGCAAGCAGTGCGATGGTAGAAAGACAATGAAGGCACCATTTTGAACAGTTCCTTGGAACACTCCCTATTATACAGTCGGTAGAATATGCAGAGAGACATGAACTCTCTCCTAAGGCCAAACATATCTAGACCATCTGTGAATATGAGATCATCAACCTGAACTGCACATAGTTCTCAATGTAAACACCGAGGATTCCAATACTCTCGGAGGTGGTAAGGGGAGTTCCTTGGAACTGGAGCGCTTACTCGAATGGAGTTTTTTTAATTATATGTATATTAGGATAGTACAAAAGAAATGTATTTTCCTGTCTTGCAAGTTACTTTTCTGCATTGTAGCAGCGAGAGGTAGGTTGTTAAATAATACTTCAGATGGCAGAGAGTAATATTTAAGCTAAAGAGAACTGAAGTAAACTCATTCTGGAAATGGTAACCTTATGTACAAATGTTATGAAGTACTACAGCTAGTTCAATACATAGCACAATGTGTGAGGGGGATGGATGATGGGCGAGCGAGATAGAGCAAGTATTTATATGGCGCTCCCGCATTGCATTATCCAGTTCTTTGTTATCCGCTGCAATGACTGGATGTAAGCAGCTCCCATAGCATTAAAAAAATCTTCCTCGAAGCACACCTCGATACCTCAACTCTAAACAATGCGCAATGGTTTATTATTTTCTGAAATTTTTATTTTATTTATTTATTTGGTTTATCAACAATTACTTGCACTAATACCAAGGATGTACTATCAGACCAATTGAAACATGGCCCACCATAAGGTCATTTTCCTACAGCTGTGAAATACAATTAGGTTGAAATTCGCCTGAATGCCTTCCTTGGTAACAAATTTGTTATATTTTATTAGATATTGACAGTTACTGACTACATTGTATTAAACAGATCGGAGAGACTCGACTATACTCGTGTGTAACATCTGACAAATGCTATTACGTGCTATTATCATCTCTGTCATTAGGTATATTGGATTAAGGGCCGGTTCCTATATCTTACCGACCGTTTATTTGCCTTACTAATGGTTAAAATTGTATGTAATCTCTATACAAGTAATGTCAAAATTCAACCTATGATAAGGCAGGGGAGTGAGTAGTAAGATATCGGAACCGGCCATAAATCAACAAGCCAAAAGTGACACAGGCCAAACCTTTGTATAAGCAATTTGACAATCTCTGTGGTTGAGCAGGCTAAAGCCTTTGCTGGCCTACCTCACTGCAAAGCAGAGGTTCCGGGTTCGATTCCTGGTATTCGGAAAAGTATTTTCTCCGTTATTTACTATGGTCTGGTGTCTGGGATCGGCCCCAGAGTAGTCCGTTGTATATTACCCATAACACAAGCGTAACTTGCTTAATTTGGGGATATACAATATGTGTGTTTGTCTGCCGATTATTATTATTATTTCACATATTTATTTGCTTCAGATATTTTTACATTTTTCTTTAAATATATACTACATAAAAAAAAACACATAAATTTAAAAAAAAATGTAAAAAATCGATATCCGCTGGAAGCAGGGCCTAGGGTCCAGGCTACCGGTGGTTAAGGCTCCAGTGACATGAACCTCCTCACGATACGGGCCGTGTCCAGCAGGGCTGCCTTCTGCATCCGACCCTTCACCCAGACACCAAGCGAGAGCCTTTCAAGGAGTCGGTCAAGGCTCTTCGCTATTAGTCCATTCACTGACACCACTATCGGTACTATAATTGTAGAGCCCAAGTTCCACATGGCAGAAACCTCGTGAGCGAGATCAATAGACTTTATTTGTTTTTCTTTCTCGGCTTTCACGAGGTTACCATCATGGGGAATCGCAACATCTACAATTATAGCACGTCTCGCAGACCGATCAACTATCACAATATCAGGCTTATTGGCGACAATAGTCCTGTCTGTGATAATTGATCGATCCCAGTAGAGCAGATATTGACCATTGTCAAGAACTGGTTCGGGCTTGTATTGGTAATAAGGTACCTCCGACGAGACAAGTCCGTATTTAAGAGCAAGTTGCTGGTGGATGATCCTGGCTACTAGGTTGTGCCTGTGCAAGTACTCGCTGTTAGCAAGACGAGAACAACTGGAAGTGACATGTCTGAGAGACTCACCAGGGCGGTGACACGCCCGACATATGTCAAGCGTGCCGTCCTTCAGAATGTACTTCCGATAGTTTTTCGTCTTGTTAACCTCGTCCATAATTGCACAGACAAACCCTTCGGTTTCCCCAAATAGGTCACCGAAACGTAGCCAGTTCACCGATGCTGGTAGGTCCACATCAGGCCCTGTTAAAGCCTGATAGAACCTGCCATGCAGCTCCTTGCTCTTCCATACGTCCATACGATCAGAGGCACTCATTACCAACGGTCTCTGCCAGTTCTGTTTTGCTAAGGATAGCGGGGTGAACCCTTTATCTACTGACACTATATCGTGATGTATACCCGCTGTCTCGCTGACTTTGAGAAAATATTCTCTGAGATTGTACACCTCACGGTTGTGGAAGTCTTTGGTATTTAAAAACCCCCTACCTCCACACTTCCGTGGGATGTACAGTCTCATTACAGACGAACGTGGGTGGTGCATTCGATGCGTTGTCAGTAAACAACGAACCCGTCTATCCAGGGCGTCTAATTCAGTTTGAGTCCATCTTAGTATGCCAAAGGAGTATGCTAATGCAGGCATGACCCAAGCGTTGAAGGCTCGAACCTTATTTCCACCTGAGAGAAGGCTTGTTAAGATCTTTTTCAGGCGGGAAAAGAAACGATCCTTCATCGCCTGCTTCACATCAGCATCAGGAATACCCAACGACTCTGACATACCGAGATATTTGTAGATCTCACCTTCAGAGAGGATCTTGAGGGATATATTCTCAGAGAGTTGTAAATTTTCTGAATTTACAACACTCCCTCGTTGTACATGCATGACGGCACACTTATCTACACCGAATTCCATACTAATGGAGTTGCTAAAGCTTTCAGTAATCTTTAGCAACTGCAAAAGATCTGGCTTTTTCGATGCAAATAGTTTCACGTCATCCATGTACATAAGGTGTGATATAATCTCACCCCCTGTCCGAAGTTGAAAGCCTAACTTTGACTCCCTAAGTAGAGTACTTAGTGGATTCAAAGCTAGACAGAACCACAGTGGACTCAAACTGTCACCCTGGAAAATGCCCCGCTTGATCCTTATTGGGTCGTGCAGAACAGAAAGATTCCCTCTATCCCCTGGATGCCTAAGCACCGTGGTCCACTGCTCCATACATGAACTGAGGAAAGCACGAAGAGTTGCATTTACTTTATACAGCTCCAGGACCTTCTCCAACCATGTATGGGGCACCGAATCATAGGCTTTTTTGTAGTCAATCCAGGCTACAGATAGATTCTTTCTGTTTCGCCGTACCTGATGACTAATGGTCATATCGATGAGGAGGAGCTCCTTAGTACCACGGGACCCATCCTTACATCCGTTTTGAGTATTGGTCAAAATGTTATTATTTGTCAAATGTTCCATTAATTTAGATCTCAAAACAGATGTAAGTAACTTGTATATAGTTGGTAAACAAGTGATGGGTCTATAGTTTTTTGCTTCCGTGGTACTACCTAACTTATGGATCAGATGAGTGACTCCAGTAGTCATAAAGGAAGGAAGCGAACCCATGTTTATAGCCTCCTGGAATTGGACGGCCAAGCAGGCATGCGAACTCCTGAGCCATTTAATCCAGAAGTTGTGCAATCCGTCTGGTCCTGGACTTTTCCAGTTTTGAGCCATACGAATTGCACGACCAATGTCAACTGGTTCAAGAGCCAACGGTTCCATTTCTGGAATCGTTTCACAAGCCTGCTCGATCATCCCAGTCCAGTTGCCTTCTCTGTGGGTAACAGGCACCGACCAGATATTACTCCAGAACGCTGTCATAGAGTCCATATCTGGCCAGTGACCATCACCCACAGAGACACATCGACCCTCCCATCCTCTATACACTCGTTTTTGATTTCTTTGGAAGAAGCAATTCAAGTTATAACGATCTGCACGTTTTTTATACCGACGTAATCTATTGGCCCACGCACTAATTTTTTGTTTATAAAAGTCAATGCGTTCTGTAGCTCGAGCTAAATAGTCACTGGGATTAATGTCTGTCTCAGTGAAAGCCCGATTTACAAAACGCATGACTTTTGGCCTGGTGTTTCCGGCCCTAAAACAAAGTAATTTGGCTATGAGGGTCCTGGCCTTACCAATACGACATTCGATTCTCTTCTGCCAGGCAGGCTGTCCATCACTACGCCGTGGTCTCTGTTCCAAATTTGGAAGTTTAGTACCAGAGACACGACATACAGCAACAGCGCCACAGTATAGGATCGAATGTGTTTCGGCAAGATCTTTACTAGCTCTAAAATATGAAGCTAGTAAGGAATCCAAGACCCCCATGATCAACAAGTTATGTTTGTGGGTGGGTAACCGTGGTAGACGTGGTCTACTTAATATAGGTATCGTCTTATAGTCTTCAATCGCTTCCTCCAAAGCCCTCCTCATAAGCTCATTATCCTGGCTACTTACGTTACCTACCGTAGTATCATCAACTTCCACCGGCGACATCGCCGTCACCCTAGATGTTATGTTTGGGTGTTGTGGAGAACGCGGAGTCTCGATGATTCTACAGGTGGTTCGTATTTCAGTGCGTAGACGATCAAGTGTAGGCTCGTCCAACAGATGTCGTCGTTGGATAGCTCGCACTTGATCCGATAAGCGCTGTGCCGTGACATTGGTATCTGGCTGAAGTATCTGAAACAGAGACAACATGCGGTCACGATATGCAGTGAGGTGGATTCCTATATCTGTTGCCTCGTAGTACGCTCGCATGACGTTCTCATTCATTTGTTGAGTCCATCGCATGCGGCGCACAGCACCACCAATTATTATTATTATTATTATAAGCAACCTTTGATATTAGGGTTATCGTTATATGTTAGGTAGCAGAAATACACAAGAAAATAAAACATTAACAACATTAATGTGGAAGAATTTAAAAATAATAACTTTTTTGTTAATTTTATTAATTAGTTTTATTTCAAAGTTAGAAATCGCACCTACTTTACCCTACTTAAACCTAAAACCGGGTATAAGCACCATTGTTTTCAATGACATCTCATAGTCGATTACGCATCTCAACCCGATTAGACGATTGCAGATGTCGGTTCCCCTCATGTAATTCCAAATTTCATTACAGTTCTACTCAATTGCTTCCTTTGTCCTCTCTTTTCTGTTATCCACTTGAACCATCAAACCCCATAAATTTTCTATTGGGTTCAGGTCTGGTGACCTAGACGGCCATGGAATGAGAGTAATTTCATCTTCATGCTGGGTAAACCAATTCGAGACGATTCTGGCGGTATGTATTCGACAATTGTCGTGAACGTAGTGTTGGAGAAACAATGGCACATCACTAGAGCTTGTCTACTGATAGACTTAGGTTTGTCTATTGTTAAGCTTCCTGTTCCGTCAATAACGTGTTCTCGTAATGGTTCCCTGCTAACATGTAATGTGTGTGATTTGTGTATTAAATAAACCCATTTTAAAAGTACTCCGCTTTTCTTAATTTCCTCTGGCCGTCCCATCCAACCTCAACACGTAGGAGAATACAGGGACTTATTCAAGTGAGTACACTATTCGCACTGTCGCTGTCGGTAACATTGATTCTTCCAATAAATCGACAGTTTAATACGTTTTGACGAGGAAAAATTTGGACAATTTCACCTATACCTCCAGTACCCATCCAGGCCCACATGTTAGCTGAAATTCGACCAGATAATTGATTAGGCACTACATGATCCTCTGTGTATCGCGCATTGTTATAACGCCACAAAGTTAAGCGACCATGTTGAGAAGATCTAAATGATTTTTCATCTGAAAATATGGTATTAGTCCAGTCAAAGTCTAAACAATTACGTGCAAAGTTTAATCTTGCAGTTTTGTGTGCATTCGTTAAGTGTACTTTCTTAGCATAATGTCGGTAATGCAGTCCAATATGGTGTAAATGATTTCTTATGGTTTGTAAACAAACGTCGTAACGTGCCGCGAAATATTGGGTACGAGAAAAAGGATGTTCTTCATAATGGTGTTGCATATCTGCGCTTTATTGGTTTGTTATTCGAACGCCATGATTACGTTTTCGTCTATCTTCAAGAATTCCCTCTTCAGCGTGCCGTCTGATCCATCTCACTGTGTTCCGACTTATATTTAACACTCGTGATATTTCTCGAATGCCATAGCCTTCCTCACTGAGCACTACAATCCGAGCTCTTTGATCTGCGAGACTAGTCATTATACAATTTAAATGAGTATTTAATTCTTACATATTGAGTTCTAATTTTTTTCTCGTTGACTTTACTTAAGTTCTGATATACTTCCAGAATGACATTTTATTTTTAAAATTATAATACTTTTTCTATAATGAAAAGAGTTAGATTGATAAGACAGGTATTTCATTCAGTTCGAGATTCAAATTATTTCAAATCATTACTGTTTTATCTAAAACATATCTAGTACAATGATAACAAAGTTTAAAATTGCGTAGTTCTCTGAGCCTAGTGACGCATTTTTATTAATGTTTAAAACGTCCTAAGTACAACACACGATAAACCTTATATTTTGACGGTTTTGAAGGAATTATTATCAAAGTGGGTCATAATTCAATTGGTCCGAAAGTACATAGCTTTATAAAAAAAAAACTGATAAATGCAGTAATTACTTATAGGCAAACACTACATGCAATTTGATTAGTTTTGCAACGCTCTTTGTGCTATATATCAACGACCTGCTTAAGCCCTGTATTTTTGGTTATACAGACGACAGCACCGTTGTAGAGAGACACACATCCAGCGCGAGGGCTGTTAGATCCGAGACCCACGCTCTTACAGAGACAATGGTGGAGCGATTGAACGGGACTTTAAAGGCAATCTCTGACTGGGGCAACGCCAATTTAGTCTCGTTTAATGCTTCTAAAACTCAGGCGTGTCTTTTCACCGCAAAAAAGAGTTCCTTTGAACTGACTCCTACTTTCCGAGGAGTATTCGTACTGGTAACCGATAGGCTTCAGCTTCTTCGTATCTCTCTAATATCTAGTCTCAATTTCGGCTCATACATCGAGTCTGTAGCCGAAACTGCGGCTAAAAAGCTAGGCATATTATCAAAGGTGAAGAGGTACTTCACTCCAGAACAGCTGCTGACGCTGTATAAAGCACAAATACGAGCATGTATGGAGTACTGTTCTCATCTTTGGGCTGATGGCTCAGCTAAATACAGTTGGTATTTAGCCTTATGAGGCCTTAGAATCGATTGAGTGGAGATCCAGGAAGTCGATAGGCAACGACCAGCTATTTAAGGACAAAATATAAAGTCTCGAACTTCGACGCAGGGTTGCCAGCTTGTCGGTTATCTATCGGATACATTTTGGAGAGTGTGTATTGGAGTTTTTCAATCTTATCCCGCCGTCTTCCTTCCATCATCGGACAACCAGACACACTGGCATGCTGCACCGCTATACCTATACGAACAAAGCGCTTTAAGTCTACCTTCATTGTGCGCACCGCAAAAGAGTGGAACTCACTAACGGAGTCTGTTTTTTCCGAAACCTACAACCTGGGTGTCTTCAAATCTCGTGTGAATAGGTACCTTCTAGGTAAGCGTTCTCAATCTTAGACCATATCTCCGCTCAAAATCGAGTCGAGAGAGATAATGGTCAAACGCGAACCTATACAGTAATAAAAAATAAAAGTTTCAATAATTATAAAATAATTAATTTAAAGAAGAGAAAAAGAAAATTGCACGAGGAATTATTTTATGTTTTACCCCATAAAAGTTGTAAAAACATTATTTCAGGTTTCCGATGGACATATTCTTGTAGGAAATTTAATTCTTTAAAAAAGCTTCGATATGTTTGTCTCTTAATCCTTACAGCTTAATGTTACTCAAAAAATATTTCCTAAACTTTTCATGACATTGTTATTATATAAATTATAATTATTGTTTTTATTAAAACTCTAAATTTGTACACCAATTATATATTTTTACACAGAAGCTGAAATACTTGCCATGCAAATTAAACTGGACACTGAAAAAAATAAAACTATTGATATGAAAGATGCATCAACACAAGTTTATATAGCAATAAACAAAAAAAAGAAAAGTAAGTATGCATTTTTATAACCACTGCTTGCGAGCTAGACTGCTGCTTGCTTTTAAGTGTTACATCAATGACTCAAAGTATAACACTTAAGTTGTAAGGTGATAAGGGTTACCCCTCTTAATATTATAAATGCGAAAGTAACTCGTGTCTGTCTGTTCCGTTTTCACGGAAAAATTACTGGTTCGATTTGGTTGAAACTCAGTATACATATTTTCGAGGCCGAGAATGAACATAGGATACTTTTTATCCCGAAAAATGGGATAGTTTTCGGGATAAAAATATATTTGTCTGTTTGTTTGTAATGCTTTTACGGTAAAAGTACTGGACCGATTTGGCTGAAAATCGGTATATATGTAATTTTAATACCGAGGGTGGACATAGGATACTTTTTATCCCGGATAATGGGACAGATTTTGGGATAGGTTTATGTAAAGGTTATCCCAAAAAGTAAGATAGGTTTTTTTGTGATTTGCCATTTTCGTCATTTGAATCATCTTTGTCCTTTTTGACCTTTTTGGCCTATTGGACCGTTTTGACCTTTTTGTCCTTATTGACAATTTTGACCGTTTTGTCCTTTTGGCTGTTTTTGTCCTTTTTGACCTTTATCACCTTTTGGCCTTTTTGTCCTCTTTGACCTTTTTTGTCCTTTTTGACCTTTATCACCTTTTTGGCCTTTTTGTCCTTTTTAGCCTTGCCTGACTAGATGGGATAGTTTGCGATATAAAATGTAATTAATCTTCCGGGTGCAAATAGCACTCACATACACATTTAGTACAATGTAATCTGTATTAACGCATGCTCCTTAAACAAGAGGCAGGCACTAGAGGTTGACCCGCGGCATAGCCGCGGGTTAAACGCTAGTCTTAGTTATAAAAATACATATATTTAATGACAATTGGTTAATTCCAAAGGCTGCGAAGAAAGCTGTGTGTTGTGTGAACATCCCTATTGACCTATTAGTGTCAATAGACATAAACTGTAGGCCTGAAATATACCTCTTTCATGAATAAGAACTTGATTAACCTTTTTAATACTTCTTAATTTAAGATGGAACATTGGTGAAAGTATTGATGCGTGAAAAATCACCAAATAAAACAACTAAAAAGAAATTAAAGGTAAATTCTAAAGAAAAGACTATTCAAGATCTTCCAAAATTGCCCATGCTATTGCCGAGAACCAACATGAATGATAAAAAAGGTAATCTGTTAGATTGAAAATGAAACCTAAGTAAATTGCATGTTTCTGTAAAGTAATCCATTTTATTTGAAAATAGGTTGCGTGCCTTTATTAATAAACAATACTAAAAAAAATATATTGAATACAAATAATACTAGCGAAAAACATATGTTAATACATATAACTTAATTTTTTGAGTTTAAACTTTATGAAGTATTGTTATTTGATAATTTATAAACTCGATTATTTTCAGGTACTGAAAATACAATAGTAGTTTTACCAGCATCATCATACATTTTTCCCCAAAGACCATTTCTAATTCCTTCAGTTCCCCCCGCAATTGTTCTAGTTGATCAAAGTTTACAAGCTCTTAACAAACCATTTGTGCCTATACTTAACAGAAACAATGGGGACATTACAAAAACTACTATGGTCAACATTTTACCAATTTCTGCATATTCTCGTCCTCTATCAGCTACAAAAAATAAAAAGCATGCTGTAAAATTAAAAACTGATAATACCAAAAAGTCAATTAAAAAAAACAAATCCGCTGAAAAATCAAAAGATAATGTAACAATTACTCCATTAAATGAAAACTCAAGTAATACTGTTAAATGTAGTGAAAATTTGACGGTGGAAATTATTAATTCTACTGAATCACAAACAAAATTAGAATCAAACAATGAAAAGGAATCTACACCGAAAATAATAACAACCAAAGAAATTCCAGAAAGTACAAATAATGTTGCCACTAAAAATATACTTAATAAAAAAGATATTATTACAACTCAAATAAATTCTATTGAAGTTTCTAACACAATAAAAACATCTAAATGTCCAATTAAAATATCTTCTCCAGTCACAACCTCTATAACAGCACCTGTCATAGACGCGAAGTCGAAATTAGAAGAAAATAAAACTAATAAATCAACTTTACCTAAGGAAGCAGTAAGTGATAATAAGGAAAAAGACAACAAATTACCTAATATTTTAGATCAACCTTTATGTGATAACGTTGTTGACGGTGGTAATGCCCGTCTTGAATTGGCAGAAGAATTCTTAGCTGCTTCACCAACTGCTGCATTTTTAATGTCATTCCCCTTAGTCAGTGGGAATAGAGCAGATAGCCCTGCTGAAGAAGTGAATACAGCCCAAAATAATCTCAAGGATATAAATCAAAAACGGACTGATTTAACAACTAAACAAGGGTCTTGTTATGACAAACCTATGTTAGGCGATAATAAGGTTAAAAGTAATGGAAAAATTGATAACTCGGTGCTTGACCAAGACAAACCAAATGATCACCAGAAATGTGTTACAAGTGACGCTATTAAACTTGCCTTACCCAAGACTTCCACAGTGACACATGTTACAAATGCAACAAGTGAAAATCCATTCCTAAATCTCTCAATGCCCTCTTTAGTAACAACTAGTTGCACACTAACAGACTCAACATTTGGTTTAGATTTTGACTGTAACTTAAGTAAACCAGTGCCAAGCCAGTCTACAAATCTTTCAAATACCAGTAACTTATTCTATAAAAATGATCCATTCAGCACAGTAAAGAGTACTATATACAGCACAAGTAGTATATCATCTAATCATGATTTCAGCAGTCTTGGTCTGTATCCATGTGCTATGGAGAAGTACACTACGAAAAACAAATCAGATTATGCAAATATGGAGGATAGTCTAATGAAGATTGGATCTTCAAGATTAACTTATGATATTGATCTTGGTTGGTCTCATAAAGGCTTTGATTTTGTAAGTTGCACTACATCATCGGGTACATTAACGAAGGACAATATTTTACCAGCATCATCGGTCCCTTATTCCTCGTCTTATAATCCATTTAATCCAGAATTTCATGTACCACTTGTGTCAAGTTCTAATAAAAGAGATAGCGCTTCAAGTAAACCAACTTCATCATTTCCCGAAACTGTTACTAGTTTTTATTCTCAGGCAACAAACTTATGGTCTGAAGATATACCTTTTTATAGTAGCAGCAACATATCCAAAACAAGTAATAAGCATCAAAATTATTTAACTTTTGATCATAGTAATACAAACAGTCATGTGAAGACAAATGTTTCTAAACATTATGATATGAAAGATGTTGCTGAGACTGTATCAACCAATGTTGTAAAGTCTACAAATATTAATAGCAGCCAAGGAGTAACTGAAAAATATACAAAAAAGTCACCAAATAAAATGCATATTAATTGGATGACATCTGAAATCCGTCCTATGCAAACAAATTGCAATCCTTCAATACCTGAAATAAAAGAAAATCATAAACCATCTTATAGTAATGTAAATCACAAAGCATCTTATAATAATTTAGATAATATAAACAAAAAGTATGATCACAACGAGGGCAATTATTTTCCAATATCAATGCATAATTATCCAACACAAGCAGCTCAAGAAGAATTTCAAATGTGGCCATCCACAAGGCCCTTGGGAACAGCCGAAGTTAGTATAGAGCCTCCTCCTATAAATTTGCCAACTTTAGTTGGCGATCTAGCATTAGGCCCTCACGAGAAGAAGAAAACTGCAGATCTCTCCAATCGAGTGATACCGCACAGTGACGTACAAAATTGTGGAAATTTTCTATCTGTCACGCAACTAATGAATCGTTCTACAGACCATTCGCGATATCAAGCAACAAATGTTGACGTATCAAAAACAATTTCAATGAAGCAAAACATTTCTAACTACACAAATGACCATACCAACCGCAAGGTACCAACTAGTTCAAGGGTGGAATGCAATCCAACAGAGCCATATTATGTCCTAAATGACCCCAAAGTAACACATAATTATGAAAATGTGTCTCAGTGTCCACAAGTCAAACCAAAATCAAACAGCAAAACTGAGAAAAATGTCAAAACACAGAAAAATAATTATTCAGCAGAAGCATTAATAAGGACTGGTAATTGCACACAAAAAATTCTAGATAGTAATAATGCAAAATTCATGATGCCATCATCACAAAAATATAATGATTTTGCACCTCAGGAAACTGGTGTGGCTCAAATTTCCCATTATCCGCCTATACTAGATTACTCTGACAACGGTTACGTAAGCCAGCAATTCTCCGGAACAACATTATACAATAACACGACTAATACTATATCTAATTCCTTTTACTCCAATTTTATTCCTGGAACAAGTAACTTAATAACGAGTAATTATACAACAGGAACTTTTACTGGTGACTTCATTGATTACAACCAAAACACTGAATGTAATTATTCCAACCATAAGTATGAAGAGTTGAAAATGAGAAATAATTCGATAGTTTGTCCGCCTGAGAAAGCGTCTAGTAATTATAAAACGTCCAGAAGAGAATCTGCGACAAAACATAAGTTAGACTGTATCAAAAAAGAATCAAATAAAAAGTTCCAAAGTAAACGCGCGAAAGTGAACAGTGAAGTTGAAGAATGGGTGGATCCAAATCTTATGTTATGGCAAAACAAATCAACAAGTAAACGACATCCTAACCTGATATCGGAGGAACTGCCTTTTCCGAATTATGTTGGTAATCAAATGCCCTCTCAATATCAACCTGATTTCTTTAACAGTCATTTGATGCCTTCCAATATGCAGAATGTGGGACATAATATGGACAGGCCACTATCAAGTTTCCCAGTGACATCTCGTGCTAATTTCAACCTTAGCACAATTTTTCCTGAAATAACAATGGTAAGCTATATCTCATATAATTTTATTTTAGTCTTTCAGTGAATTATGTGAACAGAACAAATAAGAGTTGCGTATCACGGAGATGATATGCTGTGGTAAATAATGTGCAGTTACGTAGAAGGATCGCGTCAAGATGTCCCGCATCCGCAAAAGCCTTTATACGTATGACAGAACAAACAGCTTGTAAGAGAACCGCCTACGTTAATACAGCCATGTTTTATGGGGAACAAATTCTTGTCAACCGTCTTCGCCAGGTCTCGATAAATGGAATAGATCCAAGAAAGGGTGGATTGATGTCATGAGAAATGATAAATGTGCGAACAATCTTATAATAAGGGATGCTAAAAACCGTTCCACGTGTGGAAGAAAAAGTAGGATAGCGAATTTCGAGTGTACGTAACTGGGATTCAATGTTAAATGATGATGATTATGAACCTTATTTTTGTTTATTAATGTTTTTATGTTCATATTTTTGTTTCAGAAAGTGCAGTAATAATGAAATTGTGTAATAGATGTCTGTATTATATTGAGAAGTGTACATATTTGAAATATTTTTAAATAGTTGTAAATAAAAATATTTAAATACTTGTTAATTATAAAGTGTTATTTATCCTTTAAGGAATTGTTTTATTCTAAACTTGATTACCCAAAGTGTGATCATTAGTATCGATACAACCAAGATAGAGTATCCTTCTTAACCAAATATAAATATCGACGAACAACGTCAAATAACATAAGATCAAACAGAGTATCCATGAATAAGGGATACTTTTCATCCCTTATAATGGGATAGATTTATGTAAAGGTCATCACAGAAAGTACGATAGGCTTTGTTTTTTTGTGATTTGCCATTTTCATTTTGGTTATTTTGATCAGTTTTGTAATTGTTCTCATTAATGTAGTTTGCAGATAGATAAATAAAATTAGAACGAGTTGAAATAGAGGATAAAAGTTTGTATGGGAGACCGATCATTTCATAAGTTTATAGATATAAAAAATTACCATCTATAAAAAAATGCGATAGTAATTCAATCTGTCTGTCTGTTAAGATTTCACGGAAAAACTACTGGATCAGTTTTGCTGTAATTTTATTTAAATGCAGTTTAATACCGAAAGGGGACATAAATACTTTTGAAGCCGGGAGATGGAAAAGTTTGCGATATAAAATGAAATGAATCTTCCGGGCGCAAATAGCACTTACATAAAAGTTTAATACAATGTAACCTGTATTAACGAAACAAGAGGTATGCACTAGAGTTTGACACGTGGCGCCACTCTAATAGACTAAACAAACGACGGAGAACACTTTTTTTATATTTTATCTGTCTGTTTGTTCAGGATTCACGTAAAAACTACTGGGTCGTTTCGATGCGGCTTTCGCTGATCGACAGCTAATTCTTAGACTTAAAATCTGTACTACTTTTTATACCGGGAATCCCGCGTATTTTTTTTGGGAATTATTAAAATACCAAGATAAAAAAATTGTATTCTAATAAAAAAAATATCACTGGTCGATAGCAAATTTTATGTAATAAAATGTGTGATATTTCCTATCCCGGAAATTGTCCCGGAAGCGGGTTTTAGTTTTTCGTGTGTGTAAAAATTAGCTTATTCCGACACCGTTTTTACTAAAACGATAGCTTATATTATTTTTTAAATGCTGCGGTACTTTGTGTCTAGGGAATTTAAAGCTAAAGCGTAGACGAAGTCGCGGGCATATCCTAGTCTATAATATAAAATTCTATACGTATCTGTTAGGATGGGCCAAAAAATTCGAATATTTGTTTTTCATAGTCATACTGAAAAATGGGTTGCTAGACACCTTTAGAGAATTCTCGCCAAAAATGAGCTCTTGATTTTAATAGGAAGGTACTCCGCATTACAGTTTTCGGTGTTTTCCTTAGTCTAATAGGAAAAAATCATATCTCCGTTATTAATTGATTTAGCAGCAAAATTCAATGTACTTTTTTTGTAGGAAATCGAATGCTCTACAAAAAAGGTCTCTTACATTTTTATCGTAAATGTCACCATTTAACAAATATTGAAGATTAAATTTCGATTATTTTCAGATAAATTTCTTTTTTGCTTATGAATTTTGTAACTTATGAACAAATAGTTTATAAAATGGGCCATGTATACTTTTGTAGGAAATTGAACGCTTTACAAAAATGGTCTCTTATCCTTAGTAATTTCCATTTTTAATTTCACAATTTGAATAGATTTGTATTTCAATGATTAGTTTTTTAAATTCAATAATAGATTGTTTGATGACGTCACAGCTGACAGGTTTAAATTATTTTCCCTGGTAGTCTGAAGTTCCCAACTTATTAGTGTTTTAATTAAATAAACAAGCAAGTTTAACTGCTAAAACCTATTTATTATTTCATCCTGCAAATTCACAAGTCCCCAAGCAATAATCACCATCTCATTTAAATATGGCACATTCATAATTCACACCAGTGTGCTTTAAATATACAAAATTGATTAATCCGCTTTACGACTCTCTAACATGTAATTTTAAGCTAGCAATTTCTTTGTTTTAAAGAGATTTTATCGCAGTTTGTTTTACACCTGCATAACTATATGCTAAGAGGCCCAGAGAGGTTAAATCACACGTAAAATTTTATAGCTTTTTTTAAAAAAATAGGTTAATATATCCAGAACCAAAAATAAAAAGAACTTACACTCGTTTTATATATGATATAGACTATTTTGAAATACATCCAAACAATCAGATTCTGTAAAACAAGATAAAAAAACTGGTTTCAATTATGGAGGTATAACATGTCTAGTGAGAGCATTGCTAACAAACAACACCGCGAAATTTCGCGGTCATTGAGGTATGACGTTTATATGATCTAAAGTCTCAATATAAAAATTGCAATATAATTCAATATCAAATAGGCTGCATTCCAACCGGTTTGATATTTTGAAGTGATAACTTCTTATGGGAGGGTAAACCGCTTCGTTACGTAACGCGTTACGGTGCCAGTCTTTCTGGCTTCCCTTTCTCTCACGCATACGGCAGCGGTAGGCAGACTCCTCCTCTCTCACTTTAACCCACGCGCTATATACATAAAATTTAAGTAATAACCTAAACTTTTCTCAAGTTAAACAATTTCAATATGAAATAGTTCAACTTTAATTAATTTAAGTTGTCACTTCTGTCGGGCATCCCGAGACGCACACATTTTTTTTTATATTAATAAGGTATGAAGGGAGATTAGACAAAGCTCCTATTAAAAAAGGACATTTTTGGATGTACTTACTCCACATGCTCACAATTTTTAGACTTGTTTCAGATTTTTCATTATTATTCCTGGGATTTCAGTTTTTATATTATTTAGACATATTTAGTAGAACAGTTATATTTGTGTATGCCTTTAGTAACATTTTTATCCCACATATTTACCGAAATTTCGGAGACTCGTATATTTTCGTAGTAAAAATCTACTGCCCTGTTAAAAATACGCCTTTATTTTTTGTATAAGGCGTTGTTACTATTGATGAATATAAAATACTTTGTAAAGAATAAAAACTTTAATAAAATCACTCAACATTATTAATATAATTAGAAAACTGAAAAAGTAAACACTTATTCCTTGTTAATTTGTCCTTGCCTCCAAAAAAAGGTATTTAAAAACCAAAAATCAGCCACTTTCTGTCCCCTCTCTTCTCTTCTCTCCTCGCCTCTGTTAATGGCCTTGCTTTCCTGTCCTTTACAATTGCAAAACAATTGGAATCTATGTTACTTTTCCAACATGGGCAAAGTCATAGGCAAATTCTATTATTAAAGTTGTAATAAGATAAAGACTATTTATTTCATGTGTTCTTTTTTCTATGATCAAGTCTAGAAGTCATAAGTATTGTGTTGGTTTAAGTTCTTTGAACATAATGTCTAGAATATTTTTTTCTATTGTGTCCTTTTTTCTGACACACTTTCCAAGTTTCCTGATACAGTTTCTTCCATATATGGCATAAAGTCAAATAATCAAGGAGTTGTTGCTGAAGAACCTGTTTAAGATGAATGAACTTCAATAAAGGGGCCCCATTTCTTTTCTTGCTCTATAACTTGTTCTTTTATCCACCAGTTTAACTCCACATTGTATTCCAACATGTACCTGAGCCAAAATTATATTATTAGATAATTTTTTACTTATTTTATGTTATGCCCTAGAGAAAAACTTTAGTGTTCTCTATATAAATAAATTGCTTACCTTGCTACTTACAACTGAAAAATAACAGAGACAATTTTGGCATTGCCATTGAAAAGAAAACTCATATTCATATAGTGTGAAAAGTGCAATAAAAACAATTTAAAACTTTTATTCAAATTGTAGTGACCAGTGATCTAAAGTTACTAAGGAAATTATGCATCAACAACCACACTCTGCTACCACTATAATATACAATATAAAATATAATATATATATAAATAAAATATAAAAATACTATATTTTATTTTTACATAAAATATGTATATTTTATACATTACTTTTACATAAAATATGTCAAAAGAAACACATAAATGCTAGTTAGGCCTACTGCTAGTAGTAATAGTCAAGTTCTTACTGCTTGTACTGTTTAGAACAAACTAATGTTCTGTTTTTAATATCTGACAATTGACACCCCACATGATACATCCCTTAGTTACATTATGGTGACCACCTCTTTTTTCAAAATTTTACTACATGTCTTTGTAATACCACATAGATCATACTTTCTTGTCTTTCATCCATGTGGTTTTACGAGTTTACGAGAAAAATGACATATACAGATAGATGGACACAACAAAAACTTACAACACAATCAAAAAATTGTATTAAAAGTATCAAAAATCTAGAGAAATGGTCATACCTTATCAGGGAATGGTAATGCTGAAGCTGGGTTTGGCAAAGTCTTCCAATTTTGTTTTTTTCACAGGAGTTATTGGTTGGGATTGCAACAAAATCTTCTTTAATTTACTGTGTCTTGGCGTATGCCAAGACACAGTAAATTAAAGAAGATTTATTATTTAATGTAGGTGCCAAGCATAGAGAGTATTCTCTATGCTTGGCACCTACATTAAATAATAAAAGGTGTTACAAAGCCAGCCAAACATATGCACGTCACATAGTGACTCTACTACCATTTTTGTTAATGGATTATGACAGCCTAGAATATATTCTCGAAAATCACTCAATGAATCCTGTTCACAATTATCACAAAGAACTTTTAAGTTTTACCTTCTTGAAATTTATAGTTTGGCACATAAAAGGATAAGGTTTCTACCTTTCTCTTCTAGTTATGTAAAACTAAGAATGATTTATGGGTAAATCCATACAGTACAGTGAGTCAAAACATAGGATTAAGCCTAAATACGAAAATAGCTACGAATAGTACACAAAAACCAATTTTAATATATAGAGCACAATTAGACTACGTAGAAAGTTATATATATCTAGGCAAAAAAATTTCTTTCAAGAAATCTAGACACACAGACGAGATAGATCGAAGAATAAACATAACTTGGAAGAAATTTTGGAGCTATAAAGAAATATTAAAATCAGAACTTCCCTTAAAACTAAAAAAAACTGATGGACTCTAGCTACTGCCTTGCCTGATTTATGGTGCGCAAACCTGGATATTTAACAAAGGTACAAAAGACAAAATACAAATATGTCAACGCCGAATGGAAAGGAGTATCCTGAATATAAAATTAAAAGATAAAATTAGAAACACGGCCATAAGATCGAGAACCAAAGTTTTAGATGTCCTCCTACACGCTAAACGTCTAAAGTGGAAGTGGGCGGGACATGTAGCACGAAACTTGGACAACAGATGGACGAAGATAGTCACCACATGGGCTGGACCAGTGGGGAAAAGAAAGAGAGGGCGACCCAGTGAACGCTGGGTTGACGAAATAGAAAAAACAGCTGGCCAAAATTGGATGAACAGGACAAGATTAGAGTGGAAAAAGTTGGAGGAGGCCCATACCCAAAGTGGGGCTTTAAAGGATAAAGAAGAATAATATTTTATTGGTTTAGAATTTATTTGTTTAATATGTTATCTTTTAAGGAAATAAAGGGCTTTATTATTATTATTTTTGTTTTTGGGTTTTTTTTTCTCCTTTTTCGTTAAAAAAAGGTTAAGTTCTATGACGCGGACCGCAGTCAAGCGCCATAGCTTAAATCAGTAGGGTATATGAGAGTTATTGGTAATTCGAGCAGAGGTTAAGAATTTTCTGGTAATTCTACAGGTATTTAAAATTGTTGCTTTTTGGATAAGTGTGAGTGTATGTGGTGGGGCATGCAGATTTTTTAAGTTTTGCGTAATTACTTTAGGAATAACACCGGTTATTAAATCCATAGGTGTTTCATACAAGAATTTTAAGTAGAGAGGTATTGGAGTTGGGAGGGGGGGGACTTATACTTGGCCCTACTACAACCACTGTGGTCCGGAGATCTTGAAATATTATTTTTAATAATAAATATAATCTCATTTATTTTTCACTAGTATTGCACTTATATCATAGGTTCAAAGTCCAAAAGAAAGCCAATAATCAACAGAAGAGAACCAAACAACAGTTTAAGTCGTCAATATATGAAGAAAAAACATAGCAGAGCCCATTCACATACACTAATTCTATGTAGGTATATATTATTATTTACAAATGAAATAGTTTTTAAATCTACAATCTACAAGAGCAACCATGAAAATATTCAAAATGGCGATCAATAAAGCCGAAATTATAAATCATCTATAAAAAATAAATAGTAAATGGTTACAGTCGGTTCTGGCACTCGCCAGCCGCTGCCGCGGCACACTCACTGAACTTGTGCGCTTTGCTATAGAGATAAGCTAACCTAAATCACTGTTTTAATTCCTGGACGCGACCTTTCACCACCCATCACAATAATATTAGTGAAAAAATAGGTTAAACTTTACAATAGTGGTCACTGAATTTTAAGTAGTGGGGGGGGGCGCAGTGGGAAGGGGAGGAGGAGTACTTCTTCCTTCTTCAATCCCCATGTCTAGGAGACGTGTAGTTTTTAAGATATGTGTTTTTGGAAACATAACAATACTATTTTTTCAAAATGGTGTACTTATTTCTTATGTCTAAAGACAAGAAATGCAGAAGAAAGGTAGTGGTCAATGTAAAAAACATTTAAAACAGTCTAAAAACGCAGACTAAAGCCCACAAGCCGAGCGAGCAAAGCGAGTGTGCCATGATAGCGGTCAGCAAATGTCACAACCGATTTGTAACCATCATTTAAATAGTTATCAATGAATAAATGGTGACCAGTCGGTTCTGGCACTCGCCGGCCGCTACAGCTGCACGCTCGCTTCGCTCGCTCGACTCGTGCGTTTAAAGACTAACCCAACCTAACCAAGTCACCGTTTTAGTCACTGGTCGCGACTTACGATCACCCCTCACAACCTTAGTGCTATAAATAAACTTTAAGGATATCCCTAACTCAAATCACCATTAATTTACCTATATAACACCCAAAAATTCAGATAGAGGATTTCGCCAAAATCCAAAGTTAAGCAATGCAATCGAAGTCCAGTGAGAAAGCCAGTCAACATAAAAATAATCAATATAACTGAAACAACGCAAGTCGTTGAAAAATACATAACAAAACACTAAGTACATTCATATAACTAAAAGAGAAATGGAATAAAAAAGGTGGCAAATAGAGTATAGCAAATTATACATCGATTTTTTTATAATAAAAACAAATCGTTTAAAAACACTACTAATTCAAACTCGCAATAAATAAGCAAAAAAAAAACAATTTTCGTATTTAAAAATCGATATTATTGACATATCAAATTGATAACATTTTTTTTCTTACTTATGCCTATTATCGTCGTAAAGTAAAAAAGTGACAGTACTGTGATTTTTTATTTTATGAACTTTAAAATTATAATAACTAATTCAAAACTTGTTTACTAAATTAAAAAACAGTTTTAGTGTTTATATATCAGGTGTAAGTGTATTCCTAAACACAAATCAAACTTTTTTTCAACAAAAGTGACATAGCCTTGTTATTTTGTTGACCAAACGTATTTTTGTTTTTCCCATTATTCATTCAAAACTTATTGGTGGACCCTAAAAACATGTTTCCTAGCCCAAATAATAGGTCTAGTGTCTATATATAAGGCGTATGTATACCCCTAAACTTAATTTCCGTTAATCTGATGCCACTCTGTGCAATATAGCCTAAATATACCTTCCCCCTACACACTCCGCCCACCCACTACTTAAAATTCGTGTACCGGATATCTGAGTGGCAGCCGATTTATGTACAAACTACTAGTAAATCATAAAATTTATAAACAAAGAAGAAGCATAACATACCTCTTCAAAAATTTTTGGACGAGTGTTTTTTAATGTGGCAGTGGGTTTTAAAACTGGTTCGTCATCTATTAATTTGCACTTATAATAGTTCTTTAAGTCTTCCTGTGGCTGCAAATAAGTGAATAAAATGTATATTAAATACAAAGTCACATCAAAAATTTAAAACACTGAAAGTGAGGTTTTTTCACAATACTCTTACTTACATTTATGTGATCCTCGCAACAATATATTGTATACATTTTAAAATATTCTGTATTTACTTCACGACACCACGTTTCCTGTAAATCGTTGCGAACGCGAACAAATATCTTGTCTGGACTATTTTTCGAATCATTTTTGCATGTAGGGACAAAGCACTTCCTATAACTCATTTCTGAAACCTAAATTATCAGTAATTATGAATTTAGGAAAACAAGAATAGCGCAATAGCGTGTTTACCCTAAACGCCTAATATAAAATAGAAAATTAATTTAGTATATTAATTATCTCGAATTCTCGAATAAAATAATTGCCGTTGTTCTCATACACAGTCGAAAAAAAAGAACATAAACATAATATTACTCTTTTACGAGATATTACTCATAGATCATGTACCCTGTGCGTAGATCAAGGGGCATTATCTTCTTTTTTGGAGGATTATGGCTCCAACGCAATTGGCATTGATTTTGCCAGTGTCACGGTAGTTTATAAAATGTCAGGTGCATATATACGAGATAAAAGAAAGAGAAAAATTTGACCGGTAAATTCAAATTCTGTGATCCTGTGGACAAAACATACATAGAATGTTAAACTAACTACACTATAAATATATGTTATTTGATCTTAAAAACTTTGATAAAATATTTACATGTGGGCATTATCTTAAGAGATAATTTAATTTGACATTTTTGACAATGTCTGTTATGGGAAAGTATACCACAAAAGAAAATTTTACATGTAATTTTTAAATTGGTCACACTGACAAAGTCATAAAAGGCGGGAAGCTTGCATTGGAGCTATAGGCGCCATATTAACTGCTTGACAACATTCTTAGAGCGTTACATATTTATAGTAATTATTCGTGTCATTATTTTAGTATTTTTAGTGAATTCTGTGTAAATTTAACGTAAAAACCATTTTTCACGTGTTTACGATAGAACGTTTTGTAGACTTGCGACGAGACATTTCAAATTTCTATTTGTTGTATTTTAGTTTTATGTGCTTTTAATATAATTATGTCTTCAAATAACGATAGAAAATGTGCAAAGGGCGGTATAACACGTGCTGAAAATAGCACTGTAACTTACCATAGATTTTCGGACCTTGCAACTACAAACATTATGAAGTAAGTGAATATTGAAAAGCAACCAATATATTGAACATTTCTTTAGTAAGTATTCCTTTACAAATGTTTATAAAGATAATAATAATACTCAAAGCTTTATTTGTATAAAACATTGTTACAAAGGTCTTATTTATATATATACTAGCAGTCCGCCCCGGCTTCGCACGGGTATTAAAAAGTACTTTTTTTGAGTTTAATTACCTACTACGCGAATTCAAAATATTTCCCCTCTCGTACGGTCCGTAACCCAGTGACGCCTATATCGCATAAGGTGCTGCCTAGCTAGCCGAACAGGGTGAGCGGCGACCACTCAACTTTTTTCTAATACTTACACTTTTAAACTCGTGATATCTTTCAAATGGGATGTCTGAATTCAATAATTCAAAAAGTTATATAAAGGTATTGAAGCAGTCTTGAATATGAAGTAATTTATTTTGATAAAGATGAATATGAAGATATAAATAAAGAGACTTTTATAGCGGCGGCAATTCAATTAAATTTTTAGAATAAAAGAACACTTATTGTGGCATAACTATAATAGTAGAATAAGTGGCGCGACAGCATATATCAATATGCTGTCGCGACACTTTTTGTAAATAATGATGTGTTCTGCAAAGTCGTAGGTACATTTTTTTATTCTATCATCAATAGTTTTCGCAGCGCACGCGATGTAAATAATATTTTAGGTAATTTGTTTACACCTTGGGTTACATTATTGGAGTTTTAGTAAGGATGCTTAATTTTTTTTGAAAATATAATATAGTCTATGTCACCCGGGGATAATGTAGCTTGCCAACAGTCAGGGGTCGGTCCAGACCTGCGTACGTGCGCGGGGTGGATCGATCATCGACCTGTCATTCGCCACACATGCGGCCGCCCGCAGAGTGGTAGGATGGAGAGTGCTGGAGGAGGTGGAGACTCTGTCTGATCACTTGTACATCAGATTCAAGCTCTCCCCCTCGCCTAGCGCTAACCCTATTCAGGGCCCCTCCCGGCTCCCGCGCTGGGCTCTTACCAAGCTCGACGCGGAGCAGGCCGAGGAGAGGGCTATCATCGAATGCTGGACCTATCCAGCCGACCTGGGGAATCTGGAGGCGCAGGCTGAGCACATGCGCAAATCCCTCAAAAGGATTTGCGACGCTGCTATGCCTCGAGCCAAACGACCGCCGCCGCATACATCGGTCCACTGGTGGACTGAGGAGCTGGCTGAACTGCGGAGGGCAATCCGCAGAATCAACCACAGGCTCAAACGCAGCAGAGCCCGTCGTCCTCCAGACTATGTTGAGGAGAATGAACTCGTGGGAGAGTTCAGAGAGGCCAGAAAGGCCCTTTCGTTCGCAATTCTGCGAGCGAAAGCCCGCCTCGGGAGGAGCTCCTCGAGACACTGAACCGGGACCCTTGGGGGCATCCGTACCGTGCGGCCCGCAACACGTTGCGGCCTTGCACCTCCACGGTTACGGAAACGCTCGAACCCGAGGTCCTCCGGTCGGTTATCGATGGGCTCTTCCCGGATCCGGGGATCTTCACTCCCCCCCGATATGGGTCCAATCATTCCTGACACCTCGGAGGTGGAGCCTCACTCCATCACCGAGGAAGAGTTAGACGTCGCCCTGGACCGGTTCCGGGGCAGGAAGACGGCTCCTGGACCCGATGGGGTTCCGGGTCGGCTCCTCTTCCTGGCCGCTAAACACCTACGCGGCCAGCTGCGGGAACTGTTCGATGCCTGTATTCGCGCAGGTCAGTTCCCGTCGCAATGGAAGGAGGGCCAATTATGCCTGATTCCCAAGGGAGGCCGTCCTCCCAACGATCCGTCCGCCTACAAGCCCATAGTGTTGCTTAACGAGGTCGCCAAGGTCTTCGAGAAGATCTTAGCGGAACGCCTCGTTAGGCATCTCGATACTGTGGAGCCGGGGCTAGCACAGACGCAGTTCGGGTTTCAGCGGAGGCGCTCCACGTTGGACGCCTTCGAGACACTGCGATCTGTAACGAACGACGCAGTCCAAGCAAAGGATACTGTCCTGGCTGTTTCGCTAGACATAGCGAACGCCTTTAACAGCCTCCCTCACGAGACGATCAGGGAGAGGCTTCGTGCACACGGAGTTCCCCCGTACCTCACGAGGCTGTTGGGCGCGTACCTCCAGGACAGGTACATCCTTTGGGAGGGCGGCGAGTCCGAGAATCGCGCGATAGGCCGGCAACGCGTCGCGTGCGGTGTCCCACAGGGATCGGTCCTCGGGCCGGTTCTTTGGAACGTCGGTTATGACTGGATCCTTCGGGTTCCGGTCCTGCCTGGAATAGGGCTAATCTGCTTTGCGAATGACAGCCTACTCAAGGCACGCGCTGCGTCATTCGCGGAATCCGTGGAACTCGCCAACGCCGGGTTGTCGATCGTGGTCCGAAGAATAGGTAGGCTGGGCTTGAAGGTCTCCCCCGCGAAAATGGAGGCCATCATGTTCCATAGGCGGTATCGTAATCCCCCCGCGGACTTGTCCGTTACAGTCCAAGGGGTGGACATTCGTGTAGGCCCCCAGATGAAATATCTGGGGCTAATTCTCGATGGAAAATGGCTGTTTAAAGCGCACTTTGAGCAGCTAGTTCCCAAGCTCGTGAGGTCCGCAGGCACCCTCTCCCGGCTTCTTCCCAACGGACCGGGGGGGACGACTAGGAAACTCTATATGGGCATCCTTAGGAGTATGGCCCTGTACGGTGCACCCGTATGGTCCACTGCACTCCACCGCCACAATAGGACTTTGTTGTGCCGCGCACAACGGGTCCTGGCGGTGAGGACCATCCGAGGATACCGTACAGTGTCGTGGACGGCGTCGACACTCTTGGCAGGTGATCCGCCCTGGCCTCTCCAGGCGGACGTGATAGCCAAAGTTCGGCGCTCCCGACAGGATGCCCTCGCCCGTGGCCTGGTCTATGGCCAGGCCGAACTCCAGGTGATCAAGACACATAGCAACTAAGTAAAATAAGTAAGAACATTAGAAGGACAGTGAAACATTTAAATAACATACAATAAGAAATAAAAAGAAGCTTGTAGCAGTAAAATATAAGTAGAATAGAAATGTAGTGCCTATCATATAGAACAATAGTATAAAATATGTAATAGAATAATAGTTTCGACGTAATACAATAAATTTGAATTTTGAAGTAAAACTATATTTAAACTAGAAGAACTAAAAGATGTAATAGTATTAAGTAAAACTGTAAACATATTTTGGAAATAAAGTAAAACAAAAGATAAAACAAAAAGAAAGAAAAGACAAAAAAGGAAAAAACAAACAAAAGAAAAATAAACCCCCAAAAAGCAAAAAACCCAAGCAATCTCGCTAGCTTGGAGAGAGAAAAAAAAAAAAAAAACTCCAGGTGATCAGGACGTGGAAAACCGCGGCCATGATCCAATCTTGGTCAGTAGAGTTGGAAAACCCTGTTGCTGGCATTGACACGGTGGAAGCGGTTCGACCGCAGCTGTTGCGATGGCTCTCGCGGAAACGCGGGACCCTGACCTTCAGAATTACACAGATACTTACCGGGCACGGTTGCTTCGATAAGTATCTGTGTCAGATTGCGGGCTGCTTGCCTTCACCCCAATGCCGCCAGTGTGGCGCGCTAGACACGGCGTTACACACGCTAGTCGAGTGCGCAGCATGGGCACCTCAGAGGTTTGAACTCGAGACATTAGTAGGACCGATCGATTCGCTGGACGATCTGGTGCAAGCCATGCTCCACAGCGACGATTGGTGGGTGGGTGCGGCCAATTTCTGCGAGACGGTAGTGTCTCAAAAGGAGGCCGCGGAACGAGATAGGGAGAGAGATGGTAGTGCGCATGCGTCTCGCGGGCGCCGACGTCAGTCGGGAGCCCAGAGGCGCAGGTATGCGCATGACCTCCCTCCCTGAAATACCGCTGCAGGGGCCCTCTAGCATCTAGGGAGCAGAGGAGTCTTCACCCCTGTTGACGAAGTGAGTTTGTTTGCCTCTCCGGGGGCATTCTCAAGCACTTGTGCGCTAGGATCGGTGTGAGCGTAACTACGTTCTGTATCTCACGCCTTTACTACCATAAGCGCGGGGCACATGGGAGGAGAGTGGTTTTAGTGAGGTATTGATTAGTCGAGTCTCCACACAAGCCGGTTGATTATTGTCTGAATTGCCTCAGTGGAAAGCCTCCATGATCAACAACGGTCTAATCCCTAGCAAAGGACCCGGTATGTGCGAAATGCATTTCCCCCGCCTGAAAAAAAAAAGCTTGCCAACAGTCGGACAAGAAAAAGGCTGCGGTGGCACCACCGGTGCCTAGAACGGCAGGGACCGCTGTCGCCGCCCGGCGGGATACGAAGGGGCTAGTCCCTCCGGTCTCAATGGAGGTGGTGACGGCCCCCCGCCGTGGGGGTGGCGGACTCCCCACCGCCCCCCAAGATGAAGGTAAGGGGGAGGGTTGAAGCAGAGGGCGAAGAAGCTGCGCCGGGCCGCAGCACTCGCCTCCTCTACTCCGGAGTCTTGGCCTGTGGCGCCGGCCGTCAAACCGGCCCCCAGGCCTAGGCCACAACCCGCGACTGCGACACCTGTTATCGCGGCACCTATCGTCGCGCTACCACTGGCGCCGGTAGCTCCCGCCCCCGCCTCCGTTCCGAACCGGGGGTCCGCATCCAGGGGAGCGGGGACGGAAACGCCTTTCCCCCTCCCCCTCACCCGGCGCAAACGTCGGCTCCACCGTCGGGGTAGAGATCGACGCGCAAGCCACGGGCGACGAAGCCCGTGGTATTCCATGAGCCGGAATCGGCTGCAATTATAATAAAGTTGCTGCCGAATTCGGCCAAGAAAGGTATTGGCTACCGGGAGGGGAGGTCTTTGCGAAGGCCAGCTCGGTGGTCAATATCACCGTCATGGGTTTCAAAGAGGGGCTAAAGTGACTCGGACCGCCCGGGACGCTTGACTCCTGGATTTCCCCCCAGGACCCAAGAGCGCGGCCAAGGCGGATTGCGTTGCCGAAGCTCTTCAAGGGGCCCTCCAAGGGAAGTCCGAGGTCATCCGCCCCGTAAAGCGTGGGGAGCTTTACATCTCGGGCTTGGATGACTCGTCCACGGTTGATGGGCTTCGCAGTGCCATCGCCAGTGCGGACAATTGCTCACGCGACGATGTCAAGGCGAAGCACATCGATATAGGACCTGGTGGGATGGGCGCATCATACGTGATGTGTCCCGTCGAAGGTGGAGGCTTTAGAAGCCCGACCGATACGTTGTTACCGGTGTTTCAACGTCGGTCACGGCACCCAGACTTGCCCGGACTCGTGCCCGGACCGGACCGGCTTGTGTCTCCGCTGCGGTAAGAGCGGACACAAGCAGCCGGATTGCACAGCCCGTAACCCCCACTGCGCCGTCTGCGCGGCGGGGGGCAATCGCGCTACCCACCCGACGTTGGCAAGGTATTGCCAGCCTCCACACGTCAGGGGTAAGTTCATCCATCCGAGGATGAACCCACGACCGGTGAGTGCGGGGGGTACCAATGGACACCTAAATGCCCAATACACCCTTAACTCTATTTCAAGCCAACTTAAACCAATCCCCGGACGCTCAGGACTTGTGCCTGCAAGCGATGGCGGAGTGGCAAGCAAACTTGGCCGTGATTAAGCGAACCTTATTACTTAACCCCAGCCAGGAACTGGGTGGGGGATCTCGACGATGTGATAGCCGTGGTCACCAGAGCCGGGTCTGGCACACCGCTCACCAGTCTCGAAAGAGGAAGGGGCTATGCGGTGGCGGAAAGCGGGAGTTACATCGTTATAGGCGTTTACTTCGCGCGGAACCGCCCTCTGGCGGAGTTCGAGCTCGCTTTGGATTCCGTTACGGCGGGCAGTCGTCGGCAGACTAGCGCCGAAGAAGATTTTCGTCCTAGGCGACTTTAATGCCAAGCGCCGATCCCGGGGGAACACGTTTACCGATGCTAGGGGACCGGCGGTTGAAAACTGGGCGCTTCAATCCGACCCGTCCATCTTGAACCAGGGATCGGTCCAGACCTGCGTCCGTGCGTGTTGTGGATCGGTCATCGACGTTTCATTCGCCACACACGCGGCCGCCCGCAGAGTAGTAGGATGGAGGGTGCTGGTGGAGGTGGAGACTCTGTCTGATCATTTGTACATCAGATTCGAGCTCTCTCCCTCGCCTAGCGCTAACTCTCTTCCTATCCCCACTCGACTCCCGCGCTGGGCTCTTACCAAGCTCGACGCGGATCAAGCCGAAAAGAGGACACTCATCGAATGCTGGACCTATCCAGCCTACCCGGGGAATCTGGAGGCGCAGGCTGAGCACATGCGCAAATCCCTAACAAGGATTTGCGACGCTGCTATGCCTCGAGCCAAACGACCACCGCCGCGTACATCGGTCCACTGGTGGACTGAGGAGCTGGGTGAACTGAGGAAGGCAGTCCGCAGAATCAGCCATAGGCTCAAACGCAGGAGGGCGCGTCGTCCTCCAGACATTCGGTAGTATCGGAGCCTATTCAATGCAAACAAACATACAAACAATCAACTCTTTCCTCTTTATAATATTAGTATAGATAAATATATTTAGGTATAGCCTTCGCCATTCAGTGGCAATTTTTATTTAAAAGAGCTTAATTTGAATTAAAACTTATGTTTTCCATGTAATACCTTGTTAGGACATTTAGGAGACTAGTTAGGAGAGTTGGGCTCGAACCTTTACAATGTTTTACTATTTTGTAGAAAATTTATATAATTATCATATACACTTAAAAAATTTAAGACCTTGAACCAGGAACCAACTTAATTTTTCTAGAAGAATATTTCTTAGAAAAATATAAATTTAAAGTTACATTCAAAACTAGATGGCGCTGTTCGTTATTAATACATACTATGGTGTTGTTGGCTATCGCTTCCATAGATTTAATCTATTTTATTTAAATAGATTAGCTTTTTGTAGCCACGGTAGCGACATTATAAGTGCCAATATATGAACGGTCAACCGTATATCTTTTAATTCTGGAGGTAGATAAGTGAGTTTAACAGTCAACAATATTTAGCGTTATTAAATCTTGAACCAAAGAGTAAAGATATTAGTTAACAAAAACCATAGTGTATCATCTATGAAAAACCTAAAACTCAAGATACAAACCATCCATGTTGATAGTGAAAAACAAAAATATGTTTATGTAATTGTAATTTCTATACTGGGTTACCATAAATTCTATAATTTTACTATAATAACATAAAAAGTAAAATAATATTTTAGAAAGATATTTGGTTAAGGTTCATCCTATTTCAGAGTGGACCTAAAATAGGCATTATAAAGAATAAAAAGGCATCCAGTAGATACCAAGTTACTCCCGTAAACCCGAAAATGAACACTGAAAACTTTTTAAATTTTTTCTAGTCACTGTGACGGACCCTGCTTGCAAAAGATATCCGTATGCCTGACAAGTAAAAGTCTCCTAATTTTCGTAGCCTCTTTTTAATTAACGATTTCGCGGTGTCAAGCATTTTAGGTCTATTAAGATAAAGGAATGATTGATGGCTACTTAGTTCTTTTGGTGGAGAATTTTAAATGAACTTATTTAACATTTTTTTTTATCCCACTTTAACTTGTTAAAGTATTTACCTAAATATTAAGTACATTTTTAAGTAAGTGTACTTATCAACTTCATCTAAATTAATATCTAAAAGAATTGAATCATAAACTAATTCCTGAAATAACACAAAAAAAAAACTTAAACTGTGAAAACAACGTAAAAAGGGCCTAATAAGTCATTAAAAATTAAACATGCTTATATTATTTCTAAACATTTGGGTTTCTTTCTCTTGCATTGTCGTACATAATAGAAATCGTCCATAAGCTACTGATACACGTGAGAGCAAGTACCCGTACTTATGGCTCGACGATCTTCATTTCCGGATAATTCACTTAAGACGACACACGGGCGAAAACGTCCGTGTCGAGCCATAAGTACGGGTGCCTACTTGTTTGCACGTCTACCACTCGCTTTAGATCTATACAAAAAAACATTTTTTTCATAACCAATTTGTGTCTTTTTAGGAATGACTCGACTAGGTGGATGAGCGAAATGGAATGCTCCTCCGTCTTAAAGGAAGATCGTCCAGCGAGGCTAGTGTTGTTCCTCGCAGGCCTAGGCCCTTATGTTATAGTTGAAAATTTGTATATATTCTTTGTTTCCGTTTCCCGAAACGTTCGGGAAACGTTTGTGACTATGTCTATTATTGTACAGTGCCATCTAATGGCTTGTAAGTGTTCCACTACATCTTAATTAAAAGTAAACGAATGGACACTATCGTCTCGTGGCCAGGTTACCATTGTCACCATTTGCAAAAACACTCAATAGGGTAAACCGGGCAGTTCACTGTTTCCCCTGATTTTTCGACCATTTATGTAAATCAAGTAAAAATAGTCAAACTAAAGCACGAAAAGCATTCGTAATCTATGAAAACACATAATCAGTCTTTCTATTTCTCTCTCTTCATTGCACGTGTTACCATTATTGTTTTTTGTCACTTAATTAGTCAAGAAATAAGAAATAAAAGAACCATACTGCTTGTTTCTAAATAGAACGTAGTTAGTGGAAACATTTTCAACCATAAGTAAAACATGTTTTTCTTTACTTTCACACTTAAATATTATGCTTGGGCTGTCAATATATTTTAGTTAAATAATAGGTGGTCGCTCAACTAACTGACAAAAATAACACTTGCTTAGCTTATTCTACTTTTATTCAACTTACGACATAGTATGGCGTGAAATGTTATGTCATTTTAATTTCATTGGATATGTTTAATTTAGACATCAGTTCGCGACCAACAAATTGTACTAAATAATTGTTGACTATTCAGTTTATGCCATACAAAAACATCTCGTATCTGTTGGTCGTCAACAGATTAGTTTACGACCCTAGGGAGTTTTTTTCACCTGGGAACGATTTTTTACATTATCCAAATCAAATTATTTAAATTTAGTTTATTTTAGTATTTAATCCTATTTTTAAGTTAGTTTAAGTTATACTTTATTTATTTATTATTTAAAACAATTATTGGTGTTGGAATTTACGACATAAATCCCTCATCATATAGTCCTTTTTTTACCGTGTTTTTAATGGTCAGGAACTAACCATAAAGGCGGTCGTAAAATAGCTGCATGTGACCGAGAACTGAAAAAGTCGCACTTTTCGATAGTTTTTGCGTTTTTAAATATTACAGTAATAAATATACAGAAAAAAATGTGAGAACTAGTATATCCAGAGTTTTTCTGTCACATTCAAGTCAAAAATAAGTAAACAAATAGTTCTTTTCATGAACAATCTTACTTTAAAGGTGGCAAGTGCGCTAAGTGGTCGTAAACTACCCTAGTTACCCTATAACATCAATTTTCAATACATTATTATCACTGTCACAAAACCTCTCCTTGGCCAGAAAAATCATCGATATATGTATACTACTGTATGCTAGAATTATTATCTACATTATTAATTTCACTAGAATATGAATCTTATTTTATCCAAATGGATACTAAAATAAGGAAAAGTCTTTGATGCTAAATATAAATGTGAAAGTGTGCTAAACAGAAATGTGAAATATAAATGTAAAAGTGAGTTTATTTATTTAACCTATTTTAGGTTAAATAAATAAACTCACTTAAAATTATATTTATATTAAAATATCATTTTTCATATTAGTAATTTAAAGACCGGAGATGGAAACAGGACACATTTTCATATCCTGGAAAATACAAGTGAAACCGAAACACACACGACAAACGTAGTTCTACTATATACATATTAATATAGAGTGTCTGTTTGTAACATTAGAATTTGAATTTTTATTCAGTCTACCCACTTTAAACCATTCCCAGGAATATTTCCTACCAGTAAAAAAATGACATAGGAATTCGATTTTTTTTAAATCTGCCATTTTAAATATTAGTATTTTATAATATTATAGAAAGATATATAATTGAGGACCAAAAAAACGTATATGCAGGTATGTTTGGGTAACGTTGACATGTCTTCAAAAGTTATAGGTAATTAATGTTATAACGATAACGATGTTTCTTACTGACTTTTACAAGTCAATAGATCATGAGATATTCGCTTCCAAAATCTTAAGAAATGTGAAGTTTCCCGCTTAAATTAAACAACTTGTTGGAAATCTGGTGTTAAAGTGTTTTCAACAATATCCGTAGAGTATTAAAAAATATGGGGTAGTTTATATACACAATGCTTTTATAGGTTTCGGTAACTATATGACAAGATCACTAGACGATCGACAACTCCACGGAACCCTTCATTTTACGAGAATAGACGCACACTTGGTCGATGTTTATGTCAATGAAAATGAAATACGATAAACCCAGCTATTATGGAGGTAATATATTGTCTATCGCTCATAGTATGTTAAATAAAATTAGCGCGTGGGTTTTGCGGTTTGACGTGATAGAATCGATTTACCTAGATTCTGTTGAAAATACTTGCTATCTTTCCAACTCACGTAGACCCACATTTTCATACCCGCATACTCTATCCTATTTATTTTACCTATTTTTAGTAAATCAACCTCTATCTAAACAAAAGAAAGTTGTCCGAGTGCAATGTTGGTGTTTAATTTGAATTAAATTATTACGACATAAGTAGATGACTGTATATTGGTTCGAACTGGATCCAGTTTTTGAGATATGGGTAATATTTTATTGGGATTCCGTAGAAGCATGTCGATCACCTCTACACCTTCAGTCTCTCTACGTTCAGTTTGCTATAACAATCGTGTCGTAATAGTTTATCACTGGCGGCATAATGGCACCATGGTGGTTTGTATTGTGTACAAAAACAACTATTATGGTTACCATCATTATGCTAGTGAACATTCCGACACGATTATTATAGCGAACTTGGGATCCAGATCTCTTGTCTTTACTTTGTGTTGTTTAAAAACGTTAATTAGCAATTCTCAAATAAATCTACCTATACGCATGTTGTGATATTTGTATAGAGGCCATCGATAACGGGTTTAATGTATTATAATGAAACATTTTCGTATATTAACTCTTATAATAAGCGTATGTAATGTAGAACTATACATACTTACATGTTGTGTAGTTCACGAAGCACGTTTGCCTTGACCGCACTTTGATCATGTTTATGTATTTCATTCATGTTGCTATTCTGATGATATTAAAACATGTATAATATTGGGTGATTTTAGACGTATTCAGTGAAAACGGAAGTGATAAAAAGTTACGCTGGATTATTTTTATTCATACTTTCATGATGAACATTCCACTTTGAATCGGTATTGGTAACTTTCTAATTCCAGAATGTTAGCATTTTAAATTGCCTTGGATGGAATTTGATATTCTGATTTTGACTCTAACTAAATTGGAGTAGAAAATCATAAATAAATATCTCAGTTTATTGAGAGTTCATACGAAACTTTAAAGCTTCAAATTAGCTGCAGAAGGTTTCGCAATAGCCGATTTTGTATGAAAATTCGCGACTATTTTTCAACCATCTGTTAGTAGTTAAAAGTGCCTAAAAATTAAACCCTTCCGTAACTAGTTGATAATTACGGAAGGGTTGAATTTTTAGGCGCGCCTAAATTAAAACCTGGAAAAGGATCGCAAGGTAGAGAGCTGTCAATTTTATTACAAAACTAGCCGTTTTAACACTTTTATTCATCAGTTTAATTTGCGGACTACAAATTGTCCATATGGGTATCTTCAACCGTTAACAAGATCATTTAACAGCAACCAACAAAGAATAAATGCTTTAGGTGAAATTAGGTGTACGAAATCCTGCCTTAAATTTCTTTGAAAAAAAACTTTTCTTTCATCACTATTATTTTGTATTTCAAAATTCCCCTGTTAACAAATAAACACATTCTTTCATCTTTACAAAGGCTTATACATACGAGTAGGTATATTTAGTCAGTTATTATTATACATGTTAGAAACTATATTTTTGTTGGATGTTATCGTACGTAACCTAAATAGGTAAATACCTATTGTAATTTTTTCATTCGCTGTTTGTTGACAACATGGAATTATTGCGTATGACTTGGAGTCTTGGAGTCCTTTCTCAGCCCCGTTGTCTTACAGACTACGTACTTATTAGTCTTTAAAAACTCTAGCGTACTATAAAAAAAGCGTGAGAAGGAAACGTTGGGGAATATTTACAAAGTTCTCAATAAGGGTTACTTCACCATAAACCTCTACTCCCTGTGTGTTGAGTTGGATGTTGAATTAAACATTGAACTCAGATGACTCAGTTCAGTCACGGCAGTCAGTCTCTGGCCGTCAACTGGCAAAGTAGGTTGCACGCAAAATATTCGCATCCGTACGACCGCGAGCGCGGGAAAACTGCGTAATGGCGCGAAAATATTTATCTGCGGTTTAGTTGAAAACAAAGTTTATTAGAATTGTTTGTATATTTTTCGGCAATGAATAAATAGTTCTATTGTTTCTTTGTGCAAACATTACGATATTAGAATAATGAAGTTTTCAATATGGACAATGGTGAGTTAAAATAAATATTACTCGGCACAAGCTTGTTTAATGATAGACTCTTTTCGTTAGAATATTTATAGATATGCCCGCGACTTCGTCCACACGCAGGCCACGTTTGACTCGAAATTCCCAGGGGATTCCCGGGACACAAAGTACCACAGCATTTAAAAACGAATGTAAGCTATCGGTTTAGTGAAACTGTGTCTGAATAAACTAATTTTTATGCACCCGAACAATTAGAAACCGCTCCGGAAACATTCTCGCGGTATTTCCGGGATAAAAAATATCACACATTTTAATACGTAAAATTTGCTATTTATCAGTGAAAAAAAAACATATTAGAATTCGATTTTTTTTTAATGACCAGTTTAAATAATTCTCAGAATATTTCCCGCGGGAGACCGAGAACAAAAAGTTGCGCAGATTTTGTCTCAGAATGTGCTGTCAATCGGCGAAAACCGCATCGAAATCGGCCCAGTACTATTAACGTGAATCGCGAACAAACAGACAAGAAATCTAAAAAATATTGCATCGTGTACTCCATCATTTATATAGTGTATTCCAGTTGTTTTGTTTTAAAAATAGCTTCAATTTACAGACATGGCATTTTTAGAATTTTATAATATTATAAATTTACATACATCCCAGTAGTGTTTGAGAAAATTTCTGTGAAATATATACATGAACTTTGCTATTTTTAGGGAGTATTATAACTTACGTAAACAAAGTACATCCAGTCCTAAAAAAATTACCTACAGGACATACAATATGTATTTTGTTCAAATCTTCTCAAATTCTTTGGGACTTTATTAATTAAATAAACAATACTATGTCGTTTACACCAAAATTAAGTTTTTCAAACCTGACAAGACTTTCTAGATCTTGAATCACTAGTTAGAATAGATAGAAGTGTTGTGATATGGAAGAGTTATAATGTGTTTACTAGTTTTGTTGTCAAAAACACATTAGCGATGGCCGATGTTAGGGCAGAGCAGGATCGGGCGCTCCCGGCCATGGTCGGGAGCAAACCCGGATGGGATGCCGTCTTCTCCTTTTGCGAGCGCGTAATGCCCGCTAAGAAGGAGGCGGAGCAGAAGCGTAAGCGTGCGTACTTGTTCCGCTCTCGCCGAAGTAGCATGCGCCGGCGCTGTAGGGCGCGGCTTTCGATCTTCGACCGCCGTAAGCTTCCCTGGGGAAAGGGTTCTCACCCGCCGTTATACCGACGAGATGAGGGCGCGCAGTGTTCCGCGCGCACTCACCTCCTCCCGTGGGGCGCGTTCTAAACTACACTGGATTAGAGTCCGATGACGCCGGCGGCTCGGGATCCCCCCGGCAGTGGATATGGCCCTAGCTCAAGCCAGGGCACGCAGGTTGATTGAGCTTCCGCTTTCCCGTAGCCCTGGTACAAGGCGCAGGAAGGAATACCGAGGTGTTTTAGTGGGTATCCCTGACCGTGATGTGGCAATAGCACTTCCTGTGTGATGTGCTAGTGCCACCCCAATCTAGCGAATCCCACACACGGGCCGCGATTATCCCCCCTCGCGCGCCTGAAAGAACGCCTTATGAGAACCTTCAAATCCTTTGAATACAAGCGACAACAAGATAAAGACATGTTAAATGCCAATCCGCTGAAATTTACCTGCTGCTTAATTTTTTTCCATTAAATGGAGTGTAGAGAGAGGGCGTCATAGATATCTCGCCCAGGGCGCCGGAAATGCTGGGACTAGTATTGCAAACACGTATTAATTTCCTTTAAAATGGAAAACAATTAATTGGTTGTTTTTAAACCTGGTGTTATAGATATCCATCAAATAAACTGTCTCCTCGTTTTCTTTTTTTTTTTTTTATTTTTTATTGCAGGAGTTCAGCAGACAGGCAGGCGGCCCACTTCATGGAAAGCAAATGCAGGCGTGCAAATGCGCTGCTGCTCTCTTAAGGGAGACTGGAACCTGGTCACTAATGCCGGAACACAACTCAAGGTTGTTATGGCGACATACTTTAGACCAGGGGTGGTAGCCACCTAAACGGGCAAATGCCCTACCACCTGGCTGTGGGTTGTTTTTCGCCTCTAACGACAGGCCGCCCGGCCGCAGGAAATTGTATTCTTTCTCCGTTCCTGCACGGATAGTAAATAAACCTAAAATATATATTTTATATACGTTGCTAGAGATACGATTGTATTTGGCCTGATAAAAAAAAACTAAACTGATTTTAAATATCGACTCAAATTCAGAATAAAATATAACTTCTTAAAACTTTCAACTTCTGAGTGACTTTAAAAATATGTCTCAAATAGCAAAAAGTCAAAACAAGAGAGAAAAACGTAAAGTGGGACATATAATTAATTTCCTTGGAATATATCGAAAGTGGATATTAAAAGTCACGACGCATATTTATTTATTACCGCGTATTAAAGAATGGCAAGATTTCCTATTTCGTTACATTGCTTTTATCTACTACTCGAGCGATGTACTATCGATCGCCGCCTACTTGTATTATCGTAGACAGTTTTATTCATATAAAATGTGTAGAGTAAGATATATGAGCGGGAGACGAGAATGGACATTTGCTCCGGGCATTAAAAATTAAGAAGCGAACACACGCCAATTTCATTAACCATTTTGTAAATAAAAAATTATCTAGACGGCGCGCGACTTTGTGTCCAATCAATTTGCCTGTTGAAATATAGGCTTAACACATAAGTACACTTTAATTTTTTTTTTAAGTTAAACCTATCATTTACAAACACCGTGTACCTGTAACAATGTCAAACGTACCATTAATATGTATCAGGCACGCCAATGTGATATAAAGGCTGCGCGGGCGCGTCTCGATCGACGCAACACCCGCCCGACCGGGATCAGACATTGTTTTCCGATGATGCGGGCGCAATCGTAAGTTCCACATTGTATGGGTTTGCTGTGACTCGCATACTAATGACCTTTTTCCTGTGAAAAACATTTAAGTGAATATATCTTATTTTTACTTATTCTAAATTAGCCATGCTACCTGTTCGAAATGAAGTAAATAAAATTGCAATTGCTCGCAAAGTACAATAATATAAAAAGCATATTTACTACGTTTGTTTCAATAAAATTTATTATAATTGAATCGAATGTCTCTAAAGGTCCAAATACTTACTTTTTTATATAGGTAACGATATTGAACAATTTCTTCCTAAACGAATTTCTGGTGGTACTCGGGCCTGTCAATCGCTTTAGATTTAATTTACTTAGAAAGGTAAGATAACTAGATTACTTATAAGTATCTGCCCTTCGGCATATTCTCTTTCGTGTCCGTGACAACTGCTGATTACTGTTGAGACGTGAACTATTTAGCTACCATCTTGTCGCGTGCCCCACTGTCGTGCAATGGTAAAATTTTGCCACTGTTTACGTTTCGTGTGAAATATAATGAAGAATTCAAATAAAAAGGGTATTTTGTTAAATAAAAAAAAATATTGTCAACTGTTTCGATATTATTCCTAGAAAATTACCTGTCTCACTTTTCTACCAGAACCATACAAGCACACTAGGAATAACACTGGTTCAGTAATAACGTAACTTTGAAAATTTTTACTGGACTAGATGGTGCTGCATGTCGTTTTCTCTCGCCTTTTGACTTTTTGCTATTTGAGACATTTTTTAAGATCAACTCAGTCAATTAAAGTTTTAAGCAGTTAGTTTTCAATCCTACTCCGATTCCTAGAACCAAGACCGTCTTTACCCGCTTGGACCTCAGGGGCGCAAGTCGATCGATTTACCTATACATACTATGCCTAATCTGCTAGTTTTCAATAGTAGTTAATAAATTTTACTAATGACATAAAAAGTAGGTAGCTGAGCTAGTAATATTGTTTACAAATATATCTCATGCAACTTTTGAATATTCGTCTTACTCAATTACGACTTGCGATGTGCAATTCGTTAGATCTTATGTCTACTAGAATTAGATTGATGTTTGAACAAAAGTGGGAAACTATCTTTTAATAGGCTAGGGGGCGCATGCGTATTTTCGCGGCCCGGCGCCCGATATAGTTCAGACAGCCTTGTCTAGAACCTTCAATAACCACAACAACTAAAATAAAGTAAATAGTAGTTTCCTACGGTTTTTTAGGCTTTACATGCGACATCTCTTGCATAAACGGTTTTGCATCTTGTGGAAATTTTCCGGGCTAAAAATGATATTATGTTTATCCCTGTGCCTAAACTACTTTAAATTTAATAAAACTTGTTTTGCAATCGAAGCTTTGTTAAGGAACAAAGCTTACAAACACACTTACTTTAGCATTTTTATTTTAGTACAGATACGGATTATTGCGAATTCGAAATTAAGATCGTTGATCCGAATTTGATAAAGTCCACGACTTTCGAATACTGCTACGAAAGTAATTTAATTTAAGCCAACTTTTAGAACAAATTTCAGGTATCTTGGCTTTCCCCCTTTTAACAGCAGCAGTACCTAGTTATAGTATAGTAGTAATTGTTTTCAAATAAATATTATATTTTTTACTAGCTACGCCCATTACTTCGTTTACTCACAAGTAATATTTGTAATCATATTTTGTGGAACCCGTAAGATATCTAACTGGAAAATATTGATTTATTGTAAATAAATAGTAACAGTACCTAACCTAAAAATCGGTCAAGCACGTGTGATCCAAGAGAACCATTTCACTATGGAATTCTAAAGAGGTAAAAACAGATAATAGTTTAAAAACTTTGATGAATTAGTCACAATATTTGCAAGAGCGTGCGCTGGCGCATGGCGTGCTTGTGGTACAGGCGGTGACGAGGCAAGTATGTCAATGTCGTGTTCGAGACTCTGTAGCACTATCGCAGTAATTCTTATCGACATTTCTATGTAAAACATTGGAAAATAGCATTGTTGTTTTCCTCAACCCTAATGTTGTAAATTTTCATTAATTACTCCTATTTATAGGAAAATCGTCGCCATAAATGCTACTACTTGAAGATAATGACCACATCACAGACACTGTATTTTATAGGATCCCCGTTAACGATTTATTATTTGACTTTTATTAAAAAGTTCTTAGGTATCATGGCGCAATTGCTAAAGTACATTTAATGACGGATTCTTTTCTTGGGAATGAATATAGACCTCTTTGGCAGTTTTTCTTACATAATATGTATTTTGTTACAATCACCACGTTTTGATGGTGAAGAAAACATAGTGGGGGAAACCTGCATATCACGATTTACTATTAGTAACTCCGATGAATAAATCTCAGACAATAGAGAAGTGTGGCAGTTATATCCTCCGTTTCTCTTAGATGGATAAACATGATTTTAGCAATAGAACGTATATTAACGAGGGTGAATAAAAAAATTCCTTTAATCAATATTAAAAATTGCAAAAATTTAAACAAAAATATCTATCTATCTTCATAATCCTCCAGTGCAATGCATATAGAATAACGCGTTTCTAACTTCCATATTCCTTGTGAAACAAATGTTTTTCTTGAGTCTCGAAAAACTCTACGGCAGCCATAACCGCATAATTATCGTGAAATGTAGTTCTACGAATTTCTTTTAATTTTGAGAATAAGTGTAAATTACTTGGTGCTAAGTCTGGAGAATATGGTGGGTGGTTAAAGAAATTGAAGCCAGCACAGCGGATTGCGTTGACTGCAACTTCCAATCGTTGAGCGGGAGCGTTATCGTGAAGTAATAACACGCCCAACGACAGTTTTCCACGACGTTTTTATTTCAATCGCTTCACGTACTTTCGGAATTAAATTTGCATAATATGGTCCAGTAATCGTCTAGCCTTTTGGCATGTAATCAATGAAAAGTATTCCTTCACTATACCAAAACACTGAGGCTATAACTTTGCCAGCGGTAGGAGCAACTTGAAATTATTTAATGGATACTCATTTCCAAGATATGCTTTGTCTCTTAGTTTCAGGATCGAAATGGTGGACCCACGTTTGATCCATGGTGACAAGGCGACGGCAAAAATTATCCGAATCACGCTGGAATATTTCGCAATTACGCTTAGAAATTTCCAAACTTCACTTTGTTTTTGTCGGTTAACATTCGTGGCACCCACGTTACCGATACTTTTTTGAATCCCAGTGTAATGATATCTTTTGGATCTCAGCTATAAGTTCTATAGTTATTCTTTTGTCTTCCAAAACCAGATTGTCAACCTTTTTGACATTTTCTTCCGTAACGGAGGTTGAAAGCCGCCCAGAACGCGGGTCATCTTTACAGCTTGATCTACCTCTTTTAAATTCAGCCACTCAGTACGCAACCGTAGAATCATGTAGGTACAGCATCATCCCCTAATGTCTGCTGAATGTCCGAAAAAGTTTCTTTCGTAGACATTTTTTTCAAGCTGAAATGTTTTATCACCGCACGTAACTCACATTTATCGATAATTTGCGTTTTTAGCAACTCATTGCATAAAAAATTTATTACATGCGAACGAACTGACAAAAACAAGTGACAGTTGACATAAATATTGTGTAATTAATACTTTTTAATTTGAATATTGAACTACACTTCAAAAAGGTTTTATGTATATGCACTTCTAAGAACTTTTTAATTCGCCTAGGTAGATTGGCTGGCTTATTTCAAAAAAACTCATATAAAAATTGGTACATGAACTGTCAAATTTCCCGTATTGAGTATGCAAAAAGTCTGATAATTGAGTAAATCTATAATCGACACTTATTGATAGTACTTATAAGGGCCTTGACTGTCAACCAAACCTTACATACACGTTTCAATTTACGTCATCCCTCTTCATGATTTCTACGCCTTAGGCGTAATACTAATCACCCGTTATTCTATCGTTTTAATCAACCAATTTATCTTTATAATTTCTAGAGACCTTGTCTCATAAAACTCTGATTCCTTAATCCAATTACTTTGATTATCATATAGATAGTACCAACTTTGCCTGGAGGAGATCGCTTTCTAGCGATAACACCGCCCATTGTGGACATTAAGAATATCTTTGGCCTATAGAATCTCTGTAATGAAGTACAATAAAGAGTTATGTATGTATCTAATTTCATGCCTGCTTTTAGTTGTTTAAAGATTACTACACTTAATGCACGACTTTTCAGGATTCGGACACCTAAAGGTACTGCGGTGTCCTCTGTAATCTAGATGCAGTTAGAATAATTTCAGAAACTATTAAAGCTAGTTAAGCTAGAAACTATTCTAACACATGTGAAAGTCTTATATGTCTATTTAATTGTAGTGTCAAATTTGCGAACAAATAATATGTAGGGGAACTCGTTGAAATCAGAGCGACGGGGTAATAAAAACTACTCTATTTTAGAAGTATTTAAGCACGTTACATCATGTTTTATTTCTATTTAATGTAGATTTATGTTAAAGGGGTAAGTTAATTCCATCGCATCGCTGCTTAGTTTACTTAGAACACCCAAATATATAGTAAGTTAGTTTTTGCGCAAGTGATCTAATTTTGAGCAACTGATGATATTTAAGTGCAAATTGTAAGTAATATATAATTTGTATTATTAGTTTTGATCCTTTTAATCTGTAAAATAGTTATTAGACATTGTGATAATCAAGCAAAATAATAGTAATAACCACTTGTATTTGCACAATAATATATGTAATAAGTTAAAAATCTATGTTTAAGGTAATAGTTATGTTGAGAGTCATAATATTTTATATATTTGAGGGATTTAAACCCAGTCATCGGAAGCATACTGGGCGCGTTAGCTGTTAGGCTTACCAATTATATTTCCATAAAATAAAATTGGCTGCGTACTATAGGGTCTTTATAATTTATCTTTTATATTTTATACATAGTTATTTGGGACAAAATAGTGCATTATTTACATAAGAACAAGCACTAGCATTTATGATAGTCGTTGACTTAACCGGGTCATAGTTTCATAAATATCTCTCACGAGGTCTATTTTTAACAACTATTATACACTAAATGAGCCCACCCTCCCGTCTAGTGTCGGACAAATGCACGCTGGACTTCTGGCAACTGCCACATAATTATGTCTTTTCAGCCTACTACACATTTGGGACATAGTAATGACCATTACAAATTTCTAATTCCTTTCTTAAAACTCATTATACAGTACTAGGTTATTTTAGTTTGCCAAAAAAATGACATGAATAGTATGAATTATTTTACTGTGTATAAGGCAACGAACGTGTTATATCATGTGTTTTTTTATTGCATAAGTTCAGCAGACAGGCAGACGGCTCAACTGATGGAAAGCGGTTACCATTGCCTATGGACATTTGTAACACCAAAGGTGCTACCAATGTGCTGTCGGTCTCTAAACAGAGACTGGAACCTAACCACTAATATCGGAACACAACTCAAGTTTATTATGGCGGTATACTCTAGACCAGGGGTGGTACCCATCCAGACGGGTAAGTATCCTTCCACTTGGCTGTGGGTTGTTTTGTTTCCTCATACGACATGCCGCCGGACCGTAGGAAATTGTATTCTTAGTCCGTCCTGCACGAATAAAACGGATGTACAACTTATAAAAATAGTTTTTATGTTTACACACATTACTATGTTTCTTTTATTTTTGTAAAAAGCTTTTCACACGATCTTGCTCGTTTAAACTTTAGCTTTAAATCCTTAACCGCACGGAAAATGTCCCATTTTCATGGTTAAAATACCGTGTGTAGGTAGTAGTATTTTATATTCATCCCCGCTATTGAAAGTATAGTTGTATACCTAGGTATATAACTACAGTTAACATGAAATAACGTTCAGGATAATTGATTCATTTCCTAGATTGTGAAAATGGAATAGCTGTGTGATGTAAGGATAAAATTCAATAGCTAAAGTATGTTTTAAAAAATAAACGTAAACAGATAGGTATTTACTTCATTTTATTCTTTATTTTCATTTTAAGTACTACAATATACACAACAAAATCTGAGGACATTATTATATGTAGTTTTTTTAAGTGTCGATGTCACCATGCCAGCCCCATCATGCTCTAATAATGCAGTTTTACATAAAATATTCTTCAATAAATAGTTTTGCTATTTTATATATTGGAAGAGCTGCAACAGAGAGGGGTCGAGACAAAATGTTCTAGAAAATATCTACCCACGTCCATCAAGACTATAGAATATAGATTATAATAATATGCACAATAGGTGCGACGGTTTTATTGACTTTTATTGCTAATAACCATGTCTTCCAAACAATCCGAGTCTACGACTAGAAATAATTGATTGAAAAATGATAATGGTACTGTCTCTGAGGTAACCATATCAATCAACCCAATATATACCTATACACCTACTAATGTTTACATTAATTTACTGTCTTTACATTATTCTATCCGTACAGGAACGGAGAAAGAATACAAATTCCTGCGGCCAGGCGGCCTGTCGTAAGAGGCGACAAAACAACCCACAGCCAGGTGGTAGGGCATTTGCCCGTCTGGATGGCTACCACACCAGGTCTAGAGCATGCCGCCATAACAACCTTGAGTTGTGTTCCAGCATTAGTGGCCAGGTTCCAACCCCATCTACGAGTCTGGCAGCACATTGGTAGCAAGGTGCTACTAATCTTGCAAATGTTTATATTTGACTGTAACTACTTTCCATCACAGTTGGGCCGTCAGCCTCTCTGCCGTACTCCAGCAATAAAAAAAAACTAATATTAATCGTCAGAAATATTTTCGTTCTATGTAATTCAATGCATAGTTTGGGCCACAAACAATCCTGTTCTCTCGTTTCAATTTTTATTCCACTTGCGACATGTACATAATAACAATTTACAGATGGTAACTTTCACATTGTGAAGCAAATCGTGAGTTGTTCTGCACTCACAAACCTGTCGCCTTGCCATTGCCAGACAAGTTTGTGATCGCCATTACATTCGGCGCACGTAATAGATTTCGTTGCATAAAGTTTATTGATAATCATCAACATCCTAGCATTAAACCACAGTTGCGTTCGGAGCATCCGTTTCTGAGCCCCGGATCTCCTTTCTTATTTTATTTTCTCTATTTCGCATGGTCTTCGAGATTCCTTGTTGTTAAGCCATACTTCTGTAAAATGTCTACTTATCAACACAGGCGACTCACTTGCAGTACTACTTTCTTTTTGTTTAGATGCAAGAGTTTATGCCACGGCCTTCTACTATTAATTAATAATAATCCAGTTTGAGAGAGAAAATTTGTTGTTTGAAGACATGAAAAAAGATAGTATTCTTCTTCTATGGTGAAGGCTTATCAGTAGTTAATCCTCACATTCTTGCAGTATATTTATTAATACTACAGGTATTGAGTTCAGAATAAAAGAACATAATAAATTAAATGTGCTTATGATCTAAATTATTTTTATTCATATAATATGATTAGTAATTATTTATCACAAATTGCAATCTTTGTAATAACTACATATTTAAGGCATTTCAAAATGAAGGTTTCACTTATCTAACCAATCCCTCATCGTTGTAGACATATATTTTTATAACCCCATTTTTTCCGTTATAATAAGAGTGAGTCGTGTCCTAATTTATTTTAAATCTATCTTCCAACATCGATTTATCTCTATAAATTTAGATAAGCTTTAATGTGGAAAATACCGAAATTGTTTATTCTAAGAGCTTTATCCAAATGCTGGAAGAGTCATGTTTAAACGAATTTTACGGCAAACCATTATTGGAAAAATGCTGGCGGCACTGTGATATGTTTTTAATTGGGGTTTAAATAGGAAATGTAAAGAAACATTATCTATACCGATATTTGTTTAAATCAATATCATTGGAATAAGTGGCCTGCTTTTCTAGTCCTGTAGGGTTGATCCGTAGCCATTTTCGTAAAATGGAATCGTTTTGAATTCTTCATGTCTGTACTTACTATCTTTGTATTTCACAGTTATTTTCTCAGAAACTCCTGGGTCTATGTCACCGATATAAGGCTCAAATTGATATATATATATATATATATACTTAGTCTGGCCATAAATACTGTTAAAAAGAAACAAAATATTACATTTGAATTTGGAATCTGTCATTTTTATATGATTTTTCATTGTTTTTTCTCATTTTGGCGCCAATACATTGTACAACATTTTGCGATATTAAAATTTAGTGGAGCGATAAAGAGAATCGAATCGCTGCGATTGCATTACACAAGGTAGGTATGGAGCCAAATTTTTAAAACTCTCCATACGCTTGGTTAGTCAAATGTTTGTGTACCGGGCTATTAATAGGTACAATGAGACCTCCTCTGTTTGTGACACAAAAAGATCTGGCCGTCCACGTAGTGTTCGTACGAAAAAGGTGGTCAAAGCAGTAAGGGAAAGAATTCGAAGAAATCCTGTCCGAAAGCAAAAGATTTTATCTCGAGAGATGAAGATATCACCTAGAACCATGTCGCATATTTTAAAAGATGACTTAGGACTTGCAGCCTATAAGAGACACACTGATCATTTCTTAACTCATAATTTTAAAAAAAATAGGGTGGTAAAATCGAAACAACTACTGAAGCGGTACGCAAAGGGAGGTCACAGAAAAATTTTGTTTATGTAATGAGAATTTTTTACAATTGAGCAACATTTTAACAAACAAAATGAAAATAAAAACGTATTTATGTTCAAAGCTTTAAGGAAACTTCTCAATTAATTATCCGTCTTCAGTGATGGCTTGGTGGGGTGTTAGTTATGAAGGAGTGACTGAGCCATATTTTTGTGAAAAAGGTATCTAAACATCGGCACAAGTGTATCAAGATACCATTCTTGAGAAGGTAGTTAAGCCCCTTAACAACACCATGTTCAATAACCAATAATGATCCTTCCAGCAAGACTCGGCGCCGGGTCATAAAGCTCGGTCCACGCAGTCTTGGTTGGAAACGAACGTTTCGGACTTCATCAGAGCTGAAGACTGGCCGTCGTCTAGTCCCGATCTTAGTCCGCTGGATTATGATTTATGGTCAGTTTTAGAGAGTACGGCTTGCTCTAAACGCCATTATAATTTGTAGTTCCTAAAACAATCCATACGATTGGAAGTGAAGAGTTTTCCCATGGAAAGAGTGCGTGCTTCTATTGATAACTGACCTCAACACTTAAAGGACTGTATTGCAGCCAATGGAGACCACTTCGAATAAGCCTTTTATATTTTAATTTGTTTTATATTTATGTATTAAACTAACACTGTAAAACTTATAAATGGTATTTCCAATAGAAAAAAATTCTTTGTTACAATATTTATGGGCAAGACTAGTATATATATATATATATATATATTATGTGGCACTACACATTGCTGTAGTGAAGTCACGAAAAAATAAAGGTTACGGGGTGATCACTATGTACCTATGTAACTGACCGTTGAAAACATTTTTTGAAGTGCACTTAGGATGTTCGTCACTGACTTTTTGCTTTTGTCACTTGGTTGTAAGATACTAAGCTCGCTAAGGTGAACTTGGCGAGTGGTTTACACGCGCACTTGGCCGATTTTTTCAATGGCATGAAGAAGGCAGGCATGAAACATTAAAATTATCTACCTGATGGTAAGCGGTCACAGCCGCTAATGGACGTCTAACACATCAGGGACGGTGCTGAGGCGTAACTCATCTTCTACAAATTTTATGACACCCTACTAAACAACCTCATTAGTAGAAGGAAAACCTCGAGTGAAATTTTCTTCAGCGTTGATGTACACGGATATAAATAAGAATGTACATATGTGGCCGGTTCCTATATCTTACTATTGATTCACTTGCCTTACCATGGGTTGATTTTTGTCATTACTTGTAAAGAGCTTATGTCAAATTTTAACCGATAGTGGGCAAATGAAGGATTGATAACATATCGGAACCGGCCATTAATCGTGTGGGAACAATGCTTGATTTTTCAGTGGAATTGGTGCTGGAGTACTCTCATGGCGTTATTAAGCAGCTCGAAAGGAGAAAAGTTCACCTTGGGTTATTTAACAGGTTCAGAACGAAGACCAGGCGATTTCAATTATCCAACTCCCGGAAGAGTTATTTCAGGTGAGCAACACATAAAACAGAAATATTATGTATTACGATGATTGAGTATTTTTCTATTTAAATGTACAATGTAGCTTATTATAAATATACATTTGCCTAAATTCATTAATCTGATGATAAATTAATGAAACAGTATCATCGTTAATGGAATTCCAAGATTCCAAGTGTTAAGAGGTATTTTTAATGAAGTGTGTCCGGAAAGAAACCAAAAAATAACGTCAAAACTTGCAAGAAACTGGTACCTATAACAACAGTATCCCGGTATAAGATGCTATATTAATTAATCTATACCTACTTGAAAAGCAAATAACTTTTAATATTCTATGTTTCAATTAGGGTGATATTATTTACACTGATCTAGCTCTGCTTAAAAAAAATCAGTATCCTTAAATCTTTAGTTACTAGAAATTAGAATGTTTAACTCTATTGTATCATTCATAATGAATGCTCACAAATACAATGCTATCTTGAATACCTATTGTAAACTGTTTATTATGACTGCCAAAAAATTGAACCGACCCACAAAGATTACAGCGCGTGAGCACTTGACATTAAACAATAAATCCGCCAAAACAATCAAAAGCAAATACTCGTCAAACTACTTTATATCTTCAGTAAAATATTTCAGTGTGAATTTTCCGCAGGTGCTATCTCAATGGCTGTAGATGAAGTGAATGAAAAGTTGCTTGGACCAATGGGTCACTCCCTTGATTTTGTAGTCGCAGAAACCTACGGTCAAGAAGAAGTGTCAATTCGCCAGGTATGGATATTAAATACAATGTTATTAAATTAATTCGGCCTCGAAACGAGAGCATGGGGAAAGAATCTCTCCTAAAAGCATTCCAATGTAGTCAATAGGCACTTTTTCCAATCGGTTGCAAAATTACTTCGGAATTGAAACCCATTCAGTCGGCAACCATTATTCTTTCACAGGTTGTGCACACAGATTGTTTATTCTCTTTAGAATTTTTTATTAGTAATAAACATAAAATATTTATATTAAACCAGTTCTTGACCTAAAATAAACACTTTAAGAATTAGGTTACTATTTTTGATAACTATTGTAAAGCTTCTAACAATCTTGTATGATGTTTGTTTATAACAAATATAAATACACTGTAAAAATTCTATCATAAACTAAAATGAAATCAATGTACTAATTTTTATTCAGTGACAAAAACATGTTGTCGGTATTTTTTCTTTGAGGTCAGACTGAAAATAAGACGTCGTTAAAAGTCCAGACATAGAAAACTTTTGAATCTTATATAAAATGTTATGTAAATATAAACGATTTATTGCCACTGGCAATTGTAGATAAGATAGTAACAGTATGCGTGGTGAGTTTCAGTTTTATGGGCCATAGAGCGAACTTTACAATAGCCATAACTCTGTAGAACAAAAGGGCAACTGTGCGTTCGATGAGTGGAATACCGTTTTAGATTTCCCGCATGCATGTAATTTATTCAAGGAGTCCATGAACAAGGTTTTTAGGATTATTATCCTTGTCGCCTTTCTGTTCTCGATAGAGCCAATTCCATTTTGTCCGGTTAACCGAATTAAATTGAACATTTGCCTTTTTCTTCGTACTCTCTCTCGCATAAATTTAGAATATTGTCCCACAGAAAGTTTTCCATTATGGGAGCGTCTTATATTTATTCTCCTTATTAATAGTACATCGTCGTCATAATCAGCCTTCCTGTTTTCCTACTTTATCTCCTCTACTTCGCGCAATCTTCGGCATCCCTTGTTTTAATAACCATCACCATGCATGTCATCCTTTTCAAACTTGTTAAACCAAAATTTCGTGGGCTTACCCCTTCTCCCTGGACATGGCGGAGGCGGCCCGTACAAGCGGTAGTGACTTTTTGGCGTTTGTCTCTGCTATATCATGGATATGATGACTGCAGTGGAATATTGGTAGTACTTATCTATAATATTCTAACATTCTAAACATGCTATGTTTGTACATTGAAGCTATTAAAAAAAATCAACTGGAATATACCATATTGTTACATGCCGTTAAAAATAAGCGCACAGCTGCCTGTTGTAAGCGCAGTCTATTGTCTTCCTCCCGGATTAAAGAATTCTTTTGTGTTTTGAATTTGTAATTAAGAAAAACATGCTATTGTTTTTCTACTTGTTTTATAACCATCATTAGCGTGGAACTAATCCTTATTGTTATTGTTTTCGACTTTGTGGCCGTTCGCAGGTGTGCAAATTACTATTTCTCAAAAACTCAGTGTGCGCGGCCAATTTCTTTGTACTGTGTAGGGAGTATAAGACAATGCCCGAATGGAGGGGCGGGCAGTCAAGCGACGACTACGAGACTAGTAAGACGTTTGGAGTACTCTCGATTAGCGATATAGACGACGGACTTTACGCGTGTTGAATTGCATTGAATCGTGCAGTGTGAACTGGTTGCATCCAGTTTTATTTGTATCTGTTTTATACGTGTTTGTACAGTTCTAATAAATTCTATAGTAGTTCCAACGGCATTTTTAATTCGAGTCCTGTAGCTCGTAACAATATAAACGATGGAGAACACGATGCAATTGTTTTAGATTCTTATCTGTTTGTATATTTGTTAGGAATTCACGTAAAAACTACTAAGCCGATTTCGATTCGGTTTTCGCTGATCGACAGCACATTCTTAGACTTAAAATCTGCGCTACTTTTTATCCTCGGAATTTTTTCGGAGAATGCTTTAAAATGGCCAGATTAAAAAAAATCGAATTCAATGTGATTTTTTCACTGATCGATAGCAAATTTTATATAATAATATGGTAATGTTAATTTGTAATTTTTTATCTCGGAAATCCCGCGGGAATTTTCCCTGGAACGGTTTGTAGTTGTTCGGGTCCATAAAAATTTGCTTAATCCGTCAGATTAAAATGATAGCTTACATTCTTTTTTAGATGCTGCGGTACTTTGTATCCCAGGAATACCGCGGGATTTTCAAGTCAAGTGTGGATGAAATCGCGGGCATATAAATAAAAAACTTTTTCACTATCTCTCACTGAACAGCCAATCACCTAAAATTAATTAAAACGCTTCAGTCCTGATTTTCAAATACCGCCAGACATGACAATAGGCATTGTTTCAGAAATAACTGTTAAAATAAATTAATTAGGACAAAGAAATTCAATGCGTTAGTTATAGATAGGTAGGTATATGCAAGTGAACCTTTTCGCACCAAGCTTTCGTATTGTTACGAGTTACAGGACTCGAATTAAAATAAATGCCGTTGGAACTACTATAGAATTTATTAGAACTATACAAATACGTATAAAACAAATACAAATAAAACTTGATGCAACCAGTTCACACTGCACGATTCAATGCAATTCGACACGCGTAAAGTCCGTCGTCTATATCGCTAATCGAGAGTACTCCAAACATCTTACTCGTCTCGTAATCGTCGCTTGACTACCCACCCCTCCATTCGGGCATTGTCTTATATTCACTACACAGTACAAAGAAATTGACCGCGCGCACTGAGTTTGCGACCAATAGTAATTTGCACACCTGCGAACGGCCACAAAGTCGAAAACAATAACAATAAGGATTAGTTCGACGCTAATGATGGTTATAAAACAAATAAAAAAACAATAGCATGTTTTTCTTAATTACAAATTCAAAACACAAAAGAATTCCTAAATCATTGGAAGACAATGAACTGCGCTTACGACAGGCAGCTGTGCGCTTATCTTTGACGACATCTAACAGTATATATATTACACAGTATTTACTGGTACATACCATACGTTTACCAATTTATTGTCATTAAAAATAGGTATAAATGTCTCCAATGTATTAAATGCGAGATGCACTCTAACTATAAATAATTTAGCGAGGTATTGTTCCCGTAGATCGCAATGACCTAATAATGAAGGCCGTCCGGAAACAACGCGTATCTGACTCTCTGAAGTATCCTATTAATTGGATTTAATGGACTATTACAAAACCTTTATGTCAAGTTTGCTTCAGAATATGACCACGTATAATTTGATTAATTATCAGAAATGATGTGCGATCAAAAACAGATGCTCTTGTGGTTCATCAACATAAATTTGCATATGCTCAGTTTTGAATACGTAGAATTGTAAGAAATGAAGGTTTACATTAAATATTTGTACCAAAGAGCCTGTAATTAGCATTTTGAAATTACTATTGCATATGCGGTCAGAAGAGTTGGCAGTTCACTGACGAAGAGACTGCTAGACTAGTTTATTTTAGTTATTTTCATAGTGTCATGTCCTATGGTATTCTACTTTGGGGCAACACTGTTGACTTAGAAAACATATTTGTTTTACAATAAAGAGCCGTAAGGTCAATTTACAACCTCAGCCCTCGGGAGTCTCTCAGGGAACGCTTTAAGGAAATCGGTATTATGACGGTCGAATGCCAATATATATTTAACTATATAATTTATATTCATAATAATTTGAGTGCTTACAAGCAGTATAAGGATGTTCACAATTTCAACACCAGGCATTCTAATAGACTGATGTTGCCATCTTTTAGATTACAAAAAGTATTGTCCTCTTTCTTGGGGGTTGGTATACGCTTCTTCAATAAGATTTCGAGTAAAATGTTAGATCTGCCTTTCACTAAATTAAAAACCAAGTTAAAAATTATCTTGCTAAAAAAGGGATACTACACTATTGAAGAATACTTAAATGATAAAACTTCATTTACATAGCAGCTCGCTCCAACCTCTTATACTATATCTTGTATAAGCTTGCCAAGCTTGTTAGGAATTTATTGAGATATGTTGCAGCATAACATTTTAGTACATGTTATATTACTATTATAACTATTATAATATTTTTCTTTCCTTTTATTGTGTCTTTGTCTTATTGAGTATGCACTATTTGCTACAACTCCATTAATTCTTCAAAAGTAATTCTGTAACATACTTCTGTATAAAACTTATTAAAAAAAAGAACTTGAGCTATAAATAGAATATAAAGAAATATAAAGAAAAATTATTTTTAGCTACACGTGTTGCTGGGGAGTTTCTTGCCGCTTCAGCAATAACACGTTGCAAAGCGTTGCACATAGAATAGGAAGTAAAATTTAATTTTAACTTATATGTATGACCTTCAAAAAGTGTTCTCCAGTGGAACTTATTTTGAATAAAAACTTTTAAATTTGAATTTGAAAATTTATCTAATATATTTCTAAAACGATTGTTAGCTTTAATATAAATCCCTATTAATAATATATCGAATATATATAAACTGAAACTCAGTATATATATATATATATATATATATATATATTCGATGCCGAGGATGAACATAGGATACTTTTTATCCCGAAAAATGGTATAGTTTCCGGGATAAAAATATATTTGTCTCTCTGTTTATTATGATTTTACGGATAAACTACTGGACCGATTTGGCTGAATTTGGTATATATATGTAATTTTAATATTGAGGGTAGACAAGGGATACTTTTTATCCCGGATAATAGGATAGATTTACGTAAAGGTTATCCCAGAAAGTAGGATAGGTTTTTTTTTATTTTTGGCATATTTGGCACTCTTGTCACTCATGGCACTCTTGTCACTCATGGCACTCTTGGCACTTTTGTCATTTTTGGCATTTTGGTCATTTTTGGCATTCTTGGCACTTTTAGTATTTTTGCAATTTTGGTCATTTTAGCACTCTTGGCACTCATGGCACTTTTAGTATTTTTGCAATTTTGGTCATTTTAGCACTCTTGGCACTCATGGCACTCTTAGCTCTTTTGTCATTTTGGTCATTTTTGGCATATTTTGCACTTTTTTTATTTTTTATTGCAGGAGTTCAGCAGACAGGCAGACGGCCCACTTTATAGAAAGCGGTTACCATCACCTATGGACTTGCAACACCAAAGGTGCTACAAATGCGCTGCTGCTCTCTTAAGGGAGACTGGAACCTGGTCACTAATGCCGGAACACGGCACCCATCCAGACAGGCAAATGCCCTACCACCTGGCTGTGGGTTGTTTTGTCGCCTCTTACGAAAGGCCGCCCGGTCGCAGAAAATTGTATTCTTTCTCCGTTCCTGCTGCACGGATAAAAACCTGCACTTTTGTCATTTTTGTCATTTATGGCACTCTTGGCACTCATGGCACTCTTGACACTTTTGTCATTTTTGGCATTTTGGTCATTTTTGGCACTTTTGGCATTTTTGCCATTTTTGGGTTTTTTGGGTTTTTTATCATTTATGTAGTTTGCAGATAGATGGCACGGGAGATGATAAAAAAACTAGAACCGGTTGAAATAGGGGATGAAACTTTGTATGGGAGACCAATCATTTTTCAAGTTTAGAAGATATAATAATTTATCATCTATAAAAAATGCGATAGTACCTCGGTCTGTCTGTCTGTTCTGTTAAATTTTCACGGAAAAAATACTGGAGTACTGGATCGGTTTTGGTGTAATTTTGTTCGTATGTAATTGTAATACCAAAAATGGACTTAAATATTTTTCATCCTGGGAGATGGATAGTTTGCTATATAAAATCAATCTTTACACTTTCCTTGGGTGCTTTTAAAAAAGATGTTGTTAACGTCATTAAGGATAAGGCACTTTAATTATGAAAGTTTTTTTTTATCTATTTTATCTGTCTGTTATCTTTATCACCTCACATATATAATATGTATATAAGCGTGTTGATGTGAGTGTTTGGTTGCATGTGCGCGTGCATGTGTATGTATGTTTGTGTGTGTATGTGTGTGTGTGTGTTTGTGTGTGTGCGCGCGTGAAAAGCGCGTGAGTTTTTGTATATGTCCCGTATTTTTATATATATATATATATATATATAATTATTTTTTTAAGTATTGTACACTACCATCTTTTAGTTCGTGGATAATGTAGTTGGATAAGCATTGCTTTTATACTATATACTTTTTTTATGTAACTTTAGTGTATATCTGTTTATTATCCTAAATAAATAAAATAAAATGAAGTGAATTTTCAGGGGGCAAATAGTACTGACATAAAAATTTAACACAATGTAACCTGTAGGTATTAACGCCTGCTCTTTAAACAAGAGGTACGCACTAGAGTTTGACCCGCGGCGTGGCCGCGGGATAAACTCTGATATTTCATAAAAATCATTCTTATCCTTTCCGAATTTCTCCTTTCTCAAAATTCTCAAAATATAATACAATTCCTTATTTGAATTGAATGCACTGTACCTACCTACCTACTTCATAAACATAATAATTATATTAATTTAGTAATCACCGTAACGTTAAAAGTAACTATAATTATCCAAACTAAACTGTTACCTAGCAATAAGTTTATCAGATAATAAATTTATTATCATCTACATATTGAGTATCCAGAAAAGTTGATTCTGCATAAAACAGCAGCTAAAACCAATATCTTCAAGCATATCGAATAATAATAAAAAACTGCTTTCTTCATTAAGTAATAAATTTTTGTTGTATTTATTTTCAAATCAACAGTTAAACTTTTATTGACTGTTACTAAATATTGCTAAGTATAATTTGGAGATACTTATGTAAATTATATCGAATTAAGTGCAATTTATTACTATAATGGATGAAGTGTCATTGGGAAACGCTTGTAACGTTCAGTTAACTTCAGTTCGAAGCAAGGGGAGTGAAGAACTCACTCACTGTCAAGAACATGACAAGCATACCATTACGTATTCATATCATCTTCTTTGGGGTTAGGGTTTTGGTGCCCCCTTTTAACAAATAACCCAATATTTTGTTTAGAATTAGTTTTTTGGATAAAATACTCAACTAGATAACTACGAAAAATTTACCAGGCCACCGGAGAATTGTTTTAGATAAGCATATATTCCACCGCGACTTTTACAATTTTAAAACAGGTGTCTATCATATAAATAATATGTCTTAAGAAAAAATAAATTCAAATATGATATGTGAGATGAATAAATTTAATTCCATGCAACTGATTTAAATCAGTATAACCTTACATTTTACCTAGTGAGCGACAAAACACGGCTGAGTGAAGCAAAAGGAAATATACGAGGTATAATATATAATAAACGTTTCTTATTAATTTCTTGAAGACGAGGTATAATAAAGTGTGGTGACAGACTCGCTAATTGCTTCTCTGATAGCCATTAAGGTTGTGCCACTGTTACCAATCATGAATAATACATAAATATAATATTACTTTCCTGTTTCATAGATATTAGATTTTCTCCCGTCTTATGATCAATCTGGTTTTTCATAGTTGTCATGTATTAAACCTACATATATACCTATACACTTGTGATCACACTATACAAAGTTTTATATAATTCCATTGTAAACATCTTAAATTTCATTAAAAAATATATTAATTAATATCGAACAAGATCGGAAAAATAATAATAATAATCGACCGACATACACGCATATTTATCCCCAAATTAAGCAAGTTAAGCTTCTGTTACGAATGATATACAACGGACTACTCTGGGGCTGATCCCAGACACCCAGATCATAGTAAACAACGGAGAAAATTCTTTTCCGAAATTTACCGCACCAGGAATTGAACCCGGAGCCTCTGAGTTGCAGTGAGGTAGGCCGCCAAACGCTTAGCCTGCTCAACCCCAGATGCCGTCTAAGCATTTAATCTTATACTAATATATAAAGCTGAAGAGTTTGTTTGCTTGAACGCGTTAATCTCAGGAACTCTACTGGTCTGATTTGAAAAATTCTTTCAGTGTTAGATAGCCCATTTATCGAGGAAGGCTATAGGCTACATATCATCACGCTAAGACCAATAGAAGCGGAGCACCAATGAAGAATGTTTTAAAATCGGGGGGGTTTTTTTAACTTACTTTTTTTTTTAACTATTCCACGCTGACGAAGTCGCGGGCAGAAGCTAGTATTTACATAAATCTATTCCAAAATCTATCCCATTATCCGGGATGCAAAGTATCCCTTGTCCACCCTCGATATTATAATCTTATACTAATATATTATATAACGCTGAAGAGTTTGTTTGTTTGCTTGAACGCGCTAATCTCAGGAACTACGGGTCTAATTTGAAAAATTCTTTCAGTGTTAGATAGCCCATTTTTCGAGGAAGACTATAGGCTATATATCATCACGCTAAGACCAATAGGAGCGGAGCACCAATGAAGAATGTTTCAAAATCGGGGGTTTTTAACTTACTTTTTTTAATATTCCACGCGGACGAGGTTGCGGACAGAAGCTAGTACTATATATAGATTTAGATGAACTAGATAAATAAGTAGACTTTATATTTAGCAAATTACTCAAATAAGAGACCTAAAAATGAATGAGATCAAATCAATTTTGTCCTTGAAAAACTTCTCCAGTGAAATACATGTATGAAAGATAAATTACTTTGATTCAAGAAATGTACTTCAAAAATATACTTCTAATACTAGACAATGAAGACAACAGCTATAAATCTCAAGTTATAGTTTTATATAAAACATGTGTATTTTTTATGGTAGCGTAATGGCTAGCGCACGCGTACCGAACTCAAAGGACACGGGTTCGAATCCTAGCCGGAACGCATGCACCTCTTAGGCAGTTTTTCGACCTAATTGCATATTGTTACTGAATTACCTTTGTTAACAATGGTGAAGGAAAACATCGTGATGAAACCTGTACAACAAGATAACCGATGTGTCAACCTTGCCAAGCCGCCTTGGACAAACGTGGCGGGTATACTGTCCGTTCCCCTATAGTGAGAGGCCCGAGCCCAGCAGCGGGATGTTTATAGGCTGTTATTATATGGTTATTTTTATATCTGCTTTAGATAATTATTATCAATCAACAGGTAGCAGCTTTGTGGGCAACGAATGTGTCGGCATTTATTGGACCACAGGAGACCTGTGTCCATGAGGGACGTATGGCTGCTGCTTTCAATTTACCTATGATCAGCTACGTAAGTATTTTACACCTTTAAACCTTCAGATAGTGGTTCCCTACTGTTAAAATTTAATTTAATTACATTGAAGGATTTTAACTAAAGTGACAATTTGATACTAACTACTCTCGCTGTTACTTTTTTATTAACACCGTAAATAATGTTGACGTTTATGAGACTATATTAAATTAAGAGACAACACCGTTAAACAATCAGCCAAGACATTCAATTTCATGGTATACGAAGTTGCAAATAAAATTTTTAAGTACATCCGAAAAACATAATGTTATCATATTTACGTCGCATACGTGCTTCAATATAAAATTAGATTTAAAAGCTTTTCAACGTCATGATGGTCCGAACACAATATAATGTTCCATCAGTTATAAATAAAACTCGTCATCAAGTTATTTCTGGACATAGAAGTTAAAATGATTTTTAATATTATAGCAAGCAGTTAGTAAAGAAATTTATACTAATGGGTAGATTTAAAACTGATACTTTCCGTACTGTTTGTTGTGCTTCTTGGCCTTTGGAAATGAAAGAGCAACAGCTCTAGTCGATTCAGGTATAGAAACATATAGGCTGTAAAGTTTGGCACTGTCTATACTATTTTCAGGTGGTTAAGTCTGTTGGCTTAAGTCCAAAACTTTATACTTAGACCACTGCCACCCAAAAAGCATCTAAGCAATAACAATACGTTACGAGGGACATGTAATGTATTATGTATTTCCCAGACTGCCCAAAAAGCCATTTGGTGCCAATGCTCGCCCTTTATCAGAACTTTGCTATCACATCATGTCAAAAGTTTCTGATAGATAACCAGTGACAACGACGTAAATACATTCACATAATATATAAACACTCGCATTGGACCCCACGAAAGTGTAATAATAACCGGTTCAACTTGTTTTTAATATATGTACTGTTTTAAACATGGCTTAGTCAGGCTTAGTGTTTGCAGCTGGAATCAGTAGTAATTAGTTCCCTAATCATGTTGCTGATTAATCCTGAATTGGGTATTTAGAGATTTGTTTAGATTTCGTTACTAAAAGTACGCTTCCTTGATGAATTCAAAATTATATTCTAAATAGACAGTAATCCATGATAATTACCTGAGTATCAGCATTGTTATTCAACGTTAGCTTCAATTAACATTCTGACTATGCTTTGTCACCGCCATACGACTTTCCTGCGGCTTAGTCCATATAAACTACTGTATCTGTCATAGGAAGAATATAAATATACGAAATATTATGAAACACAATTATATACAAAAATAAAATATAAATATCCTAAAAAAATTAAGTCTTACACACTTTTGAATTTTACTACCTTTCAAATAGTTAATGTTCTACAAAAAGTTTTGAATATTTGTTCACTAAACCAGGTCGATCACAAATCCTAAAATCTGATGTTTCGAACCTAAATAATGTCCGCCTGGAGCTAATTCTAAACAGCTAACCTAAAAAATTGACTTCTGTGGCTGTCCTCTTTCACGTATTTATATATAGCCAGAAGAAAAACACATTCTAGATTTTTATTTATTGGCCTTAGGCATTTTTGTTGAATTTCAAACTATAAGTATTTTATACATTACTAAACAAGGTTAGTTAGATACTTAATCAAATGAAACATAAAAATAGGGATGAAATTGCAATTTTGTCGCAGTATTGCCGGGACGTGGCCAGCTCGAACAAGTGGATGTACCCTACCTTCGCCCGCACACGACCCTCGGACATCGACATCTCGAGATCTGTTGTAGCCGTTCTTCAGCATTTCAATTTCATGCATGTAAACATATAGATTATTTTTCTTCAATCTGATTACCTACTTTCATCTGACTTAAGGCGGATACTTCAAACGCCATTTAAATTTATTGAATGGATAAAATACAATATATAACAGTTAAAAAGGACAGGTGTATGGATAATAATGGGTCAATTGTTTCAGTTTTAAATTCAGTAGTCTTTATAACATAATTGGCATATCATATTCGATATGCAAGTTTCATCATAATGTTTTCCTTCACGGTCAGCCGGTATTAATTATAACAATACACACATTAGGTCAAGAAAATTGCCTTATTGATGCGTGTTTCCCAATCAGAATTCGAACCTGCATCTTTTTAATAAGACAACTTTTGAATATGATCACGTGTTATTTATTAAAACTATAAAAATAAAATTGATTTCTTGCAACATGACTTGCTCACGAGCCACAGCCTATTCTCCAAGTAATGTTTTAAAAAGTGAACAAGTCAATATTCTTAGTGATTAATTGATATTCCGTAGGTAGCGTTTGTGTATTTGAGAGCGCCTAATCACGACTTTTCGCGATTGGCATTGGCGATAATAGATGCGGCTAGACAGAAGCAGATATCAGTACAAACGATCCAAATTTATAGACAACCGTTTTACTATGAGAACAAACGAGAAAACTTTTCACGTAATCCCTTCCTGGATATCGTACGAGATACATACAAGGATACGAGAAGTAAGTATAATTGAATACAGATTCTTCATGTCAGTTTGGCTTGAATGTGACAAAATACTTACATAAAATAAATTGTGTAATTGTAAAATGAATCAAATGTATAATATACTCTGATGAAGAAAGATAAAATATATAATCCTCGTTGATCCTGTATCAATTTAAAGCAATAAATTTAAAAAATTGGAAAAGCTCTTTGCAAATACCCTCTCTTATCAATTATGCATTTAATTATTGCACAAATTACATAAAAATATGCTCCTCGTTATCTTTGGAAATATGTATGATTTAAATAACGCAAGTTATCTGTAATCCAATTTATTTTCTTTCCGTACAGTTTACGTGTCAGTAGGTTATTATCACGACCACATCGGATTGATGCTTGCGTTGGACGCCATGCAACTTTTGGATTCAGGTAAGTCATTACACTCAATAACTCGTTTATAACGTAATGTTTTATCATTAAATTTCAAATTGTGCTCGATTGAGTATATTATTTCTCCTTGATGGTCGTCATCTTTTGAAAATTAATCCGATTCTCGTTATACTTTTTATATATATAGGTTCTGTATTTCTTACAGTTCATTTAAAGTTAAAACTTTATTTACATTCATAATAAATAGGTTGTCATGCAATTCAAGATTGTAAGCAGCAGCGTAGTTTTTTTTAAAATGTTGCTAAGATTACTCATGACCCAATATAACAATTGCGATTGCAATGTTCTAGATTCCTCATATACAGTTCATTATTTTGTAAATAATTTTTCTGTTCACTATTATTATTGTAAGATGACACTTGCAGACTTGCAATAGGTACTAGGAATGTTGATTGGTACTTTAATATGATGCCTTGATAATTAGCTCCACTTTGTTTTCTTTTGTTACATTTAATCACTAGAATCTTAATCAAATTATCATAGTTTTATATACATACGATTAGTAAAAAAAACACTTACGGTTTTTATCAATTTTTTAGAATAGAATATACTTTATTGTACAAACATGCTGCATAGAATCAAGAACATTATTAATATACAAGTACAATCGCGGTCTTATCGCTCATGGCGATTTCTTCCAGACAACTTTTAGATGGAGTATAAGAAGGACAAGAAAAGTCGGCAGTTGCTAAACCAGCACTCGTACAATAAGTTTAGTTTGTTAATGAATAAATATTAATATATAAGATAATGTAATAAATATAATCAATAATACATAATTATGTACCTACTACAATACACATTATATATACGTACATCGTCCTCGTCGTCGTCAGCCATTCGCAATCCACTGCTGGACGTAGGCTCCCCCTAGTCGGCGCCACTCATCCCTATCCTCTGACTTCCTCATTCAGCGCTTACCAGCGACCTTGCACAGGTCATCGGTCCATCGGGCTGGAGGGCGTATATACATACATACATAAATACATATATTATACATACAAAGGTAAACAATAACACATAGCTCAAGATAGTAGTCTTTAACTAATTTGTTCAAAGAAGGTAATTTGATCATGTCTACTTGATGTTAAGTGCTAGTGTATTCGAAAGTTGAATGGCCTGAACGATAAAAGACTTGTTGTAAAAACTTGTTATGTTAACAGGGGTTTTCAGTTTCAAATTCTCTGACAATCTCTGACATGTCCTCTGTCTGTTCTAGTTTTCTTCCTCTATGATTTAAATACATGTATCATTAATATAAACATTACCATCAGTATTTATACCACACGGTGTTAAATTAAAATCAAAGTAAATAAAAATTACTTAAGATTAGAAATATCTTTAAATTAAATCTACCTAATACATTTTAATTGTGCATTTAATACGACATTGACCGGAAGACGTAATGTAATATGTGATCCTAATCATTTTAAAAAAGAAACATCGAGTGTTCTTATTCGCTTTGAATAATACATTTGAGAATATCTCAACGAAATAATGATTTCGGCTTCCTGTCACATGTTTGCCCATAGATAAAGGAAACACAATACCATTCTTAAAATAAAATCTTTGTTTATTGTTACTTCTACTTGGTAATACAAACTCAACCTTAATGCAAGAAGAACATTTCGTATAAACATAATTACGTTGTGTGAAAGGCAATTTACATATTACGTAGGTTTAACAACAAAGGGCCACGTCAATCTAATGTCTCTCTCAATGTCAGTACTTTAATAATGAAGTACCCAAACAAGTTACATGTGAGCCAACAACATTTTTATTACCATAATCTAATAGATTCTAGATATGCATTAAAGTTCCCAGGGAACAATTTATTATTTTTTAAGTGTATTTTTGTAACCGAAAACAGCGTACCTATCTCGTATTTTCGTAAATGTGCAATCTATGTCGATTGTCTTAGTTCTCTTATGGCCGGTTCCTATAGCTGACCAATAGTTCATTTGCCTAACTATCGTTTAAAAATTGACATAAACTCTATATAATAAGCTATATAACAATTTGGAACAATCTTATTTTTTTACATTAACATCTTTATCTATTTAATTTTTATTTGAATTTTGATATTAGATGTATGGAGCTTATGTACAATTTTAACCGACAGTAAGGCAAATGAATGGTCGGTAAGCAGTGTCGTAAATAGCCTTTTATGCGCCCTATGCGAGCTTCTATAACTGCGCCCTTGTTTTTTTTAGATATTATAGGTACCCTAGCTAGAGCAATGTTATGTATAGGCCTACTTTATTTCATTCAGGGTGATAAAACAACGCACAAGGACCATGGTGTTGGTGTACCAATTATCTAATATTTTGGAAGAAAAATCTATTTTTTTAAAGAACTAGAATACAAATACGCTCCTGCGCTGCCAAAAAAATTACCGCGATATTTTATCTAATTTAACAGACGTTTTTGATGATACTGGTATGTAGGTACATATGTGTTGGAATCGAGCACTAGGGGCACAGCGGGAACTTATCAGGAACAAATCGAAAAAATAATAGTCCTGCCTGGTCTGGCCATTCTTGCGCCCTCCAGAGTCTACGCTCTGTGCCTGGGCACCGGTGGCACCGCCCTATTTACGGCACTGTCGGTAAAAAATAGAAACCTTCCTTGAGATGTGTACGAATCCTTATATAATTATTATCATAATCAAATTTTTCGGATTCTTCTTGTTCCTTAATCTATTCTCTATTGATAATACAGTTGACGAATTTGTCTATTTATGTATGTTTTAGTACACTAATCTAAAGAACAATCAATCAATGTAGTTTGTATAATATTTTGCATATTTAAGAGGCTTTGTAGACCTGATTCAAATCAGTGTTTCAGAAAATCAACCCCGCACGGCCGATATTTACTTCGTTAAAAACAGCGCGTAATAAAAGTTCGAGCGTGGCGAAATATTGCAACTGAACATACCTACGCACACCGTGTCCATACCAACTTGATTCAATTTATTTCATTCTAAGGCTGCCGAGCACGAGAGCGAGACAAAATATCCTAAAGTGAGACAGATCGTTTATAAGCTTAATAGGTATTGAAATTTTGACTTAACTTCCTAATCGTCTTTAGCTCAACGGTTCACCGAGCGCAATAACAACTAAGAGGTACAGGGTTTGAATCTTCGGGCTATGTGTTTCTTTTTATTTTTTAATATTTTTTAGACGAGTAAACTTTATTAAAATGATGTAATTGTATTATGGAACAACAACGAATCCATATATAGGTATATATATATATATATATATATATATATATATATATTAATATTAATATAAAAGAAAGTAACTGCCTGTCTGTCTGTTCCCTTTTCACGGAAAAACAACTGGACCGATTTGGCTGAAACTCAGTATATATATGTGTGTGTGTATATATATATATATATATATATATATATATATATATTTTCGATGCCGAGAATGAACATAGTATGCATTTTATCCCGGAAAATGTGATAGTTTCCGGGATAAAAATATATTTGTCTTTCTGTTTCTTCTGCTTTTACGGAAAAAATATTACGATTTGGCTGAAATTCGGTATATATGTAATTTAATACTGACGGTGAATAAGAGATACTTTTCATGCCGGGTAATGGAATAGATGTATGTAAAGGTTATCTCAGAAAGTAGAACAGGTTTTTTTTTCAGTCATTTCGGTCATTTCATTTTATCATTTAGGCCCGTTCGGCCACATATATTTTCATCCCGGAAACTATCTCATTTTTCGGGATGAAAAATATCTTTTGGCCACCCTCGGTATTAAAATTACATATGTACCCAGTTTCATCCAAATCGGTTCCATAGTCTTTCCATAAAAGGATAAAAAAAGTGGAGCATGATCGGCATATTAGTAGTTACGATGTAGCTGGAGAACTGGGAATTGACCACAAAACGGTTTTGGCGCATTTGAAAAAAGATATTTGGGTGCCTTATGAGCTCACTGAAAGAAACCTAATGAACCGTGTACTCATTTATGATTCTTTATTACGACGTAATGAAAACGAACTATTTTTGAAGAAGCTGATAACTGGTGATGAAATGTGGATCACGTACGACAAGAACGTGCGAAAAAGATCATAGTCAATGGCCGGTCAGGCTTCACAGAATGTGGCGAAACCCGGGTTAACTCGCGACAAGATGATGCTCTGTGTATGGTGGGATTGGAAGGGCATTATTCATTATGACCTGTTACCGCCAGGCAGAACCATCGATTCTGAACTGTACTGCGAACAACTGATGAGATTAAAGCAAAAAGTTGAGAGAAAGTGGCCGGAATTAATCAACAAAAGGGGTGTGGTTTTTCACCATAATAACGCTAGACCTCACACATCTTTAGCCACTCAGCAAAAATTACGAGAGTTTGGCTGGGAGGTGTTAATGCATCCGCCGTATAGTCCTGAACTTGCACCTTCAGATTTTCACCTGTTTCGGTATCTGCAGAATTCCTCAGGCAGTGTCACTTTAACATCACGAGAGGTCTGCCAAAACCACTTGTCGCAGTTTTTTGATCAGAAGCCCAAAATTTTTTATTGCAATGGGATCACGTCCCTACCTATAAGATGGCAAAAAATTATCCAACAAAATGGCACCTACATACTTTAGTCAAATATAAATAAACTTTATAAAAAAAATCTTTTGCATTTTTATATAAAATGCGAAGAAACTTTTTGCTCAACCTAATAGAAAAAAGTATTTTTATTGCATTTTATAAAATTGTTTAAGAAGAGAAAAAGACCATTTTATCAACTTTGATATAAAAATAAAACATTCTACTACATCAAGTGAAGCTAGTAGGATTCGAACCCACACAGTCTATGATTTAGACCACTCCTCTACCGTATACGCCAAATAAGTACAGCTCGATCGGCTCGAAATTGTGGTTATTATTGCTCCTTCATTTATTTAAAATTTAATTTCGAATAGCACGCTCGAGCAGAGCGACGCGTGTACACAGCACCGAGCTGTCCGGCGTATTGATAAATTCCATACATTGGGACCGGCAAGGGTGATTTTTGAAGTCATTTATAATAAAATAATTAATTACTTGCAAATTCTCTAAGTAACCGAATAAACAAACTATAATAAGTATATTTCTTATATGATATGTTACTGTTATTTATTTTAGCGATGTACGATTAACAGTAATAACATGACACAAGATTGAAGAACACGTTTAGAGGTTACTTTGCAATTATTTTCTATCGAGAAAATTTATCGAAAATGCGTTTTGAGTACATAGTTTACCTCAGAAATATGATCAAGATTGACATATATTTTTTTCACCACAGCAAAGTATGTATTATTACTGTAACAAGGGCTGAGAAATCGATCAAAAAACGCTTTTTGTCTGTTGTAACGCTGTTAATAGATCCTTTATACAGGAAAAAAGTTAGACACTTAGATACGAGTCATTTTAGACAGCAATAATAATATAGTAGATGTGCATATACAATTATATATAATTAGATATTGTAATAGCATCAAAGATAATATTCCATTATAGTTTCCACGATGTAATGAACTATCTAGACAACTTGATAGATTAAATTAGTTAGATTTATTACAAGGGCCAAATCCAAATTCCGCCAAAGGAAATTAATTCATTACGTTCTATGACGTCTAAGTTCTCCTCATACAGTGATAATCGTAATTTTTGAATGATATAAGTATAAAATAAGTTACACTCGTTATTGGCTTGTTCTTGTGCATAATTAAACTAAATAAAATGGTAATAAATATTTTATCCTTATTATTATTCAAACTGAAAGTGACTTAAGTGTTTGTCAAAGTGTATCGTATGGACTAAATAGTAGACATCCCTGATATATAGAACCGAATATTTTGCGCGTAGCAATATAAGGTTAAGAAACAAAATGCCTTGCAGAATATTAGATTTTTTTTTATTGTCTGAAGCAGGCAGACGGCCCATCTGATGTAAACTGGGCACCGTCGCCTATGAATACTTGCAACAAACACCAGGAGATCATCCACACTTCGAAAAAAAATTGACGCCTTTCTTAAATAATCACATGTTATAACGTAAAGACAAAACTTGGCAAGATTTCGTTCGAACTAGTAAGAATTATACATATGAGGAGTTCTTGAGAACCATAGCGTAGTTGAGGTTGGCAACTAAAGGAAGAGAGGGTAGGTTATCCCGTTAATCGCAAACATTAGGGATGTAAAAATCTGCCGTTAGCACTAGTTCAAGCATTGTACAGACAGTAGCAAACCATAATCTACTACTGGTCCCAGGCATCATCATGTCAGAGCAAGTGATGGTATACCTGCTAAGCTTGTCATAGCAGATTTCACATTTCAATAATATCAATGTACAGGTTTCCTCAAGATTTTTTCCTTCACCGTCTATACATACTTAGTAATTGTACCAATATACACACTAGTCATAAAAACAGCCGAAGCGGTGCATGCTCCGGCATATCCCAGCCAAGATGTAACCCACGTCATTGGAATAAAACCGCCAAGTAATAAACTACGACGTATATAATTAATTTTATTTATTAATAATCTAGTCTTATTAACAAAATTCGTATATATTTAACGCAAGTTGAAGAGCGGTAGTATGATAGACAAATATTTGCAAGTATACCATGTTATTTATATAGGAGTTTACACTCAATTCACAAGTGTGGATTTATATTATGGATTTTAAAGTGTTTATGTTGTATGTTGTCTTCAGCCAATCGTAGTCCCATAATAGACGTAGGCCTTTCCAAATATTCTCAACAAATATCATTTTTCTATTTTTAATGTATTTATATGTATAAGAGATACCGTAGGTGCAATGGAAGTACGTTCATTGGAATTCTGGATAAAACCTAATAATATGTAATTGGTGGTTTCATCAATATAAAATATTTCAATTTCATCGCATCGTGATGGCATGAACATTATAATACAACGTCAAAATATTGAACGAAAATTATACGTAGGTACTTATAATAGGCGTTTCTTCACTTAGGTAAAATTTTGATTCTATATCTAGAGGAAACTGTTATACCTATTGTTCCATATTACGTATAGTTCTTTAGTGACAATATTGCTCTTTCTGTATACCTATGTATATAACTTTGTGTTGTAATACAAATTAATTTCTACTTTTAGTCTTTTAATATATACTACGATAATTATATATATCTTGTATACCTAAACCCATCGCTTCCGTGTTTCTGTTCATCTGAAGTGTAACAAAGGTTATCTGTTAAAAATCATTCTCAGCAATAAAACAGTATTAAATTTGGCAATTTATTTTGGTAATACGTGTGCAATAATATGAAGAATATTCTATTATAAATAATAAATCAGCAGAAAAACCGATAGTCTACACCTAAGCCAACAAAGTTACGCTTGTGTTATGGGTAATATACAACAGACAACTCATTGGCCAATTGAAGATAACCGACCAGAGTAAATTTAAAAATAAATCGTTTATGAAATTTAAGTGCTGGAAATCGAACTCGGGTCCTCTGTGTTCTAGGGATTTAATCGTCCGCTAGAGAGAATTACAAATCGTATCAAAATTTACGAAAATCAGTTTATATTTAAGACTATCAGAACAAATACTGCTCCTCTTTTTATTTTTATATTTTGGTCATAGATGGACTAAATTAAATTCAACCATTCATCATCTCAAATAAACTACACAAAGTACAAACTAATCTTATCTGAAGCATAATAGCATTATGTTGAGAAGGATATTATCCGCAATAAAAACCATTGGCGAGATTAGCTCGGATCTTCGCTCAAAAGAATTTCAATTTTCAGACGGAGAATTTCAAAGCTATTAAATTTTACAAAAAATTTATTCAGAATAAAATAAAACGATGAAGTTACGCTATGTTTTGTTTCGGTACATTTCACTAAGCTTGGATGTTGCACGCTTACCATTAAACCACATTTTGTTCACAAAATATTCTTGTCTGTTATGTATTACAAAGTTGGCAATAATACGCATTCATAGTTTCCAAAATATTCATCCCTTTCAGTTTATAATAAAAATAATGTTAATATCAAGAAATTGTTGTAGTGGCTCAGTGATACACAATCGCGTGTTAATATATTTAAGCAGATTCGAATCTTGGCAGATGTCAAGTGCGATGTTCAGGGCGCGTTATCTGGCCAAAAGTGCGTATTATACTAGTATAATTATATCGTAATCTGACGGTAAATAAAAAATCGTTGAGAAACCTGTATATCGATATTTCGAAGCGAAATCTTAAACGCTAGTACGCTTTGAAAGCTTGGCAAGTCCATTTCATTTATTTACAGAAGTGGGGCTTGAGCCTTGAAATACCTAAAACACTTCAAAGCTGAGGTTATGTAATAAAAATGGTTTGTAGAATTAATAATACTCTTTTTTCTTATTTTACTATATATTAACAAGTAAATTCTAACGGTCTTATTCATACTGAGTTAGAGTAAGTTTGTGAGCTTCTTTAAGGTTCTTTAAGTAGCTTAACTCACTCTAGTTCAATATGAATAAGACCGTAAATCTTTACAACTAGATTAAAAGTCTGTGTATGATTTCAAAATAAATACCAAAATTTAAATGAAAACTGGTAATAAATTAATACGATATCTAATCATAAATTATTATCCTTTTTAAAATGTATATTTGTGTTTGTATCTGAAAAGTTGTCTCGATTAGACTCAACTTATATCAATAAAAATTTAAGGATTAATTTTAGAATTTTGTCTTAAATTTACTTGTATCTTCTATTTCGATATCTTACAGCGCTCAAAAGATTACAAATATTTGTAATCTCACGCAAACGAAGTTACGGGTGCATCTAGTCACATTTTGTTTCCAGTCGTCACTGAATTATCGTATATTAAATTATGTAGTATACATTAACAGGTGAATATGCTGCTATCGGCGTGGATGTGGAAAAGTATGACGCTAATGCAGCTATGAGCTACCTCGCAGGACCTTTACGGAATGAGCCCACATCCAGGGCTCTTCGAGCATTTAGATCCTACATGGCAGTTGCTCCGTCGCCGTCACCATCGTATCCAAAATTTGCCAAAGAAGTGAACAGAAGACTGGAGATGCCACCGTTTAATTTTAAGAATCCACTAGTCACTCTTGGAGGAGGTAAAGTGGTAAGTTAAATACTCTAGTTTTCTTTAAATGTCTAAATAAGTTATTTCATAATAATAATTATTTTCAGTGCAGGCTGTCATACTTAAGTCGTAGTAGAGTAATGGCTAGCGCACGCGTCCCAAACTTAAAGGGCGCGGGCTCGAATCCTGGCAGAAAGCATGCACCACTTAGGCAGTTTTCTGACCTAATGTACATATTGTTACAAATCCTCAGAACGCACTATTTGTCCTCAAATAACTATCTAATTCTAAATATCTAATTAACACAATACAATAATTTATCTATAATATTATAAAATTCTAAACATGCCGTGTCTATACTTTGAAGCTGTTTAAAAAAACAACTGGAATAGACTATATAAACGATGGAGAACACGATGCAATTATTTTAGATTTCGTGTCTTTTTGTCGGTTTGTTCAAGATTCACGTAAAAACTACTGGGCAGATTTCGATGCGGTTTTCGCTGATCAATAGCAAATTCTTAGACTTAAGATCTGCACAACTCTGCCATGAGAATTCCGCTGGATAATCAGGGCAAAAAGTTGTGCAGATTTTAAGTATAAAAAATCGAACTTCAATGTGATTTTTTTACTGATCGTTAGCAAATTTTATGTAATAAAATCTGTGATATTTTTTATCCCGGGAATACCGCGGGAATTTTCCCGTGAGCGGTATGTAGTTGTACGGGTGCATAAAAATTAGCTTATTCCGCCGTAGTTTTCCCTAAAACGATGGCTTACATTTTTTTAATGTTGCGGTACTTTGTGTCACGGGAATCCCGCGGGGATTTCAAGGCAAGCGTGGACGTAGTTACGAGCATATCCTAGTAATATATGTATTTTGGAATATATGCGCCGCCTGACTGTTTGCCAGTTCGCAATAAAAAAATATACTTATATAAAATATATACTATATATGTCATTGCAGTGTCTAACTACAAAAATGTTGGTATTCAATGTTTGCGGTTAAATAAAAATGTGTAAGTCCCAAGAAACCGTTAGGGTAAAGGCCCATTAATTTAATGGCTAGGTAAATCCAATTACTTACTCTGTATCTAAACAGCTACTTTGAATTAATTCGCTATATTTTCACCGTGGATGGAATTTTAAGGATATTCTTATATATTTACGAGTCTGATGGTGGACGAAACTAAGACGAAATTATGTTAGCGGTGAGCGTAAAACAATATTGTAATAGTAAAACATGTCACAGGTTACAATTTACGAAAGTACCGGCTCGTTAAGTTGGTGTTTTGTACGTGTTACTGGCAAGGCGGAATCCATCATTGTGTCAAGTTTGTAATGTTGGGTGCTTTCTTAAATGGCTACTTGTGTGAAAAATATTGTTTTATTACTGGATATTTCACTTTTGATTATTCTATCACTAATAATAGTCCACGAACTATGAGAGACTACCTAGGAAGTGGCAAACCAATACACTTACAGTTTTGGTAACTTGGTTTATAAAACCATAAAGAATTTAATAGAAAATATCCCATAACTCAACAACAACTCAAGAGTTAGTGTTGAAACCAGTTTTTGTTGAGAACATTTCTGAAGCTTTACTTTATTTCAAAATTTAATAGGGGGACACAATTTTTAAGACCCCGAAAACTAATATCCCTTCTTCTCTTGACTTAAATAAAAATGTCATTAAATAAAAAATCATTGTGATTTTTAGGTCTGACAATCGATATCGCACATGAATATGTACAGTGAAAACCATTTTTTTTTCAACTTTAGATACATGTACAGCGGTTACCCATAGTTTTCAATTGTTTCAGTTCTACTACAACATTGTGTAGCGTCACGTAGACTACACCTTTCATTCTAATTTCATCTATACAGACTGTAGTTTCTGACAAAATGACTATGACATAAAATGACAGACCAACAGACAGACGGACGGACATGACGAAAACATGAAGGTTCTCTTTGGACCAAAATGGCTATGAAACCCAAATAAACGTACATAATTTTCAAAGACTTCAAAATCATTATTGTTCAATAGTTACTATTTTAATGTACTATGTATATTTACTATTCAACATTATTTATTCAATGCACCAGCGTCACTATTACAAATCTATCAATCCCTGCCAAGGGTTGTCTGGTAAAGATCGCTTTTTAGGGATAAGACCGGTCGTTGTACTGTCTCTTACCTTTTTCTACTTTAATTTATGCTTTGCTTTACAATAAAGAGTTATCTATATAGTTTAAGCATTATTAAGCCGATGTTTCTCTCTACGCTACAACATTAATAAAGTGTTTAAGAACTATACAATATAAGTTGCCTTTGGAATCGGAAACGCTTTGCCGATGTGATTGGTTTTACAAAAGTAACGTACATAGACCGCTATAAATCAGGTAGGCCGTCAGATTGTTAGCCGGCCTTATTCTAAAAAAAATAAAAAAGATCTTAGGTATAGTACTATTCGACCTACGTAGGTACGTATTCACTTTTGATGTTCATTCTGTGTAGATCCCAGTTGAAGCTGCGTGGCTCCACGACTCAGTATGGGTATATGCACGTGCGCTGATCGCTGCACTTAGAACAGGAGAAGGTCCGCGAGATGGTCGAGCCATTGTTAATCATATGAGAAACACCACTTATCGTAGTATTATGGGGTAAGTTTAATGTGTAACCACAGTAATTTTTTATATTTATTAAGATTTAGCGTTCTAACGAGCCTGCTATCTAATGCTGGTATCTACCATATTATATTTTCAAAGTCGTTCGCAATGTCCTTTATGAACTGCAATTACGTTTAAATTCGCTACAGTTATGTAATATACCCTAATTTAAATATTACATTCTACTCAAATGAACCACTTGTTAATAAACATTATTTTGAAAAGTCTAGAATTAGAATTAGAATAGAAGAAATTCAAACATAATGAGCAGCTAGTTTATTTTATGATTAATTATTAAATATACCTATAACCTATACGTTTCATAACTAGTACTTTCTGTCGGTGAAGTAAATCATCATTGAGAAATCGTATACTGGCCTATATCATTGTTGTTTGAATTTCGCCGATCTGCGAAAAGCGTGACGAGAACACCAACCATTCTTCTGAAATGGAGAGGCTCGAGTCCAGCAGTGGCTGGATTATTAGATTTTTTTAGAGAATTTATACTTTTCCCTATTCTTATTACTCGCTTCACAATGTTTAGAAGCAGAGTTGACAATTTAATATCCAAAATTATAATAGCTCTGAAAAAATTAAATAATGAAAGTCATAAAAAGTATAAGGTTACATGCGGTTACATAAACCCCCAGGAAAAATCATAAAAAGTTTATGACAAAAACTAAAATTAATAATACAAGTAAAACAATATTTTTCCAAGATACTTCGATGAAAAACTGATTCGATAATGCTGTCGAGGCACGCAAGATATGATTATGAGAACACAAAATAAGAGGCTGACGCTGGTCAATGTCGACCATATTCCGGGCTCCATATTATAGGTCTCATCAATCATCTTCAGAAATATAACGTGTGAAGAGATAGCTATTGTTAAACGCCAAATACCCGATTTTTTTGCTGTTATAACGTATCAATAATGTATAGACCCTTTCATCGTTTGACGCTTATATATGAATAACACATTCCTATGTGATAGATTTAACATAAAATTATAATACTTATTAGAATTAACAGAGCCATCTTACGCATATTGGGATTCGGGGTGCCAAAATTAGCTTACCGATGACAAAAAATAGCATTTAATCTCTATGTTTCAATTTACAAACACGACATGTTTAGAATTTTATAACATAGATTTTTAAGCTAGTCCTTTTGGCAAAACCTGTACCCTAATGCATTCGCCATGTTGATCCGTCCGTCTGCTTTTGTATATCACAGTCATATTTCTCAGAAAAGACTGGGGTTTTAAAGGTAAAATTTGACAGGAAGATGTTGTCTGTATGGCACTACATATTGGTGTAGTGGGTACTTTTAACTCAATGATTCTTTTTAAATGTGAAAATGTGTTCAAATACTCGTGTATGGTATTGTTAGATCTTGACAAACCATGACGATGGGCTTATGGACTTTTTATAGAATTCAATCGACTTGTGATCGCTACGCCCGGGTGATACGCACCCTTTGCACCCCCGGGTAAAGACGGCCCTAAAAATTAAAAATAGTGTAACTTACAGATGATTTTACGTAGATACTAAGTAGGTACTTATGTCACGTTCAAGGAAGTGTTTCAACGCTTGTCATGCTAATCGATTTTGAAAAGGAGGAGGTTCTTAATATGTCTGTTTATTTCTTTTTTTTTTGTATGTTCGTTACTCGATTTCTCCGTCAATTGTAAACCGATTTTCGAAATTTTTCTTTTAATCGAAAGGTTATACTCCTGAATTGGTCCCGTCGTCACCGTGTCAGTAACTGATAAGTGGATTCCAAGGAATTAGGGAAACTCACGAAAATTGTTAGCCAATTCTTGGTAACACGATATCTCCGTCAATTCTAATCCAATTTTCAAATTGTTTACTTTACTCGTAAGTGTTTACTCCCGAGATGTCCCGTAGTCACCAAGTCATGATCTGATGTGTGGATCGGATCCCAGGGCTTTCGAGCATGACTCTTGTTAAAGAACGCCGTGTGCTTAAATTTTTGGAAAAAAAATTGTATACGCGTGAGGCTAGGATCCCAGAAATCAAGAGTTACCCTTATTAAAAAACGACAAGAGCCTACATTTTTCCAAATAAAAGCTTGTATAGGCGTGCTGGTATTACACATTCTACAGGCGCTTAATTTTTTCGTAGGCATATTATACAATTTCTCCGTCAGTTGTGGACCGATTTTCAATTTGCTATTTTTTTTTTTACATCCGAGATGGTCCCATAGTCAACAAGTCAGGATCTGATTTGTGTATCGCAAGGAAATCGAGAGCAACCCTTGATGACGAGCATGTACACCGAAGAGTGAAATGCCAAATTTGTATACGCGTGCCAGTTGTACAATTTCTACAGGTGCTTAATATATTATTCCTAAAGCTATTGAAGTATTTACGCAACTATAAATAAAATAAAATAAAATATTTTTTTTTATCAAAAACAAAACCGACTTCACACTAAAAACCAAAAAATAAATATTTAAACTACTTCTTTTTACAGCATCTAGAAGTCGGTGTCAAGTAAAATATAAAAATTACTATATTTTGTAAATTTGTTGTTGTTCTTTTGTTTTACTTGGCACCGACTTCTAAATGTTGTAAAAAGAAGTCGGTGAAATATTTTTTTGTTTTTAGTATGAAGTCGGGTTTGTTTTTGTTAAAAAAATTAACAATTCAGGGTAAAGGCTAATTATGAATTCTAGAATAATAAAAACACCAACTGACATTTATGTAATGACATAGGAAAATCGATTTTTAATATGCCTGAAACCTGTATTTTTTTATAAAAACACAAATACGCGTTCCGCTTTTATTCGTGTGCTCGATTATATTGCATCTGAAGAGAACTTCCTCAAATTAGATCAAACGAACAATTAAAAAGATATGTAAATGTCTTTTCTTTAATCTTAGCTTTAGTTTATGGCGAACAACAATGTTGATATCATTAAAATGAAGAAAAATTTAAGAGTTCCCAATGGATCTAATCCTAAATTCACGTAGAAGAAGCTACGCTAGAAGCTAAGCTCAACTATACTTTTTGAATCTAGCAAGTTTTAATGTCAGAATTCAAAGTGTTCTGAGTGCTGCTAATGCATTCAAGCTCTCTGATGCGTCTAAATCCAGCTCAGACGTTATATTATCTCTATTAAAATATAACAAAAGGTTACATTCGCTTTAGATAGATAGGGTCATTTTCTATATTCATGCTATTTAGATATTGAACGACGTTAGTCTTTGCACTGCTATCCTATCGTTTTGACTATGGCTGGTAGACAATTGTTAGTATTAAATAAGTATTTGCATTAATAAATATTTGTTGTATAAAACTAAATTTGCATAGATCTACTTTTGTAATGTATTTAAATTTGTCGTTTTCCTTTCATTTAATTATTCTGAACGTTGATAAAATAGTACTAATATAGTCCTATACATTAATATATATAATTAATCAAATTGCCAAGTAATTTACATCATTTTAAAATTGGTTTTCTGGGGGCGGATTATGTATGGTGCGTTAATGGTGGTTGCCCCGTTGGATAGGATGACGCACCACTCGCAAGAGCCCATGGCTCAATCACCGAGAGGGGAGTTGTTGTACTCTTGCAGTATATTAATTTCTTCATTGTTACTAATTTAACTTAAACTATATAATATACAGAAACCTTATCATTTACGTGATGTGCATACCAATATTCTAATCATTATTAAATATTATATTTACACGTTTATGAGATAGGACATTTTTGATGATTTACACAAATGCCCAATCTTATCGGCAGCTCTATCAGCGATATGATCTATCTGTATTTACGTAGCATCACGTTCATGTATTAACCATAGTCTTTAATTGCGCTAAATTATACATCAATAAATTGGTGGATGAAACGTGACGCAACAGTTTAATTTCATAATTTTTTTAAGTAGTCAAAACCATTTAAGTCTCAATATCTTTCGTAGAATATAATAGTTTTAATTGTCAAACTACACAGTTGAGCAATAAAATCGAATATACACACATAGAGTTGGTATCATAAATATAAAATTAGAAATAAAAAGTCTGCATATTTTGTGTAGGTACTGGGTGCATATGGATGACTGTGGAGACGCTGAAGGTAACTACACTCTGCTTTCTATCGACCCGACGCGTCCGGCTGGCCTCTACCCACTTGCTGTCTTACATAAATCACCGCCGGTAATTAAGCCAATAATATTCTGTAGTACTTATATATTTCAATACAGAAAGCACCTAAAATTACTTTACGAACGAAACGACACAAGTCGAAATTACTGCTAAAGAAGTTCGCTCTTATATAACGAAGCTTTATAACGAAGCACGTTAAAAAGTTTTAATTGAAACTGTGAAACTTCTCATACCTACAAGTATTAAATTTTTAAAACGCATTTACTAGTTCTTCCACATTACTAAATGATATTTTTTCAAATACTAATCAACATGTAAATTGATACTGAATAAAATAACCAACGCACGTTCTCTCAGCAAATCTGAACGTGGTCAGAATAAACAGTATCATTTAGCCGTTTAGCCAGACTTTGTGTTTACGTCACATTTGGCTTCGGCGATGCACTTCAGTGCCAACTGACATGTGCATTGAAATTTACAGTCTGCAAGCTCCTTTATAGAGAAATATTTCGCTTAAATTGATAATTTACTCGATTTTATGCACTGACATCCTCCAGTATTATCAATAACTTATACGATTGCTGCATTGGAAATGATGTGTCCGAATTTCTTTTGGCCTCTGTCTCATTATGTCGATGTAATACGGTTTTTTAAACAGGAAGTAAGATTTCTGCGAGATATGGAATGGCCAGGTGGCCAAGTGCCGCTATCGGAGCCACCGTGCGGATTCAGAGGCGAAAAATGCGTCAGTAAGTTGTTTCTTAATTGGACACTTTATTTTTACGTTCAACATAAAACAGCGACATTTGGTGTGCGTAATGGCAATGAATGTATTTAACACTATACTCTTAATGTGAAACGTATGTTAATGGCTAATAGAACGAAGCAGTGGACGACGAACCCGACCATTTTGTTTACTGGCGATATAAAAAACTAATATGTGGGTACAGTTAGAGTCGAGGTCGGCATTAAGTGCAAGGTTTGTAAGCGACAGTAAGTGGGGTGGGTCGTAAAAGCGTCGTAACGAGTCCTAGTGACAAGCAATGCGAAGCAGCGAGCCATCGCCCGCACGCGACACCCGCTGCGCCCGCCGCCGGCTACACGCCTGCCTAATGCTTTAACTCCACAGTCTACCACCTACCATTTAACACGCACACACACATACACACCACTTTCGCAAAGAACCACGAATCATTCATCCGAGAATAACTTCATATAAACCAGCAGACAGTGTAGTCACGTGGCGAGTACGATGTGCACGGCGTAGGTACATACGGGTGACAGGTGATGAAAACTTAATAAAAACAACAATTAAGTTCAACCCAGTGCCTATGAAACATATTAATTTACATTCCCCGACATAACTGCTGACAAACACACGTATTGCTAAAATTTATCATTCTTGGAGCGCACTATTGTGTGGAAAATAAGCTAAGCTGAGACAAATGCGCCGCATTCGTCTACATTGTCTCTTTACGAACCATAGTTCAGCGCAAATTGCAAGACGATGCTATCCAATACCGCTTATTGAAAGCATCCGTGCTTAGCGAAAATTCGCCAGCTTTATTGTTCTCGTAGTCTTCATATATCATATTTTTTTAAATCTTATTAAGTATCTGTTAGTCGAATCATAATGAAGGGTATTTATTTATACAGAACTCTAATAGTTTTTATTAAAAATATCTTAAAATTCTCAAAAACTATTTAACATCTGTGTTATATCAAATTTCACCACCGTAAGGTTGAATTTTTCAAAATCTTCAACCTCATATTTACCTAATCAAATCGTAAAAAGAGAAGCTTAAGATTTTTGACATACAGACGTTCCGTTTTTGTCATTTAACTATAGACCCCTAAAATGTACTCCAACAATTACTGTGTACAATGTTAAATTCAAAAGAATGGTAACTTACCTGGCCGTCTATTTAACCCTTGGTAAGGTCAAACTGTTAACTGTATTATAGAACATAAATGTAAAATGTCATTTTTCTATTTACAGTAATTTGCGATTTTGTTTAAAATATTCTGTTGCTCTAAAAGCCACGATTTATAGAAAGCATTATCTTTCTTTGTAAATGTTTTCAGTTTCGTATTGTTCTGAAATGACTTACCTATAGCTTTCAGCTGTTTCCTATTCTTTGTTGAACAAGTAACAATTGACAGTTTAATTAAAATATTTTTACGGTATACTTAAAACATTTCACATTTCAAAACAAAAAATTGTTTATTACTTTACTTAATTTTACATATACGGTATGCCTTTCTTTTAACTAAACAAGCTTTCAATACCAGTCATCGTATTTGTTTGAAACGCACACAAGACGAAAGATTTATAACAAAAAAAAACACATTTAGTTCTTCTATCAAAAATTGTAATCCATCTCCTATACTTACGTATGTAGCATAAATCACAGATCAAAGCATTTTGTAGGTGTAATCTCCATTCGATCCAAAAGTGTAATTTTCACATATGTAATAATACACATTAAGATAATTCAAATCGAACCCAGTTCTAATCATGTGTACAAAAACTTCAAGGAATTAAAATATTAATTAAAGCCCAAAGATTCTAATAATATCATATATATGAATATTTACACTGTTAGGAAAATTTAATCTTTATTTATAAAGGCCCTAATATGAACTGGATTATTTAAATGTTAAATTGGTTGGGTTTGAAAGCGTCCAGCTTTAATTATACTAAAGAAGAATTAAAAGGTTTAAAAATATTTTTTACAAAAGCTTGTCAACTTCCAGCAGTAATTTATTAAATAAACAAACTACAAGAGAAGTCCAACTAGTTTATTGGATTTTAAGCGTGCTATAAATATCTTTATGGTCGGCGCGATTTCATCATTTCATTGAATATACGTAATACGCTAAAGATTTTCATTCTTTGATAGTTTTTAGGGAAACTTGTACCTAATAATGGATTATTTGCACAGGTCATATCGGTGCGTGGGCACTTGGCGCATCCGGAGGCACACTTGCGTTGCTCGCTCTAGCTGCCTTAGCTTTATATCGAGGTTGGAGATATGAGCAAGAACTCGATTCCTTACTTTGGAAAATAGACTTTAGAGATTTGCATCTGCCCGAAGAAGAACAGAGGGCCAACAAAATGAGTAGGTAAACCGAATTTGTTTAAGGTGCATATCATACTGAATTTCAACATAATATTTAATGAAATGTTAGCGTATCCTTCCACCTATCTTAATAGCGTGAAAACAAGCAAACGACACATCCTATAATATTATTCTTTGTGTCTTAAACTTGGCTAAAAACATGCTAATTTTATCTATTATGTTGTCATGATGTCGCGAACGCAGTGGATATTAGACACAATTATGTATTATAGATACTATAGTAATAAATTCACGATGAATGCACATCTTTGTATCTTTAGATCCTTAGTTTTCGAAATATAAATATATAAACAAGACGTGCTTATTACGTCACACGAATTTCCTGATTTTTTGACCCCTCCCGTCCTCGTCACAGCTGGTCACATTCGTGATACTCCTCCCTCCCTAACTGACATCACATACTTTGTAATTTTACACCAAGAAATTATTAAATTAAAACAGCTGCTATGTAATTCGTCCTATTTCCAATTAATATAGATAGTTGGAAATATGTTGAAATTTCCCACCCCTTGTCATACAATGTCACACTTCGTCTCCTTCTTTAACGTGTGACGTAATTTATGGATGGCCCCTTATTTGTAAAGTTGACCCATCAATCCGTTACATTTAAACAAGGCTTAGAACCCAAAGTTCAATGTAACTTACAAGACTTAATCATCGGACTTTGCCGGGGTATTTTACTTTAGGACCATAAGGATAAAGGAGTTTAAAGTTAGGAGTAAACAAGTTGGTCAGAGCTAATTTTTTCCAGCAAGACAGCAGTTCGGGTGCTAACGTAAACTCATCATCAAATGCTGTGGGAAATCCGGAGAAAAATGGCAGTACGGGCGGAGTTCGGTCTAGTCAAGTCTCGTTGAGCTCCAACCCAGATCTAGATTTTCGATACTCCGCGATATTCACGGAAGTTGCCTTGTATCGCGGTCGGCTTTTGTCTGTCAAACGTGTTCGAAGACACCACATCGACATCAACAGGGAGATTAAGAAGGAACTGAAAATTGTAAGTAGGTATTCTTTTTGTATTTTATTGTTTTTTATTTAATCAATTTATTTTAGGGCGTCACGTGCGTTAACACTTTGGCAGCTTCCATCTTCCAGACACGGCTGTGGTAGCTGGTGCAGCTGCCGCCCGACAAGTGGGCCTTGAACGCCGCAAATATGCATCCGCTGGTAGCAGATACATATTTGTGGCTTTTGGTGTCGAAACTATGTGCCCATGTGGTCCAGAAGCCCTCCGCCTTTATTGAGACCGATCTAAACGGTTGATAGACGTATCACGCGACCAAAAGGCTGGTCTGTATTTTAGTACAACGTGGTAACCCGGTCAGCGTTTTGGGAACATTCCCAACTGACGGTGATTTGGGACCCATTTACTATGTTTTTTTTTGTTAGTACTAAGCTATCTATTATTAGTAAAGGTATATTTTAGTGTTAATGTCACAATATGCACATTAGGTCAGAAAACTGCCAAAGTGGTGCATGCGTTTCGGCCAGGATTCGTACCCGCGCCCTTTGAATATAGGACGCATGCACTAGCCATTACGCTACCACGACTTGTTAATTAATTAATTTTGTTTAGTAATTTTAAAAGATAATTGTAAATATCAAGATATTTTTTTTTTAAATAAAGCTATATTTGGTAAGTTTTCATCTAATATTCAGAAATTAATATTTGAATTGCTTGTAAATATGACGAAATATACAGACAAAAGTAAAAGATTTAATCGCTATTTAAGATTAATGAATTATGACCCGACTCTGAGAGTGGCAGGCAGTATAACTCTATAATTACATTAACGGCTTAAGTAACGGTGAAATAGTTTATAGATCACTAATAAGATATTTATTACATTAAATTAAAAAAAATATTAATTAATTATTAATTTTTTAATAGTGAAATCGAAAAATAATTTTGAGTCTAAATATCACAGAATAGATAACATAGCTTTGGTTTCATTTAGTTGTGACAAATCAGACCGTCAAAACATGCTATGAAGTCGCTGTATGGCCGGTTCCCGTTTATTTCCAACCTGCCATATATTACTTACGTACATCGCCTTGATAATTGAAACTTTTGATATTTCAATATTGATAAAGGAGTTTGTATTTTATCGAGAATAAGTTATTACCTATTCTCTATAAAATACAATAAATAAATTAAAAAAAATATTATATTGATATAAAACAATAGACATTATTGACTTTTCGATATAATATTACAAACCTAGTTCGCGAGCTTATATTCTATTAGAGCTCGAGGCATACAATAAAGAAGTGGACAAAAAGAACAAGCGGCTTTAAACTATGGTACACAAGAGCAGAAGTGTATATAAGTATGAGAAGTCGATAGCACACTGAGTGTTCTGGAACATCTCTCGAACATTATCATAAAATATATTATAATACTAAATAAAATCTATTTCAATTTTTTTTAAGGTATGTTGTAAATAAGGTCAACAATTGCATTTTTTCCGACCCGAAAGGAGAAGCTAAAAAAAATTTAGATTTATATTTGTTGCCTTTAATAATATAGAAAATAGTCTGTTACGGACAAACGTCTATAAGAAATAACGTTTATTAACGGTACAAGCTTGGAAGCTTCTGAGCCTAGAGCATAAAACAAAGCCGGTATTACGTTTACCGTGCTAGTCTCAAGTAAACATTGTATCATGTAAGAAACTGAGACAAATAGCATTATTTTGTCCGGATTTACCTGCATGTCAGATGAAGATAGTTACAAATTGTAAGCGTTTACTCAAATAGAAGCAAGCCGTGAATAGCCATCAACAATCTTGTTTGTTACCTGTTAAGTTATGTAGTAGGTACGTCTTGTGTAAATAATGTACTGAAACATTTACTACTAAAATCATCATGGCATACAACTTGACTGAAAGTGCAAAGTTTTACATTTATATCATTTATTCAATATAAGTATAAACTAATAAGTAGTTCATTTTGCATACTTCAGAGGTCCGGGTTAAATTTCCGACAGGATACCTTTCGGTAATAACTTTATTATCATCTCCCTGGTCCGGATATAACTGAAATTGGCCTTAATGATATCTATTTTATGTTACTCATATTAGCAGTGTAATGTGCTTTGTTTTATTTATATACAACACATGTATTCCTCTGTCGTTTTTTACAGAATAAAAGAGAATAACACAGCGCTGATTATTATACGTTCTGCCAAAAAGGACGCGTTGGGAATACGTTCCGCATTAAAAAAAATGAAACACAGCGTACAAACGACTTCTACATCATTGAATAATCGATTTCCGATACGTGTTCAAAATAACAGTCATTCAAACATGATTGATTCGCAGAAGAAACGTGCTTAATTTTATTCAAATTTATTCGGGTACAAAATTTGGCACGCCTTTCATAAGTAAAGAAATAGGGAATACTAGATGACTTTATGGATACAATATCGTAGAAAGCAAAGTCATTTAATGGCTAATAAAAATATCCTGGATATTGGAAAAAAATTACAAAAGAAATAATAGTCACTTTCACATGTCTGGATAAGCACTTAACACACACCTGTTAGTTTTATTTGGAATTGGGTTTTAACTCTGAACGATAATATAATTTCACGATCAATCTTCCCTTTATACACCTTTGTACAAGTATTTTTTTATCTTTGCTTGTAAGCGAACTGGCAAACGGTGAGTGGTTACCATTGCCCCTAGATATCTAGGGCTGCAGAGAGGCTAGGTCATATACCTGTAGCCCTGGCATAAGGCGAAAGACGGAACACCCAGGGGTTTTAGTGGGTATCCCTAACTGGGGAGTAGCAATAACATGGCACCAGTTCTGACGGGCCATGCTAGTGCCAACTAGGTCGTGAATTATCCCCCTAAGGTTCTGCTCTTGTCGCGGCTTAGACCTCAACCGGATTTTCCCTGGCTAAAAAAAATGCCCCTAGATATCTATAACACCAAGGGAGCTGATGCGTTGCCTACCTCTTTGTGACTTAAAATGTCTCTTAACGTCCTTTTTGAGGAACTCGAAGTTGTAGCGCTCTGGGAAAACCGCGGAAGGGAATTTAATGTGTGGAAATTTAAAATCATTTTTTTGGATGTAAACACAATTCAAAGAAAATGGTTCCGAAGATTTAAATTGCCATAACTTTTAACTGGGTTAACTCCTTACGATATCACCTCTGCAAAGCATAAGCGAAAATATCTTTATGGCTCGTAAATTGCTTAAAACATTAAATTTAAGAAAGCTCGACTCGGGGCATTGACCAGACGCGTTGTTCGTAGCTACACATGAATGTAAATAATGTTTTTATCTAAAATACTTACATTTTATGGTTCAAAACCGGAGTAATGTCAGGGTAAAGGTGACAGGCTGACATCACATCATATTACATTAGATTTTTGGGTTCCGTAATTATAAAAGGCAAATAGAGAACCCTTATAACTTGTAACCCCTCTTTCTGTCAGAAAAGTGGACGTTAATTACCAACGACGGAATCATTAAATGTTCGTGAATTGCGCCGAACGAACACTTAGCCGTTTTTTTAAATTTATTTGTGGAAATCAAATCACACGGCAAACAGCTATAATGATAAGTTTATCTGCATAGACAGATATCTATTGTACAAAAAGTATTACTTAATCGGCTATGAATGAAATCTGGCACAATGACAGTGTACAGAGAGATACAAAATAATACGTTGTATACGTTTTATTTGTTGACAACACTAAAATTTTCTTGTTATACTTATAGGCCTATTAAAAACAGTCCACAGAGTACATTAATAAAATAGGAGATTTTAAGCTTTTGGGTAGCTAGCTCACTCTTCCAGTATGTACGTTTTCCTCCATCATATTTCAATCCAGTTCCGATCATTTCAGATGCGCGATTTACAACATGATAACGTAAATGGATTTGTTGGCGCATGCATTGAGCCTCCGAATGTTTGCGCCTTATCTGAATATTGCACACGAGGCAGTCTCAAGGTGAGTTTGGTGGACCTTATGTAATATAGCTAAAGCCTGTATTTCATGGAAAATATTTGATGTTAGATGAATCATAAAATTTCAGGATATTCTTGAAAATGAAGATATCAAGCTAGACAATATGTTTATTGCATCTCTAGTCGGAGATATTATTAGGGTAAGCCATTTCAGCTGTTTTTATATATATAACTTAGCAGTAAAAATTCATGTTTATTCCAAGAACTTAGATATCAATTTCAAGGATTTTTTAAAGAACAAGAAAACATTTGAAGCCTTTAAAGAGTTTAATTGCGACGCCTAACGAACAGCATACTGTGTTGCTCAGGCAGTCAGAAAAATAGTCAATGCAAAAACTATGTTAGTACCTACAGAACACGGTGTATTAGGTATCATGCCCATACATTGTTTATCGTTTAAGTTTACTACTGTTATTATATAGTTTGAGTGGGATGAAAAATGCGGTTTTTCAGATGTAACAAATATGTTTCGATGTTCTTTTAATGACATAATATACGATTTTGAACATATTCCCATTAAAAAAAAGTATTATAGTTAAATGAAGTTTTATGATCTTTACTTTACAACAGACACAAAAGATTGGTCCGTTTAACCGCCTACCTAAGAAACAAAGTACACGCAAGCAAGCAATGTATTCCTTAATCACAAAATTTTGAATTGCAGACCAGTTAAAACTTATTTGTTACATTCAAATTTATATAACCCAATTACAAAACATTTCTAGGGTATGATCTTTATCCACGAATCTCCGCTCCAATACCACGGAGCACTTCGCCCTTCCAATTGCCTAGTTGATGCGCGTTGGGTGGTCAAACTAGCAGATTTTGGCTTGAAAGAATTTAGAAGAGGAGAGTTACCGCCTTCCGAGCCTACTGCTTTACGATCTCATATTGATAGTAAGTTTATGGATTTACTATATTAACTAGCAGTAAGAAATAAAAGTGCTCTTGAGATTTTAAAATTGCTGAAGAAACTAAGTGTTGAAGAAGTAGTATATTTCTTTAATAGAATTTATATTGGTAATTCATCATAGCCTTATGGTCTGGTTGTGTTTGAAGCACCCGCTTCGGAGCCGAGCGCTCTTTTGCTTATTTTTTCATTTGCACTTGGCGCAATATTTCGTAATCCCTTATTGTGTAAAATCATTGGCACGAATATCGTCTCTCCCAAAGTAAATTAATATGCAAAATCCTCAAATCTGTTGTTCGTATACCTGGAATCCATACTGAAATGAAAGTTTTAACAATTTTTATATTTGTATTACCTAATTATTTATAAGGTATGTATTCCATCTTCACGACCTTATTTATTTAGGTTTATGGCTTGGCAGCTAGGCCTTTAAGCTAGATCATAGATTATAATGTAGTTTTTTCATTTTTTTAAGCCTATGTGTAGCAAAGCTGAACTGTAGGTTATCAGTTGGTACCATTCAACGGAGTTCTTGTGACAACTCAAAAGGCCACATTCGACTATACAGTTCACATTTCTCACAAAACACAATTACTACTCATATCAATATCCTACAACTATTGTTTATTTTGGAGTAATTTTACACATTTCTAGAAAATAAAACTGCACAGCACAACGTCTCCTTCCAGTTCCCGCCAAAAACTCCTTCACGACCTTGAATATTAATTTACTTAGTGATGTATACTTTGATGACCGGTGATTAGCATTATTTTGTTATTATAAATGCTTTTAGTGTAATATGAAATAGAATCTTTCGCAGGGGTTCGGGTATGTGAAGCGGTGAATCTGTTTCGAAAATTATAATAAAATAAAAAGCCTTTTTATTTGATCCATAACGAACATGTCATACAATACTATTTTAAAATGTCAGTTTTTTTTAATTTGTCGATTTATTTATTTATTATTATTATGTTATGAATTTTTGTTTCGAAAATTATAATTATAGCTACAAAAATAAATCGATAATTACGCTTACCTATAATTATACAAAAATACTCGTATATTAATAATTACGTTTACTTTTCAGATCTTGTGTACTTATCACCCGAATTACTCCGCGACGCCGGTTGGGGTAAAAGCGGGATCTCACTATCAGACGAGTCGCGCGCTGGCTCGCCGACGTCGGACGTGTACGCTTTCGCGTTGGTGTTGTACGAGATGCACTCGCGTCGAGGACCATTCGGCGCGGACGCACTGCCCACGCCCACGTTATTGCGACGCGTCGCAGACCCAGACTCCGCGCCTTACAGGTAGGTATGTGTCTACCCTGCTGCTCTAGCTCGAGTTGTACCTCTATTCGACTATTGTCACATAAAATTTTTATTCAAGCTTCATCACGTTAGTCTAATGACCCTTCTACACCTGGGATTATGTTAGTGATTTGTTATGCAGATGTAGCCATATGCTTAATGCGTTATTTGGGATACGACATTATTAATGATATGTTATAACATTGACAGATAACTATATATACACTAATGTAGCTAATCATTAACGGCGTTATTTTTTAACGTTATAAGTAAGTCGCATTTGGACACAGTCACTAACATTAAGCCAGGTGCAGCAGGAATAAGGTAGTATTCATTAATGCGTAATTCATTTGCGCAAGCTATTAGGTAGGTCCCTATTTCAAAACCGTTTAAAATAAAATTAAGTTGATAATATATAATTTAGAAAATTGGAAAAATAAACATCTTTCAGTAACTGTACGCGCTAACATAGATGTATCTTCAACTCTTAAACGAGTACACAATCAAAGCCTTCAACACAACACTTCCAAATTCTAGCCATCTAGTAGTCGTAGCACATTTTTAATGTCTTCAGATAACAATTTTAAAAGGTCGTAAAAAAGTTGTGATTGCGACTTGGGTATAACGCTTTAAAAAGAAAAAAGGCCCTTGAAAGTATAAATATTCTTCAACGTAGGATGTTCTTAATTAATTATCAAACTTTTCCTCCTTTTGTCTCTGTTATATAAACCCAGCAATTAGCATTCGAATGGCTTTTTACAAAACCTCATTTCCGTTGTTAATGTCTGATTTTATTGCTTTGACGCTCGTAGCATATTCTTTGATTTATTACTAGAGCTGTCTGTTGCTAAGGGCATGAGAAGGGGCTTATTTTTATACACGTCTGCCATTAGCTTCCGTTAATTATATGCAAAGCTCTCAATGATTTATGAACAAGTCGATAAACTTCCCCATAATATGTTGTCCACTATGCGTTCGAACGTTACAGTGATTAATAATTTCTGTATTTTTTAAATCGTTCGATCACACTTCGGGCCGGCGCAGATATGGCGGAGCGCAGTGTAGAGTATTTTTCACTGTCAAACTATTATCGACATTGTCCTCATTGAGATATTTGCTAAAATCAATTACACAACAATCAATTTCTGAAGAGCATCGAAGCGACTACATTCGAAAGGTAGCGCACAAGAACGCCAAATGCGCGCTACTCCGCGGGCATCCGCTTCCAGTCGCTGGGCTCGCCGAAGTGACGCTCGCGCGGCAGAGGGCGAGAACCGCCATTTTGTTGACAACACTCTTACCGTACAGTACTTTCGTGTAGTGAATGCGTTGCGATTGTTAAAAATATGGACGATCCGCGTGGAGACTCGCACGTCGCGCGCGTCCGCGCGTATCCGCGCGCATTCTCGGGTACAAATTCGCCTAGTGTGTCACGATTGTACAAAACTTCGCGGGTATGCTCTGCGCTGCGCTCCGCCATATCTGCGCCGGCCCTTAATTCACGTTTGCGGCAAATAGCTGAATTAATATTATTAATTCATTAATAACGTTTTTTTTATAATAAAATTGAGCTTCATTTCTTGAAGAAAAACTTTCTATTCCTGTACATAGTTCATTCCATCGACATAGGTAGGCAGGAAATTTCAAGATTAGTTGCAGAAAGCTGGGCAATACTTGGATTTGTAAATAAAGAGTCTATAACATGTTGCTAGGAGTGGTCATTAAGTCTATAGACTATATGAATGTATGTAGTTATATGCGTAGTTTAGTATCGATTTAACACGACAAAAACTTTAATAAGTAATTAAAAAAGTGTATTTATTAAGTTACCTTAATTAAACAAGCGCTGATTAACAGTTAAGAAACCGATATCATTAACACTTGATTTATTACTTTATTTACTTTCAAAACTTAACGAAATCAATGAGAATGATTGAAGGTACCTACATTGACGTATTTCAGGCCGCCTTTAGAAGCATTGACGGGTCGTTTCGACTGCGTGCGGGAATGTTGTTGCGAATGCTGGGCAGAGGACGCGAACTTACGGCCAGACTTCAAAGCTATCAGAACCAGATTACGACCACTAAGGAAGGGCATGTAAGAAAACAAAATAGCTCTCTATTTATCGATTTCGTAATGCCTAAGATGTGAAAGAATCGCTGATAATACCTGAGATTAAATAAAATTGACATGTTGTTTTTATATTCTGATAGGAAACCAAACATCTTCGACAATATGATAGCAATGATGGAGAAATATGCAAACAATTTAGAAGCTCTGGTAGACGAGCGAACTGATCAATTACAGGAGGAGAAAAAAAAGACTGGTAAGCATTTGATAATATGCTGAGATATTCACCTGTAAATAAACTTTTCAAATACCTACAATATCGAGATCTTGTTTGCGAGTTAATTTAGTGTTTTTTTTATCACATAGTTGTCTTGAACTTTCAATCTCGTACGAATCTTGTTTTTTGCATAATACTTTTCGATTACAAACATTTTTATTTATTTAATGCTTTAAAACCTTTTATCCGTTTATGATTGAAACATTAAACAGGACTTCGTAAATATCAAAGGCCTATCCCGTAGAAATGTCATCCTTGTCGGTTTTTTACTAAATTGGTCACAAATTGAGGAGAAACTTACATTAAATTTTGGGTTAATTTTAAATATAAAACGTCTAAAGCGAGAGAACAATGACCTGCGGTGTATTCTTCTTGGATGGTATAAGTGTGGATTGCTTAGCAATGTAAGTTAATGAGTTGCGTGCTTGATAAGTTGATGACCATATTCGACAACCGCAGCTTTCTATGGTACTTCGTCGGGGTATATTTTCCACGCGAATTTAGAATTTTCCAAAAGCAGAAATTCCTTATTTTTGAACAGCGTGACTTCGGTCCAATGAAATTCCTTCCAGTTTTTTTTGTTCATAGAGGCTTTATTGGAGGAGATGCTACCTGCTCCGGTGGCGGAGCAACTGAAGCGCGGCCGCCGCGTGATGCCCGAGAGCTACGACTCGGTCACCATTTACTTCAGCGACATCGTGGGCTTCACGGCCATGTCCGCTGAAAGCACACCTTTGCAGGTACAATTTACCTTCAATTCTTAATGATTGTTTGTATACTTTCTTATGTATTGTATTACTCTTAACTCCATCTCAAGATTTCTCGAATTATATATTTTTTAATTGGTATGAATTTTAATAAAGAATATAAATTTAACATACTTTGTGTCGTAGAAAATGGATTAGTTTAGTGGAATTAGAAATTAAAGTTCATATTTAAGCGAAGCAGCGTAAAATTCCTAGTTGCAACCATACCAAATTTGGGGTAAATCTACATACCCTCCTCATAAATCGTAAACAATATATTTATCAATAATACAATTAGTCTGTAATGGAACATACTATTTCAGGTTGTTGACTTTTTGAACGATCTCTACACGTGTTTTGATTCAATATTGGAAAATTTCGATGTTTACAAAGTGGAGACAATAGGTGACGCATACATGGTGGTAAGTTAATTAACCTATACCTTTTAACTATAGATAGTAATTATTTAATTTTAAAGTAACTTTCTTTGAATGTGTGTGTGTTCTCTTTCTCTATCTACGGCATTTGTGAATAAATATTTGTAAGACTTGTTAGAATAAGCATAAAATTATTTCGCAATAGTTGTAATGGCACAAAAAGATGAATTAACTATGCTACGCTAGTAACAATTACATAAATTCGAAAACACTAGCCAAGAATAAATAAATCTTTCTTCAGCTTACATCACGTATAATTTTTCCAATTATCTTAAGTAGGCCTAAAGTTTAGATGGAATGTTGTATTTGTATGATATTGTTTGTTTTTGACGGGAACTGAAAGATGTTGTGCTGTGCAGTTTTATTTTCTAAAAATGTGTAAATTTACTCTAAAATGAACAATAGTTGTAGGATATCGATAGTTTTTTTAATTATGTGTTTTGTGAGAAATGTGAACTGTATAGTCGAATGTGGCCTTCCGAGTTGTCACAAGAACTCCATTGCACTAGCTGATAACCTACAGTTCAGCTGTGCTACACATAGGCTTAAGAAAATGAAGAAACCACATTATAATCTAAGATCTGGCTTAAAGGCCTAGCTGCCAAGCCATAAATCTAAATAAAATATGACATTTTTTCCACAGGTATCAGGGCTCCCGATTCGGAACGGCATCATCCACGCGGGGGAAGTGGCCTCCATGGCCCTGGCGCTGTTGGGGGCCACGAGGGCCTTCCGCGTCAGGCATCGCCCCGAGCACCGACTGCTGTTGCGTGTCGGCATACATTCCGGTAAAACCAACTGTACAGTTTGTTCATTTGTTCTTGTTTGTACTGGTGAATGCTGGTGTTTTCTTGTAGTAGGGTGAAGAAAATACACCTTGTTGCTTATAGGGTTATTCATGTAGTAGTTCAGCTTGGATGCTGATCCCTGGGTTCAACTTAATAGTGATTGAAGTCGTATGTTACGACTAAGAGCGATGTAATAACAACTCGATTACAAATATTTGTGAGCATTATTTATACTAATATTAAAGTAGCCTAGAGTAGGCCGCAGCATCACCAGAACAGTGTACGTTATACCGTACACCAACATTACCTAGAAATGTTTTTAACTGACATGGAGAGGGTTATATTTTTGTTTATATGATTTTACCCTTTTAACTATTTAAAGGCAAAGCTGTGATAGCTTTTTAAAATATGTCAGTTCAAATGCTGACCTTGAAATGTGCACCAATTAGCAGACCCAATATGCATATTGTTACAGTTATTATAATGTAGACAGTGAAGGAAAGCATCGTGATAAAACCTATCTATCGAGATAACCGATGTATCAAACCGGATAATGCGCGTTGGACAACAGTGGCAGGAAAACTGATAGTTTCCCCTTTAAAACAATAGGGAGGCTAGAGTAAATGAACTCATTATATTTTGTACTGGGATATGCCCGCGACTTCGTCCACGATTGACTTGATATTCCCAGGACACAAAGTACCACAGCATTAAAAAAAAATGTAACCTATCGTTTTAGTGGAAACAGTGTCGGAATAAGCTAGTTTTTATGCATGCGAACAACTTCAAACCGCTGCCGAGAAAATTCCCGCAGGATTCCCGGTATAAAATATATCACACATTTTATTACATTAAATTTGCTATCAGCCAGTAACAAAACTGCATTGAAATTCTTTTTTTTTTCAGTCTGACCCTTTTAAATCATTTCCAGAAAAAATCCCGGGATAAAAAGTGGCGCAGATTTTAAGTCCAAAAATATTCTGTCGATCAGCGAAAACCGCCTCGAAATCGGCTCCGTAGTTTTTACGCGAATCCCGAACAGACAAGAAATCTAAAAAAAATTGCATCATATTTTCCATCATTTACATAGTCTATATAAGCTGTTTGTTTTAAATAGCTTCATTGTACAGACACGGTATGTTTAGAATTTTATAATATAAAATTTTATATTATATAATTCTAAATCATCATCCTTCTCCTCAATCATCCTTTTCGATATCAAACCAAAATTTCTTGACTTGCCTGTTCTTTCGGGACATGGCGGAGGCGGCCCGTACAAGCGGTAGACTTTTTAGCGTTTGTCTTCTATGTCATGGACATGATGACTGCCATGGAATATTGGCAGTACTTATCTATATTATAACATTCTAAACTTGCCGTGTCTGTACATTGAAGCTATTTAAAAAAACAACTGGAATAGACTATGTAATTTTTTCTTTTTATCTCTTGTCTGTTTATCTGTTTGTTCGAGATTCACGTAAACACTAGTGAACCGATTTCGATGCGGGTTTCGTTGATCGACAGCAAATTCTTAGAGTTAAAAGTCTGCGCTACTTTTTGTCCTGGGAATCCCGCGGGATTTTTCTCAGGGGTGGTTACTAATAGTTCTGGTGCATAAATATTTGGTTCTTCTGACAGTTTTCACTAAAACAATACCTTACATTCGTTTCTAAATGCAGCGGTACTTTATATCCTGGGGATCCCGCGGGAATTTCAAGTCAAGTGTGGACGTAGTCGCGGGCATATCCTAGTTATAGATAATAACATTCTTAAGCGTCTATTTAATTTGGTCTCTTTTATCGCAAAGCTGGCCAACAGGCAAACAGACCCGCTAATGGAAAGTGGCTACCGTCACCTACAGACGTTTGCAACACCAACACCAATGATAAAACGGACACGTTGCCGGCTTATAAGTATGAGATAGATGAACCACACAGGAGGCATGGGATAGAGAAAAGGGTGATAGCATTGGAAACACGGGATAGGATATTACGATAGGGGAGCGGGGAAATGGGCCGTTGAAACTCACTCACCGTGTAAAACACGTTTAGATCTAATTTAACCGTTTCATGCCGATATTCTGTTAGAGCGTGGTACCACGACGATCGGCCCAACCCAGCGACCTGGGGCCCAATTCTGCTATTTCAATATCTTGGCGTTGCGAAGATATCCAAAGTACAATTCCAATGCGATAGTATCACAAATTCGTATTCTACTAAATGCAAAATGTCTTCTCGATATCGTCGCAGCAAAATAATATTAGAAAAATGAGACATAGTTTTAGTCTGTAAGTTCTTTTTTGTATTGGTGCACAATAAAGAGTTATTGATTGATTGATTGAAAAAAAATGTTACTACCATTTTGGTGTTAGCCAAAATGAATATTGAATATCGTGCCACGGGCACACCATTGGAGTTAACGGAATACCGAAATCAGGAAAACCTACGATTGAGACGATAAGTGTCCGGAGATTTGGACTAGATAGTAATAGCAGAATTGGGCCCCAAGTACTTAAGATAATGATTCCAGCATGGCTCAACCACATTAATTTTAAAAGTTTTACAGAGGAATTTATTGCTTGTTGGCAGGTCCAGTGTGCGCAGGCGTAGTGGGGCTGAAGATGCCTCGGTATTGTTTATTCGGGGACACCGTTAATACAGCCAGTCGTTTCGAATCAACAGGAGCTCGTAAGTTTTGTACCTTAAATACTTGTATAGTTAGAGAAATAAATGTATACTTATATAGATATACCTATTGAAATTATAGGATTAGAACTAGGAGATCATAAATGCGAATAATAATTCAGTTGTCTTGACAATCGAGTCCGAGTAACTTGACAGAAAAAATCATGAAGAAACTTTTCTTTTGATTTTTCTTTGACGAGAGACATCTGTTTTACTAATTTCGTTGTCTCATTAACTCTATATCTTATTATGTGATTACAGCCTTAAAAATCCACTGCAGCGCAGCGTGCAAGTCCCTATTGGACCAACTGGGCGGTTATATACTCGAGGAGAGAGGAATAGTGTCGATGAAAGGGAAGCGAGACCAAATGACGTACTGGCTGAGGGGCGAAGAGGCGGGCGCGGCCGCGGCGAGGACGCGCCGCCGCGCGAGGACGCAGGAGGAGCCCGCGGCAGACGTCAGAAGGGGCCAGAGGAGCTCGCTAAAAAGCAAGAACTGGAAGAATCAGGTCGGCGGATTGCACCGGTGAGTACATCATCTTCGACTTTTTAAGTAGGACTGCACCACTGTTCTCTACGTATTATTACAATGGACAGGTTGTTTAGTGTTCGTCAATATGGGCCCCGTAACTCCTTTGAATATATTTCGCTATATCTTAGTTTCGAATTTATCCATAGAGGCCCACTTGAAAAATTCACCTGTATAGGTAATTAGGATAGTCCTAATTTTGAATGGACCTTTTACGATCAAATTTAAAAACTGGCAAGGCACTTATCAACCAAGCCATTTACCAACTTCTATTTTAATATTTCAGATGTTGCAGTTTAGAATCTCCAAAAAAGTTGCGTTTTGCATCAGGAAACCATTTAGAATCGCACACGGATAACGTGATGCATCACCGCAGTGACGAATACTTAATGGAAGTGAGTAATGCTCCATTCCGGTTCGGTATTATAATACATGAAAACCTGTTACGGTAACTCAGTATTCATTTTACAGCCCGTCGGTGAGAATCGTGTGCCAGCACAACGCACCGATTTATTGGAAGCGCCGAATCTACGGCAAGAGTACACCAGCGTGTCGTGCCCCATAATCGAGCACACGGAATGCCCCCTACCGAGTAAGAACGCCGAGCCGCCGATGGCGCACGAGGTCAAGGCGTGCGACATCAAGCTGGTGATCAACGGGCACTCGTACGAGGCGGAGGCCGGGGTGCCGCTGCTCGCCGACGCCTGACTCCCTCGACTCGCACGCGTACTTAATAGCCACCTAGTCAAACGAGCGAGGACGCGCCCGCTCTGCCTTCGCGCGGGGCGACAACGTGATCCACGTCAGTATTATATTAAGAGACCTCTGTCGATAGAAATTATTTAATAACATTAAACTCTTATTTCACAATTTACGGTAACATCGTTTTAATCACTTACACATATTATTTACAAGAGCGGCTCATATACATATAGGCGTCTAAATATACATGAATGGATATCGGTACGGGGTGTGGTTGGCGCTCAGACGGCGGACTCCCTGTCGAGGAGCGGGGGCGCGCGGCGCAGCGAGGAGGCGGTGCTGCGCGGGGGCCCGCCGAAGAAGCCGAGCAGCCACGAGGGGATGTGCAGCCGCGGCTTGCGCTCGCTCTTGCCCTCGGCGACGTTCTCGAGCGAGCGCCACCGCTTGTAGAAGTCCACGTAGGTGGAGTCAGCCACCTTGCGCCGCGGCCGCTCGAGCCGATTGTACAGGCTGCACTTGCGCAGCAGCGGGCTCTCCTCCGGCTTGGGGAGGCCGTCGTTCGCCGCGCCCACCACGCCACCGTTGAACACGGCGTCGCCGGACACCGTGGCTACGGCCACCACCGCCTCCGCGTCCAGCGAGCGCGTCGTCTGCTGCCTGCGCAGACGCTCCTCCCTTTTGTTCTGCAGTGGCATCGGTAAGACGTCGAGCGATTGCGCGCATCGCAACGAACACTTGCCGCACGCTACGCCAAACCCGGAGCCGGCGTCCTCGAACGCCGTCGATGACGCAATAGAACTCAACGCTTGTCTGAAAAATTAAAAATATAAGATTACGTGATACAGGAAAAATGTATCAAATAGAAAATGGGTTCATTGACATTATTTACCTGGTCTTTGGCACGTTGTCCTTGAGGCGTCGCTGCGGTGGTGGCGTGCAGGTGGAGTGCGCGGGCAACGAGCAGCGGGAGCCGCGCGTCGGCCCCTCCGACTCGCCCGCGCGGCCCCCGCTCGGCGCGCGCTGACGCACGCCGCCGCCGCCTGATCACACAAATAGCTCACTTATCAACATTACAAAATTCCCGTAGCAAAACAGAAAAATAAGAATTAGATTTCGCTCACATTTTGATTTATTTATTTATTTTGTGAATTAAAATAGATTTTGATTATGTAACACGCTGACAACTACAGTACATCATAAAACTAGCCATAAAAAAATGATGGCTTAAACACCGCTTAGCTCCCGAAATACTGATGCTAAATGAGTAACATTATGCTGCTTACTTATATTATTTAATACGTTACTTGCTCGAACTAGAAATGCATTTTGTCTAGAGTTAGTAGAACTACAAGGTATTATATTTTTTTATTATATGACATTACTTGCAAATTGTTACATACAGACTTGGCCGGAACATTAAACATAATTTTACTTAATAGATTATCAGACAAAATAATTTCTTGATATTGAACATACATCCATTTTAATAGATTGAAATTGATCGGATATTATCATTATAAACATCAGAATGCGCATTATTCTTGTTCTAGAATCTATGTTCCATACTAAATTAATTTAATGGAAAAATAACATAAACATAACCGATCTCTAACGATTACGAACCGATGTAACGAATAATAAATACGTTACTTATAAAAAAATATAATAATTATTTATCGGTAATTTATTTGCGGTTACGCTATAGTTTTATTCAACGCTTCAATACTATAGCTACAAATGGATAACACAACTCTGAAAATTGTAAATTTCTTAAATGCTGCGAATGTTTGTGAAAGAGGTTTTATGAAATCTTTTTCCCATTATTCTACTTGAACAATGTGACCGCGTACCAGAGAGGGACGGGTGTCGCGAATCAGTGAGCCTCGGGCTCCTGCGGGGGCGGCGGAAGAGGGGCCGCTCCTCGCCCTCCACCGGCCGCTTTTGAATCGCCTTCTCAGTGGCCGCCACTAGCCAGTAGGTTTGGAGCTGAAACAAGTATACGTATCCAATTTTAATTAACATATCAACATGAACATCAATAAATTCACAAACCTGTAGCCAAGGGTTTAACGCGTTATTTGAGATGCGACATTGTTAATGGTGTTAAACAACTCGCCTCTTCCCTATTAATATTATAAATGCGAAAGTAACTCTGTCTCGTACGTCCGTCCGTCTGTCTGTTCCGTTTTCACGGAAAAACTACTGGACCGATTTGGCTGAAACTCAGTATATATATGTAATTTTAATACGGAGGGTGGATAAGGGATACTTTTTATCCTGGATAATGGAATAGATTTTGGTATTTTGTCCTTTTGGTCCTTTTAGTCCTTTTTGTCATTTTTTGTCCTGTTTATCCTTTTTGTCCTTGTTATCTTTTTGTCCTGTTTATCCTGTTTGTCTGTTTTTGTCCTTTTTGTCCTTCTGGTCTTTTTTTGTCCTTTGTTTTTTTCTTTTTTATCCTTATTATCCTTTTTTTCCTGTTTGTCTTTTTGGTCCTGTTTGTCATTTTTGTCCTTTTGTCCTTTTGTCTTTTTTGTCCTTTTGGTCCCTTTTGTCCTTTGTGTCTTTTTGTATTTTTGTCCTGTTTGTCCCGTTTTGCCTTTTTGTCCTGTTTATCCTGTTTGTCCTTTTTATCATTTAAGTAGTTTTCATAGACGGGGAGTAGATAAAGCTAGGACGGCTTGAAATGGAGGATGAAAGTTTGGATGAGACCAATTATTTCTCAAGTTTATAGATATAAAAAATTATCGTGTATAAAAAATGCGATAGTAACTCGATTTGTCTTTCTATTAAGCTTTCACGGAAAAAAATTACTAAGAATACTGGATTGGTTTTGTTATAATTTTGTTTAAATGTAATTTTAATACCGAGATAGGACATAAATACTTTTTATGTCGGGAGATGGAATAATTTGCGATATAAAATGAAATTAATGTTCTGGGTGCAAATAGCACTAACATAAAAATGTAATACAATGTAACCTGTATTAACTGCCTACTCTTTAAACAAAAAGCGCGCACTAGAGGTTGACCCGGGTAAACTCTAGTTGTTTCAATAACGTGATAAGTAACACAAATGTTTTTTTTAATTTGATAATTAAAATCCCCCTTTCCGATTTCATTGTTCTAAAAACGTGCTATCTTTTACAATGCGATGTATATTGATAGTAAAAAAGTTATTCGTTGCGATACAATTATTTTTCGAGGGTTAGAAAACTATTATCTAAAATTTCAATTTTATGATAACACATTATTGACGCAGAGGCGAATTACACTTTTAACATGAAAATGTGCACTTACTTCACCTTTGCCCTTGATCGGTATAGTGCCCCTTGGCTCGACGACGTACCCTCCGATCTTGTCGAGCGCCTGCTTGCAACTCGGCGATATGTGTATGCGCAGCGGCTCCCCGTTCGACTCCATTCGCGACGCCGTGTTCACAGTGTCGCCGAACAGGCAGTAACGAGGCATCGTGAGCCCCACAACGCCCGCTACCACCGCGCCTTTACACAAAGATATCAAAGGATCATACCCTTTCCAAGCATTTGTTTCACTTTTGACAGCTCGATGACGGATCAATTAGTAATTAATGTCTTAATGCGTTACCAATTCGATTTGTTATAAAAATAGACTCCATTTATAAATAAGTTTTAATCAATTTAACTTTCGATTTATTTACGTATAGTGTCGATGGATTAATAATCTGTGCGTTACATGACTCACAGAACATAACTATTACGTCACCCACAACAATAAAGTACGACAATTGTGTTATTTGTTTCATTTGGGCTTTACTGTACAAGAAATATATAACTTGATAGACGTACAAACGTCAAAAGTAAAAAACGCTTGAAAACAGTATAAGTGTTAAATTTTAACTCTAAAATGTACTCTCGAAGTATAACGAGTGGAAATAATAACTTTTGTTTTCTTACTTTATCATTCCACGACACTAAATAAATAATAGGCAGACCAATACACACATTGCATATCCCCAAGCTAAGCAAGTTATGCTTGTGTCATAAGTAATTTATAACGAAACACTCAGACCGATCCCAGACACTCAGATCACAGTAAATAACGGAGTTCGTTTTAAGAAATTTACTATGCTAGGAATCGAATCCGAAACCTCTGCGTTCCAGTGAACCAGGGCGACAAATGCTTAGCTGACTAAACCACTGAGACAGCGAATCAACACTTGTTACATTTTGATGATACAGAATGTATATATTCAAATATTTACCGCCATTTTACCTTAAGCGACATTTGGACCAGTATATCTTTTATTGCTGAAGTCATTTTAAACTATTATTTTGTTTTAAAACTTTCACTTTCTGATTCAGGAGGGTCTTGTCTAACTAAAACTGAAATTCTTAATGCAAAATAATAGTTTAAAATACCGTTTGTAACTAAACATACTTAGATCCAAATGTCGCTTACGATAAAATGTCAGTAAAGGCTCGATATTATACAACGTGGTAGAGCCATGCTGGAATCATAATCTTGGTGACAGCCCTTAGAGCCGAGTCGACAGGTACAATACCACGCTCTCGCAGAATGTCGGCGTGAAACTTTCCAAGCTGTGATCTGTCTAAGATTTACTAGCTAAATAATGAAGCATACAGGTTATATATATGCATACGCGCTATTTGAAGAAAATAGCGGAAAATTTCATCCATGACCCCATGTCAATAGTCTATTCGTTCTCTACGCTATAAAGAAGTAATACAGAGGAACTTCAATTTAAACATAGAAAATTAAAAGGTATGGTAGTCTTATAATTATAATGTAATATTGGGCCATAAACTTCCAATACTGAGCTCGGGTCTCCCTATTTCTATTCTAGGGTAACCGACGATATTATAGCCGGGAGTTTTTGGCGGCAACTGAAAGAAGATGTTATGCTGTGCAGTTTTATTTTCTAAAAATGTGTAAAATTAATTACTCTAAAATGAGAAATAGTTGTAGGATATTGTTAGTTTTTGAATAGTAATTATGTGTTTTTGTGAGAAATGTGAACTGTATAGTCAAATGTGGCCTTTTGAGTTGTCACAAGAACTCCGTTGAATGGCTTCAGTTGATAACCTACAGTTCAGCTGGGCTACAGATAGGCTTAAGCAAATGAAGAGACTATATTGTAATCTAGAATTTGACTTAAAGGCCCAGCTGCCAAGCCATAAACCTAAATAAATAATAATAACGATATTATAGCCAACACGCTTGTCCAAGGCGACGGGTTTCCCGATGTGCAGGTTCCATCACGATGTTGCCCTTCACCGACGATACGTCATAGCACATATTAGGACAGAAAAACAGCCTTAGTGGGGCGTTTCCAGTTCATTCTCCCAAAACAAAACTTACCAGTGTGTATTCCTATTCTTAATTTTAAAATTTCATTTGGTCTATGAGATATTTTGTGACTCTTAACAGCGTTTAACAGCTCTAACGCCATGGACGCTATTTCGCCCACGTGCCTATCGTTGTTCCTTATCGGCAGACCCGAAACCTGTCAATAGTAACCTCTAGTTAATTTAGGTACCCACATTCTACAATAAATTCTAAATAAAATGTTCATATAACATAGCGGTTAATAAAATACTTTATTATTATAATAATTTTAATATATCATGATAGTAGAAATAGTTTTTATTGATGTTTTAAATAATATAATTACTATATTGACTCGTTAAAGATATGACGTCACAACATGCTACGGCCGTACAAAATCTACGCGAATTCGACATTTTGTAAGATGATAAAAAGCATTTTAGTTGTTTTGAATGTCAATCACTTTCTTTTTACCAAACTTATTGGTTGGTTTACACGTATTAAGAATGTAAATTTTAAGTATTAACATTTTTCTTAGTAAGTGTCAAACTTTCGCTATTTTGTATAGTTTAGGATATGGCCCTGAAGACCCACTTGAAAATTGTAGCCATGTCACTTAAAATATACTTATACTTAATGAATATAAACCGTCCATAATTAAAAGATCATTTAGAAAATCATAAGTAAAAACGCTTACCACCATGTAGGCGTCTCCTATAGTCTCTACTTTATACACGTCGTAACCTCTAATAATTCTATCAAAAACTGTATATAAATCGTTGAGGAAGTTGACCACTTGCAGAGGCGTGCTTTCGGCGGACATCGCCGTGAAGCCCACGATATCGCTGAAGTAAATGGTCACCGAGTCAAAGGACTCGGGTTCGACCCCCTCGCCGGTCGTCAACCGATGCGCGACTGATCTGTAACAATGGCAGACAGTTTCAATCTCAATTCCTACACCTTCCAAATAAAAGGTATATCATGTAGAAAATATTTATACAAAATCACATTACTTAAATTATCTAACAAACCATAACATTATTATATATTATACACGATATGCCATGTTAACGATGACGAGTCAGTCAGTCGCGCCTCTGTCACGCAAAGGTGTGTAAATGAAGGGAGAGATACTTTGAAGCCAAACATGGCTCTGATTGGTTAATTAGAATGGCTACAATTTAAATAATCCCAAAGTATTTAATTTGTGCACTATCAATTTCCTGCATACTAATAATAATTCCTATTAATATTATAAATGCAAAAATATCTTTGTCTGTTTGTTACGCTTTCACGGAAAACTACTGGACCGATTTGGCTGAAACTCTGTAAATATTCGATGCCGTGAATGAACATAGGATACTGTTTATCCCGAAAAATGGGATCGTTTCCGGGATAAAAATATATTTGTTTGTTATGCTTTTACCGAAAAACTTGGACCGATTTGGCTGAAAATCGGTATACATGTAATTTTAATACAGAGGGTGGACAGGGGATACTTTTCATCCCGGATAATGGGATAGATTTATGTAAGGGCTATCCCAAACTGTAGGATAGGTTTTGTTTTTCTTTTCATTTTTTTGTCATTTATGTAGTTTACAGATAAATAGACGGGAGATAGATAAATAAAACGTTAAAATTTATAGACATAAAAATTATCACCTATAAAAAAAATGCAATAGTAACTCGATCTGTTTGTCTGTTAAGCTTTCACGGATAAACTACTAGGAGTGATGGATCGGTTTTGCTGTAATTTTGTTTAAGTGTAGTTTTAATAGAGAAAATGGATATAAATACTTTTTATGCCGGGAGATGGGATAGTTTGCGATATAAAATGAAGTGAATCTTCCGGGAACAAAAAGCAGTAACATAAAATTTAATACAATGTAGCCTATATTATGCCTGCTCTTTAAACAAGAGGAACGGCCTAGAGTTTGACACGCGGCTGCGCCGCGGGGTAAACTCTAGTTAGTGAATAAACGTTATACTTGCACAATAATTGTGCGATGCATATCGAACACTTCGCTGATGTGGGGTTACTTAACGTGGTCGCGGAAATCGGCTTGCCACGACCTCAATATGCATCAGCGGACGCCACATCCCACACTCGATTGTCATCTAGCATAGCTTACCGTGAAATTAATATATAGCCAAAAAGTATTGTGTTTATATTCCCATTAAGTGGCATCGCGAACAATAATAATATTTTAAGGCACATTAGATTTAATTTAAAAGTATGCAAACATTAATGCAACATTTTATTCGCAGCGCGTATAATCCGCGTCAATAGTTAACGATCTTTGTAAATTTGCTACATAAGGTGGACCTGTAGCTGATTTTGTATGAAAAATGTTACTGTGCAACCACTTGTTCCGAAGAACAGCTGCTAAATTTTGTGCATGGAGCCTATAAGCGCTTCCAGTTTATCTATAACTTACAGCTTGAGTTTTTCATATATTCTAATTATCTCGACTCCGTGAACACAGCATAACGTGCTTAACTCATGCAAAATATTTACAAAAATACATAATATATTTACTATACAAAATAACTACTACAACATTATAACAACAGGGTATCAAATCCGCTTAAAATAATATACAAAAGTATTACCTCGCTTTGCAATGATACCACACCGTTTGTTGGCCTAATGTGCACAAGGCGGCATGCCATTCGCTCTAACTACTATTTGCAATCTAAGAGTGAGAGATGCCAATAAAAAAAGTCCCACACGAAAGAAAAGTTCTAAAAAGAGAAAACGCCTTCCGAAAGCAACAACACTTCAAGTACATAATGTGAACAAAAATCTCCAACACCGACAACGAGTTGCCTCTCAAACTGCCATATTACCCCAAGCAAGCTCTAAAACTACTCAAAAGATGTGTTAATAAAAAAAGTGAGCCACAATAACCAGTCTCCATGTCCGAGAGTGATATTGTCAACCGGCACCTGTGTTGTAAGGCAAACCATATTAAACTACAATCACCAATAAGGAGTTAATTACCTCGAAAACATTTTCACGACATTTCTATAATGGATTCAACCTCCACATCTGGAAAAGAACACAAGTACAACAAAGTGAATACATTTACAGGTTTGTTTTTTTTCTCAAGAGGATGTACAACTGCTTTACATCGAGTCCATGGTGATTTGGCAATCGGACTTATCTCGCTTACACAATGTATTCACTTCTTTAAAATATTTTTTATACGCATGTCCTAGAATTGCCCTAAAAATTTTTTGTAAAAAGAACGAAAGTCAGCATTCATCAAAAATATTTAAAAGTAAAATCTTTACATCATACTAGAATTTATTATGTAACCCCTATTTATAAACAGGTAAAGTTTTCAAGTGGGCCTTCAAGTCAAATCCTCAACTATGCTAGATAGCGAAAAACACTCAAAAGGAATTCCGAGGCCGATTTTGACGAAAACCAAAATGGTATCACTACATTTTTGAAAAATCAGTTACCCTTGCCAGGAATCGAAGCGGCTGATTTTGAAAAAATAACCACACCTGTATTATTGTGCTACAAAGTGTACAAAGCGTAGTGTAGCTTGTAAGAATTAATTTCTTTGAAGGAATGTCAAACGGCAAAACAAGGGAAAGGGTTATTGTTGAACAAAATGGTCTATTTTCTATACATTAATTAAACATCAAACTGCGCCGATCATTAGACCACACCTCATTTGAACGTAATCAATGTTTCCATTCACTGATTTGACGTATCGGGGTAAAATAACGTGCGTTTCGAATGTTAATTTGGAGCCATCCATAAATTAGGTCACACGGTAAGGGGGTCAACGTAGTGCGACATTGTAGGACAACAGGTACGAGGGGGTCCTATATTCGTGACGTCACATTTCCAAATATATACGCTTTAAAACATGTTTGAACTATTAACGAAATATTTTAACTTTATCTGTATAAGCATAGTGTTTCAATTGAAGTATAATAATACAGTTGTGTTTATTTTTTCAAAATCAGCCGATTCGATTCTTGACAAAGGTAAGTGATTTCTCAAAAATCTAATGATTCCATTTAAGTTTTCGTCAAAAGCGGCCTCGAGACTCCTTTGAGTGTTTACGCTGTCAAGCATAGTTTAAGATTTCCCCATGAAGGCGCACTTGAAAAATTCACCTGTATATATGTAGGATACAACTTCCTGTATTGTTATCCATTTAATAATTCGCGTCTAAATAAGGCGATTACCAGAATGGTAGTAGTCATAAAGGTTAAAGAGAAAAAATAGATTTTAGTAGAAAATCTTGCTCAATATATCTGAATTAGCATTACTTTTGCCACAGACTTTTATATTTTACATCAAGTCATTTATTAGGGTTCCGTAGCAATGGCTACGGAATTCCCAATGGGGAGAAAACTGATTTGTTATAAAAACAACATCAATCCATCAAAGTATCTTTGTCAATCCCAATTATTTTTCTCAGAACACTTTATGGGTCTAAGTCGATAGAATTTAAAATGAAGTTGTATTATATATGCCAGTACACAATGCTGTAGTCAATTCAAGAAAAAAATAAAAATTAGGGCTGGCTGCCACATGTTAATTTCTTTGCTTTTTCAGTAACATAGGCTTGTAGGTTATTATTTGTTACTCAGATTTTAAAATATGATAATGATGTTCATAAATTACTTTTTTATTTAGGGTTAGGGAATATTCACCTTCAAAGTCGTTAACATTGCGTCGTCATCTCCTTTCTAACTTTTAAAAACTATATATGGAAAATTCTGAAAGCTAAGGTGCTAGATGCCAAAAATGCTTTCAACAAAAAATTGTGTTAATGTGATCCATCGAGTAATTCTTCAGAGATGGGGTATTTGATTAAATGCTTCGTTTAGTAGCCAAATGAGAAAAACAATGATATTAATATCCTCAAAGCCTTCATTGTACATAAATTCATAGGCACTTAGTAGATTTTGTACATCATATATCGATTTTTATCGTATGTGAGAAACAAATGGTAACTTGGACTTAATGTAAACCAGTGCACACACTGCGTTGTGAATCAGGTGTGATACAGCTTGTTGTATTTGCGTCTTTCTTTACGGGGCCCTTATTTATATAAATAACACCAAACATTTAAAATCCGTTGATTAGTAAACAACAACAGTTAAGAGAAACGGAATAGGGATGTTTTGCTTAAAGCTATACATTGAAATGCAGAGGCGGTTTATTAACCTAGCGCAGCAAAAATCCGTGTAACATTGCGTATATTACAAGTTATATATGCCAATTTGTGCACAATTTCAGTAAATCTATCCAAATATATAATTCCATACTAACATAAATCTATCTATAGTAAAATTCTAAAAATGCCCTGTGTGTACATTGAAGCTATTAAAAAAAACAACTGGAATAGACTATATAAAGGACGGAGAACACGATGCATTATTTTTTTAGATTTCTTGTTATTTGTTCAGGATTCACGTAAAACTACTGCGCCGATTTCGATACGGTTTTCGCTGGTTGACAGTTAATTCTTAGACCTGAAATCCGCGCTTTTTATTCCGGGAATCCCACTGGAATTTCAAGTCAAGCGTAGTCGAAGTCGCGGGCATATCCTAGTTTTTAATAAAAGTAGTATATTTGTTTCGGTCTTAGGAAAAACTGTTTATCACTGAATTTGATGTTTCTGTACTTTCAATAACGAGGATGAAGATATAAGACTTGAATCCGGAAAATGGGATAATTTACATGGTAAAGGATTATTCGAAGTACACCCAAAAGAAGTCAGTTGGAAAACCGTAAATAATTAGAAAGTCGTGCTATATTTAGTACTAGCCTCCCGTAAACATACTCAAATAAAAAAGCGATAACTTTGTCAAAATAGATAAAAAAATATACTCGTAGCGCACCTGAAAAACCGCCTCTGTTACTATAAACATTTACAATTTGTTAATAACACGTATGTACGGAACATGCAGACAACATTAGTGACCATTTATATATTATTTATATATTTTATCTACTATAAGATAATACACTATACGAAAACACAGTAAATCCACTTTATACGGATAATATATAGATAATGATTATTTTTAATATTTTATGTTTAACAAGGAATAATATGCGTTTTTATTTAGAGAACGAATTACATAATGTACTGATTGATATACATTAATTACTACTTTAATTTCCAAATACAATTGCACAATACTTAACAGTTAACACTAACGGTCTTATTCATAGAGTTAGAATAAGTTTGTACGCTTCTTTAAGAACCATAAAAAAACGTTCAAACTTATCCTAACTCTCTATGAATAAGAGACTTAAATTGATATTCACCAATCGTCACCAAAATCGTACCATTTTGCAATCTATACTTCGTTCACGATATGAAGGGTTATCGAATGACGTTAAAATATTTAATAATAAATATGTCAAAAACAAAACCGGAACTTAGATTTATCGGTAAGTTGTCTATAGCGCCTTCGATTGAAGTATGAGATTTGTACTTATACTGTAAAAGAAAAAACCTAGGAATATCAATAGCCAAAAAAAATGTATAAGCTTCTGAATCCTACTTTTACTAGAGGGCGCCACAATATATTTTTTTATTGCAGTATAGGTTCGCTTTTAACGATGATTTCGCCGACATTGAGTGGACTGTGGAGATATGATCTAGGATGGAGCAGTGAGTTCCACTCTTTTGCGTTGCGCATAATGTAGGTGGAAGTGAAGCGTTTTCTTTTCGAAGTCTTCTTTTGCACTTTGACATACAAAAGCTATCTATTATATTTTCCACATTTTTCAAACGAATTAATTGAATAATACCAGCCATTAAACGTCCCATTGCTGAGCTCGGACGCCCCGTTTTATAGGGGGAACAAATTAATTGAAAAGAACTATAGTATTGTTACAACTTAGACTCCGACAAAGACAAATACACGTACAGATCTGTAAAAGTACATTTTATTACCTGTCGGCATTTGAACTAATTGTAATCCTTTTATGATCGTCTTCTTTTGTTCACTTTATTTATTGACATACGTTTCTAGTTATTGTGGAGAACGGTCCATTGTCCTATTGTACTCGTTTACGGCCGCTCAAGAGCATCATTAGCCACGTGTTGCGAATTATGAATACAAGCTAATTCTAGGAAAATAGGTCGACGTTGCCGGGCGGGCACATTTGCATTCGTGAAGTATAAAACGATGGCCTGATTGAGAGAGGGGGGCAGTTGAGCTACAACTACGATCAAGGCGTGACGTGTGTACATTCGGGAATCTAATATTGACGAACTTTGCGCGTTTTATTGAATTACAACCTTCTGCTTTACGTTTGGATTTGTTGTGTTCTGTTATATTTGTAGCTGTGTTATATGTGTTTGTATAGTTCTAATAAAATCTATAATCATTCTAACGGTATGTTTAATTCGAGTCCCGCGAACTCGTAACAGTATTATGACTAAATATTTAACTGAAATTATTTAAACATGTATTCATGTAAACTATTAAATAATATAGTTTTTGTTAATTCAATAACAATTTCATAACAGACTTATATAGCTTATATATTATATATTCTATTGAAGATTTTCTGTACAAAAACGTAAGAGAAGAATCTGTGGCGCCCTATGGAAATGTAGCATATCAAGACGTTTTTCGAGTTACATTTCTTACTGAGCCATTATTATTATGATTATATTTAATTCAATTTAACAATTTAATACACTACAATCCCCATATATAATTTGGTAAAAATGTTAGAAAATACTAGTTTAAATGCATGTAATACATTTTAGAATAATTTATTCATAACAATAATGATTAGTCTTTTCTATAATAATTAATAATATTTCAAATTTCACATCAGTCACAGTATCAAAATGACTTAACGTCGAAACTGCTTAATGCTTCATATAGTGAAACGAGTGCAGGGCCTGTTGCCTGTATAATATCTTATATGAAGTAAACACCAATTTATTGCAACTCTTAAGTTACTAGATAATTTTATTATATTCACTTACTTTGGTAGCATCCTGTGTAACAAATCTTCGGTCTTTTGCTTTTCCTCTATCAGTAGCCTTGTTCTCTCGTTTACTAATTCCTCCAAATTATTCGCATACTTCTCCATCATGTCCATCATTTGGTCCATAATGTTTCTTGATCTAAACAGATAACAAAATTATAAAACACTCTTGTATCTCTGTAAATTGAATACTATTAAACATATAAAGTGTATCCGAAGATTGAGGGGCACATGATGGTTTTTAAAATAATTCACTCCCATATATCGGCAAAAGCGTAATAAAACGTTATAGTATAGTTTTTATTACCCGTTGTTTTATTTGAAAGTGTAGCCGTCGACCATTACCAAATATTATCATAGGCACTAGTAGAATTGACAAAAATGATTATGGTTTAATATTTTATACTGAATAGTTAAATCCCTAATAATATTGTTACATGCCGTCAAAGATAAGCTGCTCAGCCCATTGTAAGCGCAGCTGTTTGTCCTCCTGGATTAGGGAATCCTTTGTGTTTTGAATTTGTAACATGCTATTGTTTTTCTACTTGTTTTATAACCATCATTAGCGTCGAACTAATCCTTATTGTTGTTTTCGACTTTGTGGACGTTCGCAGGTGTGCAAATTAATATTTCTTAGAAACTCAGTGTGCACCTCCAATTCCTTTGTATTGTGTAGTTAGTATAAGACGATGCCCGAATGGAGGGGCGGGGGCAGTCAAGCGACGACTACGAAGCGAGTAAGAAGTTTTCTAGTAGTCTCGATTAACGATATAAACGACGAACTCTGCGCGGTCAAATTGTATTGAATCGTGCAGTGTGAACTGGTTGTATCCAGTTTTATTTGTATTTGTTTTTATACGTGTTTGTACAGTTCTAATAAATTCTATAGTAGTTTCAACGGCATTTTAATTCGAGTCCTGTAGCTCGTAACAATATTATAAATGCGAAAGTACCTCTGTCTGTATGGTCCGGAAAAACTTCTGGACAGATTTGGCTGAAACTCAGTGTATATATATATATATAAATATATATATATATATATATATATATATATATATATATATATATATATATATATATATATATATATATATATATATATATATATATATATATATGTGTGTGTATATATATTCGATACTGAGGATGATCATCCCGAAAAATGGGAATCATACTTTTCATCCGGAAAACGACTAATGGAATAAATTTATGTGGAAGGGGAGATTATCCCTAATGGGATAAATTTAGTAAAAATTAGGATAGGTTTTTATTTTGTGATTTGCCATTGTCGTCATTTTGGTTAATTTGGTCGATTTGGTCGATTTGGCAGATTTGTCCGATTTGGTCGATCGATGTGGTCGATGTGGTCGATGTGGTCGATGGTCGATGTGGTCGATGTGGTCGATGTGGTCGATGTGGTCGATGTAGTCGATGTGGTCGATGTGGTCGATGTGGTCGATGTGTTTGGTGTTGTCGATGTGGTCGATGTGGTCGATGTGGTCGATGTGGTCGACGTGGGCGATGTGGTCGGTGTGGTCGATGTGGTCGATTTGGTCGATTTGGTCGATTTGGTCGATTTGGTCGATTTGGTCATTTTGGTGTACATATGTAGTTTTAATACCGAAAATCGGCATAGATACTTTTCATTCGGGAGATGGGATAGTTTGCGATATAAAATAAAGTGAATCTTCCGGGGCAAATAACAGTAACATAAAAAAATACAATGTAACCTGTGTTGTAACCTCTTTAAACAAGAGGCACGCACTAGAGATTGACCCGCGGCGCAGCTGAGGGGTAAATTCGAGTTTGCTATATTTTGCACATAATGACATTCAACAAAATATACAATTTGGACCTTTAAGCGAAAACCCGTGTAGGAACGAAGACAGAATTTTAGGAGTTCTTACGGGCCGGGCCGCGTGTCTTAAAAGTCGACAAGACAACCCCTAAGCCAGATGGTAAAGCCTTTGCCTGTGTGTATGCTAACGCTAATCTAGAGATGTCGCCGTAAAAACCTTTTTTTATTTTAATATAGGAGAATGTCTTTTCTTGCGACACACACTCAGCTGCACGAGTGTGTGTGGAACTCTCGTTCCTAATGGCAGCGGTCCCTCTTCCAATGAAGGAAGAGACCGACGTACTACCCACGAAACCTACCTGCCTTCCGTAGAGAGAAATCACTTAGTAAGAAAGCAACAGGTTCTAGGACAGAGTCACTGCACTGTGACGTTCTAATATGCCAGATCGGTACTAACGCAGGGAAGCAGGTCTTTATTAAACCACTACGTAAAGCAGAGGTGAAGGTCCACCCCCGATACCCCTAATACTCCCGTAAACAGCGGCACTCTGTACCGAAATCATGGGAGTTGGTTCAGTGCATAAAGGTGTCTTCGAGCCCTCGTCTGTGGACGGCGGACGAAGGCCGTTTTATCCGTGCAGGAACGGAGAAAGAATACAATTTCCTGCGGCCGGGCGGCCTGTCGTAAGAGGCGACTAAACAATCCACAGCCAGGTGGTAGGGTATTTGCTCGACTGGATGGCGACCACCCCTGGTCTAGAGTATGCCGCCATAACAACCTTGTGTTGTGTTCCGGCATCAGTGACCAGGTTCCAGTCCTTTAAGAGAGCAGCAGCGCATTTGTAGCACCTCTGGTGTTGCAAATGTCTATAGGCGACGATAACCATTTTCCATCAAGTGGGCCGTCTGCCTGTCTGCTGAACTCCTGCAATAAAAATAAAAAAATGCCGCTTGCACCGTTCTCTCACTCTCTCGGCGGCCTCCTTTTGAGTCATTACTGACTCGCAAAAGGAGGAAACCGCCTGCCAATGCCGTAACAACCTAAGTTGTGTTCCGGTATCAGTGGCCAGATCCCAGGCCCTACTTCGAGGGTGGCAACATATAGGTACAGTTTTACACAACTTATAATTACGGTCGGCAGTTTTCGTTGACGAAGAAAAGTGCAGACCAGTATCCGACAAGTAAATAATCTATATTGAACTTTATTCGCAAGTTGCAGTACTGCTTGCTATGCATTCTTAGGTCTGTTCCGCCTACAAGATTCGTACACTGTCGAGCGCTAATAAAATTGGTCTACTACGCAGGTGCATCGGGAAGAATTTTATTAGTTGTGTAAAACTGTAGCACCTTTAGTCTTACAGATGTCTTTTTAACTTTCTTGTCAATCTCATTTAATTAAAGTTTTGACTGATTACTGGTCTACTTTTAAATATTAGAATGTTGGTCAAAAGCCTGATACAGTAGTAGTACACAAATTATAATTCCAATCGACAGTTTTCGTTTGCACAGATAAGGCAGATCGGTTTTCAACATGTAAATAATTAATCTATACTGAACTTTATTTACAAGCGTAAAAGGCAGAGTGTTGTTGCTATGTATTCTTAGGTCTGTCCGGCTTACACAATTCTTACAATGTTGTTTGTTGTCTATTCAAATTGGTCCACTGCGAGGTACGTCAGGAGGAATTATTAGTTGTGTAGACCTGTAGTAATTTCTTTGTCAAAAGGCTAGAAACGATTGACTTTATATTACACTCTCTGAAAAATTATGAAATTAGGGAGGAGTCATTTAATTTCATTTTTGTATTCTTCTTCTGTGGTATATATAACAAAGGAAATAACAAGAGTGAGTTGATAAATGTAAAGTACTAACTTTCCAGATTTGAGTTTCTTTAGGCGGCTTCTGATTGTGGGGAAATCTGGCCTTATGTTGGGGTCTTCGGCCCAACAGTCTTTGATGCACGAAATCACAAATTCCTCCGTAATGCCCTCCAGGATGCTAGTGTCGGGTCGAAACAACTCCTCGCCGTCCATCTTGGGCCTCTTTAAACGCTCTATTATGTCTGAAATATATGCAAAGGTGATTTGAATGACTAATTTCTAAAAAGTATAGTGAAGAAACATGTACCAAAAATGCTATATTGTGCCAAGATCAAATGACTGGTTAAAGAGACACCATCGTATCTTGTTGTAAGAATAATGGGGTGATTATTCATTGAAATTCGACACGTGGCCAATTTCTAAAAAATTTCTTCAGTTCTCAGCCAATTTTCGCTCGGAACATCTCAAACGACATGTGGCAGTACAAGCAGAATCAGACGATAGCTCAACGAGACGTCTTGAAACTAGCGAGAAGACAGGAGTAGAAAAATTTGATTCTTCAGAAATTTCTAGACCAGAAAAAGTTGATCATATGTCTATGTTCTCTAATGAAGGTAACGCCTATTACTCAATTAAAATGACACCAACACTTCCTTATCTTAGTGTAGCAGTGTAACCTTGCACTGGAAGTTCATTTTTTTTTAATAATTGTCTGATAAACACACCTTGTTCATTACAAAACTTGTATTTATAAATTTAATAATCACAACTAATACAATATCGATTAAATTCTTATACCTTTGGGTTCCATAGCCATTATTCCAAATGGACCTCGTCTAGCAATAATTTCATAAAGTATAATCCCAAAGGCATACACATCTCCCTTTTGTGTACCTCCCACATTCCCATTGGGATAGTCCAGTTCCCTTAATAATTCCGGCGACTTCCACAATAAGCCTGAAATTTAGAATGTTTTTATTTATGTTATAGTTTATTACACATAAGTCACAGCCAAAAAAAACTTGCCGAATAAGGGGAGAACGTTAAATATACGCGTTTTTGTATATAGACAGACATTATATTATATTGCACATTAAGTAAATACCTCACCTCTGTAATATTGATGTTCTCCAATAAACTCATTTCCGGCGCAACACCTTAATTCATGAAGACCAAAATCGGCAACCTGTAACAAAAATAAATATTATTTACCAGCTTCTTCTGCTTAGTATATAACGACATAGACAGTTGAGACATTCATTCAAATCTTCACAGAAATACATTACAAAAAAATTAAGGTCCACTTATATATTTTCGCGACTATGAGATGTAATAAAAATTACACTGACAAGATCTCCACCGTTTGAAGTCAAACATAGAATTAAGGTTAGATTGGATTTTAATAAGTGCGTTTGTTGCCGGGTCAATGTATGTGGCTATTTTCTATTTTCTAGCGTTACTTGAAAATCTTTTACAACGTTTATTCCGCGCACAATAACAATGCGAAGGGAACTTTACGCCAAAGCCTTTCCTTTGTGTTATGACATAGGTTTTTAAAGGGCCATAACCGATTGTATCCAATTACCATCAGGTGGGTGGGCTTTTGCCAGTTGCAGATAATACAGAAATCGTGGATACTAAAATAAAGCTGAAACGTCAGATTAAGTGTAATAAGTACCTACATTAAATTATAGCGACAATACAGTTAGTATGGGCTTTAAGTAGTTTTAATTAAAAAAATAATCTTAAAATAAAACAGGTTTACAAAGCTTCATAATATTTTATTTACAACTAGTTATGCCCGCGACTTAGCCCGCGTGGATTTTTTATTTGCGGAACCCTAAAAAAAGTACCTAAGTTACTCCTTATAACATCAGCTATCAGCCAGTGAAAGTCCCGTCTAAATCGGTCCAGCCGTTTCAGAGATTAGCCGAAATATCTAGACAGACAGACGAATATTTAAAAAAATGATTTTTTGGTATAAGTACCATAATTGCATTATGCATTTAGTAAAAAGCTGTTATTTTGACATTACAAACAGACACTTCACTTTTATTTATCTGTATAGACAATTAAACAAAAATTATACCTGTAACATCCACCTGGATGTAACCACGCAGTTCGAAGACTTCAGATTTCCGTGGAAAATCAATGGCGACGTGTGGATGAACATCATACCCTGAAATTGTAATAAAATAATTATGTACTTATCTCACTAAGCCCGATTTTTAATTAATCACATAAAAGCTGTTTAAAATTATATTTCTACTGAATACATTAATGAAAATATGGAGCTGTCATTATTTACACAACTATCATTTTTAAATTTGTTAAGTTATATATATTGGCAGTAATGTTTCTTGTACTCATGCAAGCAAATGTCGACTTCAAGGTGATGAACCTATTCATACCGCGACTGTATATACTTGCGGCTAATTAATTAACATGAGCAGAGCAGTCGTCTATGAAAAACTAGTTTCTATTTACTTCTAATATACAGAAAAAAAACATATTTTACTTACCTTAATGAGATCGTGAATTAGTGAAGATATAAACATTTTATCCAATTTTATATCTTCATTTTCAATTATGTCCTGGAAAAAAGCAATCAAAATTAGATTATTTTAAAGAGACGAAATAAAATGCAACCTTCTAATTTACAATTCATCCATCTTTCATGAGTCGTCACGTTTCTGCAACCAAAGGGTTCTCAAGAAAGTTTTTCTTGTGCACTTTAGGAATTTAACACAGACGAGATTTTTACTAAAGGTCTGATAAAATACTTTCAAGTCCAGTTTTGTAGCACCAACTTTCGTGTTGCAATTGTTCATAAGCGATGCTAAGCACTTTCCACCAGGTGACTCCTTAGCTTTCTCCTGTACTCCAGCATACCTAGTACTAATACGTGTATATTGTACATTTTACACATAATTATATGAATAAATAAGAAATTTGATTTCCCACTCACATACAAGCTGCCCTTGGCACAGTAGTCGGTGAGCAGCAGCACGCGCAGGGGCTCCACCACGGCGCCGATGAACGAGTTCAGATTGTCGTGACGCAACTCGCGCAGCAAACGCATCTCCTTCATTATGTCCCGGGTTATGTCCTATCATACGTATTAAATGCAACTAAATTAAATTATAATTTATTTAGGTTTATGGCTTGGCAGCTAGGCCTTTAAGCCAGATCTTAGATTTTAATGTAGTTTTTCCATTTTCTTAAACCTATGTATAGCACAGCTGAACTGTAGCTTATCAGCTGGTGTCATTCAACGGAGTTCTTGTGACAACGCAAAAGACCACAATAAAAAAATAAAAAAAAATATTGGCAGACAAGCACACACACTGTATATCCCCAAATTAAGCAAGTTACGCTTGTGTTATGGGTAATATACAACGGACCATTCTGAGGCCGATCCCAGACACCCAGACCATAGTAAATAACGGAGAAAATACGTTTCCGAAATTTACTATACCAGGAATCGACTAAACAGTTCACATTTCTCGCAAAACACATAGTTACTACTCAAAAACTATCAATATCCTACAACTATTGTTCATTTTAGAGTCATTTTACACATTTTTAGTAAATATAACTACTGCACCGCACAACATCTCCTTTCAGTTCCCGCCAAAAACTCAACTAAATTAAATAATTACAAAGGTCCACAGAAAAAGTTGTGTGTGCTGGGTGTCCGACTATTTATCTGGCATATTTTTTCGCGTTAAACACGAACTTGAAGTCAGAATTGGGAATCAATAAGCAAATAATCAAGTATTTCTCGATTATCGTCTGACAACCCAGCACACACAACTTTTTTCTTAGGTCCTGTGAACAAGTCCACATATGTAGATGCACCAAAATAATAAAAATACTGTTACTAGCATGGTTTTCAAATTTAGCGAATGAATAGTAGCGACATGAGTCATATACAGGCCATACTGTATGTCTGGTCAGTTTCGTTCATTATCTGAATGAGTACGACACATTTTAGAATTTCAAAAGATTCTTTATCAATATTACTATTATTATTTTTTTATCACTACTTACTTTTTTCTTAGAAAATTTTAACTCCTTGATTCTGACTACATTGCCCTTAAATTGAGCAGTAGTTGTAAATATTTGCGTACAACATTTACTTTCGCAAGATATACCGCTTACAATACTCAGCTGAAAAAAACAACAACTTATAGCTCTCACATTTAATGATTACTAGGGTTTTCACTCGTCTTAGCCGCTTTTACAGGCTTTAAAATACCATGTTATCATACTACTTTTAAGAAATCACGATAAAAAAATAATTCTACTTATATAAAACTAGGACATCATACTTATACGAAATCAATGAGCCGAAGACTTTATAAGATGATAAAAAGTGTCTCAATTGGTTTGAATGTCATTTACCCTATCGTGTTCTGCGAAGTGACTTGAACGAACTTCGCAGACACATTTAAGTTTTGCTCATCCTATAGTCAATAATAATACTACGAAAAGTAAAACAAACAAACGTGTTTCAATGACTACATATATATACTTTTATTTTTGTTTATTGTATATTAATAAACTACTGCCCTTATTAAGTATATTCCAAAGTTTATTAATTACAGTACTAACCTTGCTGGGCGACCACACGAGACCGCTGCCGAGATACCCTGCGATTTCATGCGGATCGATTTTCCACAATAAACCTTCGATTTCCTGTTCAATTTTCCATTTACGATATATACTTATAGTTACGACCAAAGCACAGAACAAAGTGACAGCAAGTGTCCCCGCAACCACCAAAGACGTCACTTGCGAATCGTCTCTTGGACATTTCTCGTTTAGGAACCCGCACGAAGGCTCGTCTTCTGGCTTAACGTTATCCGGCCAGTCGATTGGAAATTTTGGATTTAGTTTGAAATCCTAAAATAATGGTTTTATATATAAATCAAACAATCATCATAAGACATATGGAACGCAAAATGAATAATGATAAACAGTCTTGCAATTTGTACATGCCAATTCATCCTGCAGCACCAAATAACCAATTCAACTGTGAATGTATTCTTTGAACTCGTTAATTAACTTATCCAGGGCTAGTTACTTATGGCTGGACAAAGCTTCTTTAAACAAACCAGGCCCTGTAGCCAAGTAGCATTAGCGCTAGGCGAATAGAATGAATATAGGAATGACATACCATAAAGATATGTCACTCTCACACATTTTCTATTATATTCGTTAAGTACTAATGCCACTTGTCTACAGGGCAAGGTTAATAATAGTAGAGTATTACACAAGGAATAAAAGTAATTGCCTCGCCACTCTCTCGCTTGTGCCGTGAAAGTTGGCATAATATAAAGAAAGAAAAATATGAAACTCACAGGGATTTCCTTGTGACTCTGTTGAAAATGCCCAACCGGCACCATGCTGTGAGTGCAGTTGATGACGGAGGGCATGTTGCTCGCCGGCTTGAAGGCCAGCACTGAGAAGTTGCCCTCGGAGTCCGCGCGATGGTCCAGACGGATCGACATGCCGGTGACACCTCAAAATCATTATAATACTCTCAATAAGGTAAGTTAACAGTCAAATATTTAATTTAATTCAATTCAATAACTTATTTGCATGTTCTTTCTTGTATTTTATTAATTTTGATAATATTTTTATTTATTCGCGTTCAGCTATATTTGCAGCTGACATTCTAATTGAGACTCTGTTTAATATTGACATTGATTAATTAAATTGATAACTGACCCGTGCCCACTTCGCTGGGCGCTACTCAAGATATGCCAATATATCATAGCCCATAGAAAAAATACTTCTTTCTCAAGTCATTGCCCACCAGAGAGAATGATTGAGCCTGGTACTTGTTTAGTGCTTAGTCAGCGCAAGCCGATAAATCAACACATCAATCCGTTTTTCTCGGAATTGATATTTCACATTAAAAAATATTATTAATCACAATCAAATATAACTCAAGCCCCTCAGGAATAATTTAGCTGTCGACTGGTGAAAGAATTTTCAAAATCGGTTGAGTAGTTCAACAGATTACTTCCTACAAACTCACAACTTTACCTCTTTATAGTATTAGTATACATTGACGATATTTGAATTGTAAATGCCGTGCAGTCCATTTAATGGGTCCACACATTAGGACTTTTATAGTAAACTAGTTTGCCCCGCGGCTACGCCGCGTGTAAAACCCTTGCCAGTAGATTTATTTTACTTACATGAAAGCTAAATTCGGTTTTTTACATATTAGGTTGGGAAAAAAGTAACTTCGCATTTTATATAAAAATTCAAAGGTTTTTTTATAAAGTTTATTTACATTTGACTAAAGTAGGTGCCATTTTGTTGGATAACTTTTTGCCATCTTGTAGGTAGGGACGTGATCCTATTGCTATAAAAATTTTGGGGCTTCTGATCAAAAAACTGCGACAAGTGGTTTTGGCAGTCCTCTCGTGATATTAACCTGACACTGCCTAAGGAGTTCTGCAGAGACCGAAACAGGTGAAAATCTGAAGGTGCAAGGTCAGGACTATATGGCGGATGCATTAACACCTCCCAGCCAAACTCTCGTCATTTTTGCTGAGTGGCTAAAAATGTGTGAGGTCTAGCGTTATCATGGTGAAAAACCACACCCCTTCTGTTGATTAATTCCGGCCGCTTTCTCTCAACTTTTTGCTTTAATCTCATCAGTTGTTCGCAGTACAGTTCAGAATCGATGGTCCTGCCTGGCGGTAACAGCTCATAATGAATAATGCCCTTCCAATCCCACCATATACACAGCATCACCTTGTTGCGAGATAACCCGGGTTTCGCCAGTCTGTGAAGCCTGACCGGCCTTTGAACACGATCTTTTTCGCACGTTCTTGTCGTACGTGATCCACTTTTCATCACCAGTTATCAGCTTCTTCAAAAATGGTTCGGTTTTATTACGTCGTAATAAAGAATCACAAATGAGTACACGGTTCATTAGGTTTCTTTCAGTGAGCTCATGAGGCACCCAAATATCGAGCTTTTTTGTGTACCCAGCTTTTTTCAAATGCGCCAAAATCGTTTTGTGGTCAATTCCCAGTTCTCCAGCTACATCGTAACTACTAATATGCCGATCTTGCTCCCCTTTTACAAAAATGGCATCGATTTTGTCCGTAACAGGGGGACCAGAGCGACGTGCATCTTTGATATCAAAATTTCCGGATTGAAAACGCTTAAACCAAATTTGCGCTACTCTCACAGATACTGCATTAGGTCCATAAACATCACATTTTTTTTCGCGGCTTGTGTTGCATTTTTACCTTTTTTGTAGTAAAATTTTAAAATGTATCGAATTTCTTCATTAGATTCATTCATTTTAACAATAAGAAAAACAAATGAAAATCACACATTTTCCTAATTTGGATTTGGAATTGTCTTCTTTAAAAGTAAAACTTTTTAATGATACCAAAACAGCCAGATACAAATGGTAATAGCCAAAGAGATCTTATTACAAATTCATACATACTATATGCGAAAAGACTTTTTCCCCAACCTATTATAAAGCTGAAGAGTTTGTTTGTGTGCTTGAACGCGCTAATCTCAGGAACTACTGGTCTAATTTGAAAAATTCTTTCAGTGTTAGATAGTCCATTTTTCGAGGAAGACTATAGGCTATATATCATCACGCTAAGACCAATAGGAGCGGAGCACCAATGAAGAATGTTTCAAAATCGGGAGTTTTTTAACTTACGATAGTAACAAAGAAACTAAGTCTATATAATCTAGACAACTGCCCTGCAAAACATAGAGGTGAGTCGAAGCCAACCTCATTTGTAGTAATATAATGAAGAAATATAAAGTATCGCATCACTTAAAATAGGACGTAAGCTATCGTTTTAATGAAATCATACAGAAAACAGCTAATATTTATGCAATCTAACTAATTTGTACTATACCCGGAAAAAATTCCGCGGGATTCCCGGGACACAAAGTATCGTAGCATTTAAAAAAGTATGTATGCTATCGTTTTAGTGAAAACTGTGTCGGAATAAGCAAATTTTTATGCACCTGAACGACTTCAATCGCTCCCGGGAAAATTCTCGCGGAATTCCCGGGATAATAAATATCACACATTTTATTACATAAAATTTGTTATTAATCAGTGAAAAAATCACATTGGTATTAGTTTTTTTTAATCTGGCTATTTTATATCATTTCCAGAATAATCACTGCGGGATTCTGAGGTTTTTTTTTCTTTTTATTGCAGGAGTTCAGCAGACAGGCAGACGGCCCACTTGATGGAAAGTGGTTACCGTCGCCTATGGACATTTGCAAAATCGAAGGTGCTACAAATGCGCTGCTGCTCTCTTAAAGGAGACTGGAACCTGGTCACTGATGCCGGAACACAACACAAGGTTGTTATAGCGGCATACTCTAGACCAGGGGTGGTCGCCATCCAGTCGAGCAAATACCCTACCACTTGGCAAAAGGATAAAAAGTAGCGCAGATTTTAAGTATAAAAATTTGCTATCGATAAGCGCAAACCGCATCGAAATCGGTCCAGTAGTTTTTACGTGAATCCCGAACAAACAGACAAAACAACTAAAAAAAATTGCATGTTCTCCAACGTTTATATAGTCTATTCCAATTGTTTTTTTTTAATAGCTTCAATGTACAGACACGACGCGTTTAGAATTTTATATATAATAATATAGATATTATGGATGACAAAGCGAAAATCCCTTACTTTAGGTGGTCAACTTTTAATTTAAATTTTATATATTATGAATCAATATATAAAAAGCATTACTAAAATTCTATAACAATTTTCCTTATAGTAGGATGTACTCACATTGTGAGTGTCACGTTTCATCTACCAATTTATTGAAGTATAATTTAGCACAGTTAAAGACTATGGTTAATACATGAATGTGGTGCTATATAAATACAGATAGATGACATCGCTATTAGAGTTGCTGATAAGATTGGGCATCTGTCTGTATCCGTAAAAAAAAACTTCGTTTAAAAAACCGACTTCAAAAACTAAAAAGTATAAAATAATTAAATATTATATTTTGAAAATGACTAAGCACCGACTTTAAGATGTTTTAGATAATATATATTAAAAATAAGATATTATAATTAAAAGTAGCTTTAGAAATAAATTATTTTATACTTTTTAGTTTTTAAAGTCGGGTTTTTTAAACGAAGTTTTTTTTTATTTGTTACTTTTTAGTGTCTAGCTATGGGTAGGCGTAAGAAAAGGTGCCGCGCGCCTTAAAAAATATAGGTCTCAAGAAACGGGAACAGAAAAATTATTCATAAAAAATTGTTCATAAAATGAATACTACTGGGCCAAACTATGTTAAATTTTTAGGGGACCAAATGGCAACTATTCCGCATCAAAATAAAAAAGAATCAAGTAAATCGGACCATAAATCTCAGCGTAATCGGTGTACATACGGAACGGAACGAAAACATTTTTCATAAAAAGAAAACTACGGACCAAACTATGTTAAAGTTGTAAACAAGATGTAACACCTATTATATATACACCTAGTATATTATACTGCATAGGTAAAGAGCAAACCAGACAAATCTCATAGATTAATACAACATATCACGGAACCAGTAATTTGATTAGAACGTTGAAAAGTTGATATGTTCTGTGAGCTTATTTAAATTACAACTTTGGAAATAAATACTCAAGTGCACCTTTTGCAGCCACCAAAAGTTCATGGCCTGAAAGGAAATCAACATAACATAATATTTAATATGTAATCATGTTAATAATACATTATTGCTGATTTTATAGTTATTTCATGTTTATTTGTTTAAAGTTTATGTAACTATTACTCTAATTGCAAAACTAAATACTTACTTTTATATGGCGAACTTTGAATCATTTTAGCGACAATACGAGTCCCGTTGGTGACAATGCTCTGTAACTTTTCGTATGTCAAAGTCTCGTTCTGCGTTTCTTCCTTTATGATCTTGTCCAAAGCGGTGGCGTACAATTGTATAGAATCATACAGATACGACGCATATATAGAAATAAACTGAAAGAAATAAAGTCGTAATCTAAGTCGTGGTAGCTTACTATAAATAGATACAAAACACCTTTCTCGTATACATCTACTTTTTGTCGTACTGACTTAGTGATTCATGGACCCGCTTGTCATTCCAGCGACGTGTATTCAAATCTTGGCCTGGAAGCATGCACCTCTTAGGAAATTTTGTTGTAACCTAATGTTTATTATATTACCATTACTACATATTAACATGAAAAGAAATATTTTAATGAAACCTGCCCGACCCTTGCAAATACAATAACTTGTGATACTCGCCCATTTGCTTTGGACAAGCAGGGTGAATATACCATCAAGATGGGAAAACTGAACCCTGATACAATTTTATTATAATTTGTACAGATTTTATTCTGTATATGGATTTTTGTGCCTGGAATAAGAATTTATTATTTACATGAATGAAGTCAAAGAGTAAATAACTCATAACAATATTACAAATCAACCAGAGACATATCAACGTAATGCCCACAGATGTGTCATTTTGTAAATATACGAATAAACAAAATGATGTAATACGAAATGAATTTTCTCCATTATTCACTATGGTCTGGGAATCAGGGAACGGACCCAGAGTGGTCCGTTGTATATTACCCATAACACAATCGTAACTTGCTTAATTCGGGGTTATATAATATATATATTTGTCAACCGATTATTATTATCATTTCCCTTATTATCTAACTAAAAAACCGACTTCTGTGATCTGGTGTTTAAAGGGTTAGCGTAATACGTTCTCTGCAACGCAGAGATCTCGTATTGCAATCGGCAAGAACTGCGCAGGACAGAGGAAAGTGGCGTGCTCTCATTTCGAAGGCGAAGACTCATTTTAAATAAAATAAATCGGCAGACAAACACACACTGTATATCCCCAAATTAAGCAAGTTACGCTTGTGTGATGAGTAATATACAACGGACCCCTCTGAGGCCGATCCCAGACACCCAGACGATAGCAAATAATGAAGAAAATACGTTTCCGAAATTTACTATACCAGGAATCGAACCCGGAGCCTCTGCATTGCAGTGAGGTAAGCCGGCAAAGGCTTAGCCCGCTCAACCACAGAAGCCGTCAAGTCACAGAGGCTGCGCCACGGGTCAACCTCTAGTCCGTGCTTCTTGTTTAAAAAGCATGCGTTAATATAGGTTACATTATACAAAATTTTTATGTTAGTGCTATTTGCACCCGGAAAATTCACTTAATTTTATATCGCAAACTTTCCGATCTCCTGGCATGAGTATATATGTATATATCTATAAACTTGAGAAATGATTGGTCTCATCCAAACTTACATCCTCTATTTCAAACCGTCCTAGTTTTATTTATCTATACCCCGTCTATGAAAACTAAAAAAATGACAAAAAGGAAAAAAGGACCAGAAGAGCAAAAAGAGTAAAGAGCAGAAATGACAAAAAGAGCAAGAAGGACAAAAAGGCGAAAAGAGCAAAAGGACAAAAAGGACTAAAAGAGCAAAAATGACAAAAAGGACAAAAAGAGCAAAAGGGAAAAAAGAGCAAAAAGGACAAAAAGAGCAAAAATGACAAAAAGAACAAAAAGTACGAAAAGGACGAAAAGAGCAAAAATGACAAAAAGAACAAAAAGATCAAAAGAGCAAAAAGTACAAAAAAGAGCAAAAGGACAAAATAAACAAAGGAGCAAAAAGGACAAAAAGGACAAAAGGTCAAAAAGGAGAAAAAGAGCAAAAAGGAGAAAAAGAGCAAAAGGGATAAAAAGTACAAAATTACAGAAATGGCTAAAATAACCAAAATGACGAAAATGGCAACATTTTAAAAAACCAAAACCTAGCCCACTTTCTGCGATAACCTTTACATAAATCTATCCCACTATCCGGGATGAAAAATATCTCTTGTCCACCCTCGGTATTAAAATTACATATATACCGAATCTCAGCCAAATCGGTCCAATAGTTATTCTGTAAAAGCATAACAAAGAGACAAATATATTTTTATCCCGGAAACTATCCCATTTTTCAGGATAAAAAGTATCCTATGTTCATCCTCGGCATCGAATATATATATATATATACAAAGTTTCAGCCAAATCGGTCCAGTAGATTTTTCGTGAAAACGGAACAGACAGACGGACAGACAGACAGAGTTACTTTCGCATTTATAATATTAATAGGGATTAACAAGACGTTCCTGTCTGACGTTGGTCCAAATTCTGGTCGCGAAGAATGCACCGCTTAGGCGGTGCTCCGACAATAGCTTTACTGCCAACCCCAAATGATTGAGATAAGGTGAAAAAAATAGTTTATGGTTATGTTGTCCAATCTCTTAACAGGTGGGGGGGGGGCAAGCTCAGCAGTGGGACATGTATAGACTAATTAATACTATTATAAAAATTCACTCACTGTATAGAATTTCGCGGTTGCAAAAACCTCTGAAAAATTAAACGGCTTCATGGCATTGTATTTGCGAACTCTTTCTGTAAAATTTTCGTAATTGCCAGAAGGTTCTGAAGATACCACTACTAAAAGAGATTGAGCACGCTTTTTGAACTCGGGGGTGTCGGCACATATCATTTTAGCTTTTCCTCGATCTTCAGTCTCTGGAAAATTAGAACTACACATTTATAGCCGGTTTCTATATTTTACTGTCCATTGTTTCTCCTAGCCAAAGAAAATTGAAACTAGAAAATGATATCACTTGTTTACAGTTAACGTTAAGTTTCAACCAGTAGTACAGTGCGCGCAAAACTAAAATGCGGTTCGAGTGAAGTTAGTTTCGCAAATTTGGGCAATTCTAATCAAATGTAAACGTTTATTATACCTAGCGGTGTATTGTGCGAAAAAGATGACATGCGAGTCCCGATAGAGGCCGAGCGAAAGCGCGACATTCTCCGTTCTCCGCTCTGTCAGTGAACCTTATAAACTGTTCAGCGTAATGATGTGTACGAATTTCAAAAACGCATTTAAGTTTTGCTCGTACTATAAAGCAAATGAATGGATAGTAAGATATAGATAAGAAAATATAAAACAACGAATTTAAAATAGTCAAATCCTGTAACCAATTCGAGGAACCAGAACTAGAGTTAAAAATTAAAGCGTATTTTTTTCAACCAAACAATGAGTAGTTAATACTATAACATATTCAAGCACTTACTCATTAAATACTTAAGGGCTTCTTTACGCGTGTATGTCATCATATCTACAAATATGACCATGTACTCTCCCTTTACAAATAACTGCGACGACTCCATAGCAGTCATCATCTCTACAAGACCGGATGTTGAACCCAAATATACGTAAACTGAAAAGCAGCACATACTTAATAATTTTATTTATGTCGTGCGTCGTTTTTTAAGTCAATAAACCTTTATTTTTTTCCATAAAAATCAAGTAAAGTTGAATAGCGTTTGGTAAGCTGGGCCAAGTCTTCTCGTTGATCATACCGCAGTACTTAAACACGAGTCTTAAGCAATGCGTCGTTCACGTAATAATCTACGGGCCCAAGACGTAGATGGACGACGACAGAAGCGAGTGGTCGAGAATATCCCTAAAAGAAGTATGGTATAATATGCGACACAATTCTGGAGCGGTCACCTTGGCCTGCGCCAAAGTGGAATATCGGATATTTTTCGAAGTATAAGTTGGGACGCAAAAGCGAGATTCGTCGTTCCGATCACGTGATTGCATTATAACGCAATGTACGGCCGTGATTGACATCTGTCCTAGACATCTCCAAAAAAAAATTTATGTCGCAGAATTTTGTTTGGGAATTTGGGGTTTGACGTATTGCCGGCTACTTTTATTCTCATAAGACGTACAAATCCGATTAAAAATTAACAAATATTAATCAGTTAAAAAGAAAGCCATGGTAGCTTCTAAGCTACCATGGCTTTCTACGCGTGCTCTAACCTCTAGGTTAGAGCACGCGTCCCAAACTTAGTGCGCACGGGCCTCGAATTCTGGCTGGAAAAGCACCACTTGGTAGTTTTCTGACTAATATGCATACAGTTATAATTATGACGTGCTAACAGTGAAGGAAAACATTGTGATGAAACCTGCACCAATATGACCGATGTGTTCAACCCGCCAATCCGCCTTGGACAAACGTAGCGAGGTATGTTGTCCATTCCCCTAGTATAATAGGAGGTACGACCCCAGTAGTGGGACGTTTATGAGCTGTTTTCTTTTTGAATCAATTAAATCAACAACAGTTAATTTTAAGTAAGAAATATGTTTCTGCATAGAAAATTATATTTTTTTAGTGAAATGTGATTTTCAGAGCAACCACAAGTTTTTTAGTATCCGTTATAGTATTATTAAATAATTCAGCAACAATAAATACAATCATAACTGAAAACCAGCCATAATATCTGCTTGTAAAAACCTTGTACCAATTCAATCGAAAGCTTTAGTTTTATTTTGAGAAAATGATTTGTAACCTAACCTGCCTAAGATGTTTGCTTTTGTTCAATCGTTCACCACATAATCTAAAAAGAATTTGGGTGGTACATTAAAAACAAAAAGTAAACTTGAGATATTTCCAAAATTTTATTTAACTATACATACCTAGGATATTTTATAAAGTGGTGGTATATTATATTTTACATGAATACAAAATAAAAAAATATGTTTTTTTTATCTTCAATAATAGCCGGTTCCTATATCTTACCGACCGTTCATTTTCCTTACTATCGGTTAAAATTTGACATATTATGTCATAATTCAACCGATGATAAGCAAGCGAATGAATAGTAAGATATAGGAACCGGTCATAAATTGATTAAGTGCTAATCATCTTGGCAACAATAGTAGGTATAGTTCACCATAGTTTTGTAAAACTTTTGTTGAAGAATATGGATTGTTTTAAGTAAGTAAGAATTATATTTTTATGTGGAACAAATAAACTAATTATAATTAAAACGTGTCCAAATTGGTACAAGAAGTTGTTGAGTGGGCTAAGCCTAGTTCACTGGAACGGAGATATCCCGGGTTCAACTCCCGGCATGATAAATTATGTAAACGAACTTTCCGTGATCTTTTTTATCCCAGTAACATATAAACAACAGCGAGAATATACAGAGAGTGCGGATTTTAAAAGTATAAGCATGAGTAGACATAACATAAAAATAGGTCGTAGCCCCGTAGGTTTAGAATCGAATCATTATAAATCAATCCGTGTAACTGTTTCAGATGCATATTAATTCAAAATGATAAAAATTAGTATGTAAATATATAAAAAGACAATATCCTATACCACATGTTCTAGCTAGCGTCTTAAAATAAAGAATGTATTATAAACTTACTTCTGGTCCTATTTTTGGTGTCCTGTATAAATTGATACCAAAAACCAGGTGCGCAGCAAGTCATCTTGGCATCGCAGCATTTGAATCCCTCAATTACAGGCCTTTGGTGGTTCACAGTCATGTTGTATTGCTTAGCATAATTTTCCAACATCAACGCAACTGTCACCCATGATTCCTCATAGAGAATCGAAAATTTATACCATTTGTAATAATGCAAAAGGGATATTACGGACTTAGTTGCCTGAAATACAATTATTTTAAAATATTATTAAATATATAGAAAGCAAAAAACGTTTTAGAAGGAATACGATGAGGACAACGAATAGACAAGGTCTACTCGTCCCTTTGTCTGAACTAGAAATCAGAGTTCTCGATTTTGATTCTTCTTACGATAAATCTCAGAAGCTACATTTTTGTTACTCGTTCTGGGACCAAAGGCTGCTATTACAATTGTATCAGTGTAGACGTCGATCACTGGTTTAACAATTAATGATTTTGACAGTTTGGTAATCTAGTAGTTCATAATATAAAAACTAGCAAAATGAATAATAATATGAAATCAACAATTTGGACACAATTATAATTGTAGACTTGGGACCTTGGTTTTACTGTAATCCTAGTTATAGTAAAACCAACGGCCCCAAAGTATTATATTATATTCCACTAAATTTGTACGTGACATGACAACGAAGGCGAAGTGGTGAGTTAATGAATATTTTTTTTATTACTGGAATACAAAATACATGCTTTAAGGGTCAGCTAACGGAAAGTGGTTACCATCGTCTATGGAGCTTTACAAAACCAAAGGCGCTATCAATGTGCTGCCGATCTCGAAGGGGAGATTGGATGCTGGCCACTAACGCCGGTCGGAGCACAACTTAAGGCAGTTATCGTGGCATACCCTAGAACAAAGCTGGCTACCATTCAGATAAACAAATGTCGTACCACTTGACTATGGGTTGTTTAATCTATCTTAGGACAGGTTTTCCTGCCGCAGGAAATTGTACTCTTTCTCCGTTCCTGCACCGATAAGCGTCAATAAATGTCCCTACCTACACACTCCTTTACATCCCCGTCCCCCGCTGTCAAACGTACCACGTCTGTCGAGGATCATGGAAGTGTTGCCGGCATATCGTACTTGTAGCATTAGTCTGACAGGTTTAGAAAAATAACGAAACGAAAACATTTAACAAGCACATAAATAGGATTCAAATAACACGCGTGATATAATCTTATATATCTCATATCGTCGAGTTTAAACACAAACATTTTATTCGAATATTATTCTAGGAAACTAAAAATAAAAGGGGCGGGTGAGCTATGTACTGTGTTATTCATACAGTGATCTCAGACATCTGTTTTATTTCAACGTAATACTAGATATAGCTATAACTAAATTAGGCCATTTTAATCGCAGGAATAAAACTAGTATTACTGCGTGGCCACTGTCATCAACGCATAAAATTAATGGAACATTCCGCTTGTAAAACGAATAAAGGTGTTTTAGGTGACTAACCTGTACGCCTGGAGGCTCCAGTCTAGCAAAGTTAGGTAATTTAGACGTCTGATAATCCGAACATTTCTGAAATAATATTAAGATAATAGAATAATTCGGAGATACGGAGATAAGCAACTAGATCAGACCCGAAATATAATGATTACTCTATGAAATCTACGATCAACTATGTAGTTAATTTTTTTTTACATTTATCAGAGAATTGAATTCAAGATTTTTGTTATTCTTGAGTGGGTGATAAACATGCGAACAAGAACACGTACTTATGGCTCAACGATCTTCGCTTCTGAAAGTTCGTGTAGTTAAGGTGCAACACTAGCCAAAAAGCTCGTCGAGCCAACATTTATCACGGACTTTCTGTGGGGTATAGTTATCGAACACGTTTTGTTTATTCTGAATAGATCCGAACATTTTTTTAATATAGGTAAGCAAGCAAAGGCGAAGCGAAACGGAGCTCCCGTCTTAGCCTTCGTGGTTGTTTTGTTATAACCACCCAAAATTTACTTTATATCTTAAATAATAAATAAAAGTGTCTCATATCTATATCGCACCCCTCACTTTAAATGAAATTTGAAATATATATAAAACAAGATACAGTTAATAATTTTATTTGGTTTTTTGAGATCCAATGCAGTGCTTATTATAAAACCATTTTACCGAGTTTTGCTTCAATTATTTTTACTTATACATGAATTTCAAATCATGTATCAGAAAATATTATACTAAGATATAAGACTCCGAAACGATCTACTTTAAATTTTAATTTTCAATTTACGTGTATCCTTTATTTCAATATCTTGCCGGGTTCAGAAGATATGAACATATCCTCAAGTTCCGCAGGAATATAAAATGGTGTGTACAGCGAACATAATGTTGGAATCGTACATAAGAAATCATAGGTAGGTTCCTGGCCTGTGCGACGATGGCCTCGGTGTCGCAGCGACCTTCGGGCCCGAAGAAGGCAACCACACCGGCACAACTCATGTCCGTGAGCAGCTTAGTCCCTGTAATCGTATCGCACTTGGTGTCGTGCCAGTCCATAAGAATGTTTACGTCTTGAAGTATGTCACGCCTGTTGTTCAGCTGAAAAGAAACAAGGCACTGTTTTAAAGTTGACGTAGATATTTTGCCAAAATAAGACTATTGTTAAATTAGCATGTCTACTCGTCCGTTCTTTCGTTTATTTGATAGATAGATAGATAGATAGACAGGAATAAAACAGATTATATTGGTCAAAGGTGGTATACATAAATATTAGAGCATATGCAGTTACTTACATATATTTTATTCATTTATAAACATACATGCATACATACATAATATCACGCCTGTTTCCCATGGGGGTAGGCAGAGACTATGAATCTCCACTTGCGACGATCCTGACAAACAACTTTCGCTTCACCTACTTTCATTAACCTCTTCATACATGCACGTTTATTTGAAATGCTTTTTACCTGACCTCTCTTTAACACTTCTGATATTTGGTCATGGTGTGTTCGTCTCGGTCTACCGGCAACAACCCTACCATTCACAATACTGTCATACACCTGTTTTGTGATTCTACTTTTATCCATTCTCTCTACATGTCCAAACCACCTTAACATACCTGTTTCAACTTTTGTTATTACATCTTCTTTCAATCCACAACGTTCCCTTATCACACTGTTCGTTATCATATCATTCAAGCTAACCGCACATATACTTCTCAAAGCTCTCATTTCAACTGCGTTTATCCTACTTTCATGCTTCTTCTGCCATACTCAACTTTCACTGCCATACATTAAGGTTGGCACCAACACCCCTTTATGGACAGCCAAGCGTGCCTTTACAGACACTTTCTGGCTGTTCATAAAAGAGTTTAGCGCTCCATTCACCTTATTACCTGCCATAAGTCTCCTTTCAATATCCCTTTCATGCTTTCCGTCTCTGGTAAACATGCAGCCTAAGTAAACAAATTCTCTGACTTGCTCTAACTTTTGATTTCCTATCTGTATATTACAACTTGTCATTCTTTCATCTCTTTCAAACACCATAACTTTCGTCTTATTGACATTAATTTTCATACCCTTTCTCTCAAAAGACTCGTTCATAATTGTTACCATCTCCTGTAACTCCGTTTCCGATGACGCAAGTATAACCTGATCATCGGCGTAGAGTAGACATTTGATAAGTAACTCATTCATTCTTAAACCACTTTCACTTTCTTTCAAATTGTCCAAGCAACTGTCCAAGAATATGTTGAACAACCACGGTGACGCTACACAACCCTGTCTAACACCCTTTTCAATGCTAAACCATTCAGTGTAGGCGCCGTTGACCCTAACACAAGCACTGGAATCACTATAGAGGGACATCAGTGATCGTATCAGGTTGTCTGTTATCCCATACTTAGCTAGCGCCGACCACAGTTCACTTCTTATCATGCTATCATAAGCTTTTTCTAAGTCTATAAATGCACAATACACGTTTTGACCTTTGGCCAAAAACTTTTCATTTATACATCGTAAAGTAAAGATTTGGTCCACACATCCCATTCCCTTTCGAAAACCCGCTTGTACATCCCATACTTTCTCTTCTGTTACTTTTAATACCCGTTCAATCAACACTTTAGCATATATTTTCCCGACAACGCTAAGAAGGCTAATGCCTCGAAAATGTTTACAATCCTGTTGTGACCCTTTTCCTTTGTAGAGTGATACAATAACGGCTTTGCACCAATCTTTTGGTACACAGCCCCTCTTCCAGCATATGTTAAAAAGGCGGTACAAAAGACTTGCGATCAGACCTTGTCCAGCCTTTCATTTCTACGGTTATCCTATCATACCCAGCAGCCTTTCCTAGTTTCATACTATTCAATGCTTACACAATTTCATCCATAACTATACTATCGCTATTGTCTTCTCTATTGTCCTTTTCATCAGTCATACTGTTCACATCCGCTATATCTTTTTCAAACAAACCTTCAAAATATTCTTTCCAGCGATTCAATATGTGTTTTTCTTCTTTCACAATATTTCCATTCTTGTCCCTAATTACATTGAGCTCAGACTGTACTACCTTTCCTCTAGCTCTTTTTATAGATTTCCAGAAATATTTAATGTTACTCTGGAAATCTTCAGAGATTCTTTCATCCAAATCATCTTTTTGCTCATTCTTTTTCTTTTTGACCGTTATTTTAACTATTTCATTCATCCTTTTATACAAAATTTTTGCCGAATTTACATCTTCCTATTTTTGTATTCTTCAGTCTTAGGTCAGCTCTTAAAGCTAACCAATCCTTCCATGCTTTCTTTTTATCATTCACTACACTTTGTACTTCCTTATCCCACCTAATATTCTTCACGCATTTACCCGTTTTTCTTTTAGTTACACCACACACATCAATCGCAACACTCACAACTTCGGTTTTAAAGGACATCCATAACTCCTCTATCTCGCACATATCATTCATCCTAACAAATTTTTCTTCTAATTTTGCTTTATACTCTTCTTTTACTTCTTCTTCTTGCAACTTTTCAACTTTTATTCTTTCTAGTGTATTAGATTTAGATTTATCGGAATGTTGGTGCCTCCAAGTTTTGAAAAGATCTTTTATTCGGCATACTACTAAGAAGTGATCTGTATTGATTCCTGTACCCCGATATGATCTAATGTCCAGAATGCTTTTCCTCAATCTTTCATCTACTATTACAAAATCAATCATACTTTTCCCTTTCACATTTTCTCACGTGTACATATGAATATTCTTGTGACAGAACATTGTGTTAGTCACGCACAAATTCCATTCTAAGCATATCTCAAGCAAACAGTTACCATTCATATTTATTCTTTCATCTCCGTATGTACCTAGCACCCTTTCATAACCATCTCGTTTTAAACCTACCCAGCCATTAAAATCACCTAACATAATTAATTTTTCGTTCTGCTTACATGTTAGCAGCACACCTCTCAAACATTCCCAAAACTTGTCCTTTTCCTCTATGGTTTGTCGGCAGGAGTTAGTCGAGCTCATGTCTGATGGTGCATATGCCCCAACCACAAAAAGCCGAGTCAAGCCAACTTTCAGTCGAATCCATACAAGTCTTGGGCTAACACATTCATGCTCTTTCACACATTCTTCCATTCTTTCAGAGAGAATAAGGCTTACTCCTTGACTCCCTCTATCTGTCGCTTTCACTCCTGACCAATACGTCGTAAACTGACCGTACTTAGTGGTTTCACATCCTTTCCGCTTCGTCTCACTCATACATAATAAATCTATTTTTCTTTCATTCATCATCTGACATACTTCATCTATTTTACTGTCCATCCCTCCTCTAACATTCATCGTTGCTAAGCGGCTCTCCACAGGCCGCTTTTCGCCCCCATGAGAAACGAGACGTGACGAGTTGCGAGCCGCGTCGCCGCCGTTCGGATTATTATTATATACACTATATATTCCATTGCGTGTTCTCATGGGCTTTCTTACACTATATTAGTACATATTTAAATACTTATATATTAACATTTTTCTTTTTTTTTTAAACGAAACATTATAATTAATTTATAAAGTCTTTAAAAAACAAAAATCACAGCATATCATCGCAGTGTGAGCTGGTGTGAGCTTTTTCTCAATTTATTAGCAGCGACATGAATATTATAGAAGCGGAGATACCGTAGGTTGTGGTTTGAATTATTATTGTTGGAATTAATTGAACTTGTCATATAAAGTTACATAAAGTGACATCTATTTTGAACCGACTTCTATTAAAAAAATAAAATGTAGACATCGTCGATTGAGGTTCGAAATCTTGTTCAAATTTCTTGAAAAAACGACATCTCTTGTACCAAAATGGAAATACTTCGATTGTGGTTTAGGTTATTTGAATTTCCATTACAGCGACACCTCTGGTTTTAAACGTAAACAAAGAAGAATTTACCAATCTGAGAATGTTTGTATATTTAAATTTCAAAAAGCTGTTAACTGTTTACATGTAAAAAACAACATGAACAGTTTATATAATTTATAAACATAAGTATGTAAAATATTATATAAGTAAAATTAAACTTATATAAAGACTACTGATATATAATATATATATATATATATATATATATATATATATATATATATATATACGTAAAAATATCAAACATCACTATGTTATGGTATGGTATACTATGGTAGTGCTTTTTTGTCGTGTTCTTAAATATTGTTAGTGATTTAGCTTGTCTAACAGTAACAGGTAGCTCATTCCAAAGTCGAATAGCCTGTATAGTAAAAGAATTATTGTAAAAAGATGAATAATGTTTGGGAGTATTAAGTCTAAGATTCGTAGAAGGTCGTAAATTGTGAGAAGAAGAGATGAATTCAAAGCGTTCTTTGAGATAATACGGGATTGTGGGGATAAACAACACACTGTAAAGGAGTGAAAGAATATGAGTATTCCGGCGAAAACGAATTGGCAACCACTTGAGTTTTTTACGAAACTCAGAGACGTGGTCATATTTGCGTAACCCAAATATGAACCTTATACAAAAATTTTGGAGGCGCTCAAGTTTATTTTTGGTTCTCTTCTGAAAAATTCTGGGTCTATATGGATGAAATTGGACATTAACGTGTAACCTATATATCGTAACAAAGGTATTGTAAAATGGTGAAAAGCACACCCCTGTTTTTAAAAATCAATAACTTTTTTGGTCAATATTTTCTTCCAAAGATGTAAACAGTAGTACCTACCTTCCTAATTTCCTAATTCTAGCTATTGAACTATGAATTGGAAAATTTCTGATTCAAGTTAGTTTAAAAAGTATTTTCAACAAAATTTGTGATTATGTGGACTGTGGTTGACTGGGCTCAGCGTTTGAACGTTTAGCTCACAGAATCACAGGAGGTCTGGGTTCAATTCCTAGTAAAATTTCTTCATTTCCGTTATCATTTAATGTAGTCTGGGTGTCTGCCGGCCTCAGAATTGTTCGTGGTTACCCATAAAACAAACATAATTTGAGGATATACATCGTCTGTTCAAAAAGTACCGCGAATTTTGTGTTTTTCAAAAAGTATTTTGGTCCAAGATTCCAGTCACCCCAGACTTACGTGATTTTAGGAAAGATGAAATTTTTAAGATCGGTAGTTTAAGATAAACTTAGAAAGGAATGGATACTCGCTAAGCTGAAAGCGGAGCCGTTTTTCAGGTAGCAGGTATCAAAGGTGGAATAAAACCATGCCAACTTACGTGAAGTACCAAGACTAGTTTTTACATATATCATATATGATATTGTTATAAACAAAGATATACAGTTGCCAAAAACTTCCTCTGGGCCATAACTTTTGACAGACACTTTTAAAAAATGTGGGAACTTACGTCATTTTAGGAAGGGAGAATTTTATATATATTATCAAGTATAACATTTTAAAATATTTTCCAATGAGCCAGACAAATCTGACGGGCCAAACATCCTCCCCAGACTCGTTAAGAATTCCGCTGTGCGAGGAAGCGCGATAGAAACATTCAAAATCGCCGACTTAGGGCGCGTTCCTCTAGTAGCTCACAACGCCCCAAATTCTCCGTCAGCCGTTCCACATAGCGACCACGGTCGTTATGGTTGTGGCGAAAACGTCATTAATGGCGTCACTATTTTCGATCACACAGCGCTCACAACGACTCATGTCAAGAGGTGGGTCGAAGTAGGCGTTGACCACATAGTAATAATTCTCTCTTACGATTAACATTGAAAAAGGCGCGATTTTCAAATCAACCAGTGACATTTGTTTATTTCGTCGTTAATGACACCAACGCTCTATAATCCGTTCCACTAAAGTTTATTATTGTAACGCCCGCAAGCAAGTGGAACGGGAAAAATCGCGGTCGTGGAACGTAACCTATGTCAGCATAAGTGTGGGACATGAGTACCAACATAATGCCACAAAAACATCGAATATACGTAGCCCACGGAAATTCAAAATTCGCGAAAGTTTTTGAACAGGCCTCGCACATTGCGTGTGTTTGTTTGCCTATATATTGTTATTGTATTGGTTTAGAAATACTCGTTCTATTTTTGTTTGACTAAGGACAAACATTCAATGTGAATATTTATTTTTACGCCTTCTGCCATATACAGAATAATTTAAGTTTGTTCTACGTGTTTGCACTCGAGATAAAAATAATTGCGGAAGTGTAGATACGATTTGGTGTTAATGACACAAAGTTACACATATTAATTCAAATCCAAAAAATGATAATTATTATTTGCTTATCAAGTTATACTTATGAGCATTGAATGAATGACTCAAAAATGTATCTATGTTGAAACTGTTAGATTATTTATATATTAGCCATAATTATTATATGTGTATGAATTCGACTCGCGTGTTAAGGATTTCATTTAATCAAATCAATAAGTTGGGTAATTTCCCTTTCAAAGACGCAAACTGTTGTCGTCTTCCCTTTAAACTTTTGAACTATGGCGTGAAAAATTATTTAAAAAATAAGATACAGCTTTAAAATACGTTCAACAAATAATTAATTTCAATAAGATCCATTCTGTCCTTTTTGAGTCATGAGTATTTTTGACTAAATGTTTATAAAGGTTTCCGTAACCAAAACACATAATTAATAGACTTTCGATACCTCTACAGAACTGACAGATTGAACATTATGAAATGACATTCTTGAACATTAGAATCGATGGAATAGCGGCGCTAAGTAAATAACAAATAATTATGTACCTCCTCGATGCCCATGGACAGTGCTCCAGAAATAGTAAGACCCTGCTTGTCGTACGAAACCCCAGTGATACATGGAAGGTACCCGACGGTGATGTTGTACTTCTTAGCGGCGAGCGACGGTTCGGCCAAGAGGCCCAGCGCCGCGAGTACCAGCACCCGCGCGCCGTGCCACATACCGTCGCCTTCACCGCAGCACACTTATCTGCACCCAACGAAATAACATCTTTAGAAGACACGTTACAAGGCGTACATACAGAGCGTACGAAGTAGATTATTTTTAATTTGTACATAATAATATATAGTATGACTGGAAAACTGATCTTCATTACAACTAATACTTTAAATAACTGAAAAATTGTTCTCTATTACAACTAATTATTTTACACAATAAAGAATGGACAGGAAAAAACACCTATAATAAACGTGTATGTATGAAGAGATTTATGAATGTAGATAAAGCAAAAGATGATATGTCAAGATCGTAGCAAATGGAAATCCATCGTCTCTGCCTATGGAGAATAGGCGTGATAATATATGTATGTATGTGAAACTAATTTCCAATGGGAAATGGGATTTAATAAAAAAAACCTCAATTTGATAACGATTTCTACATTTGGAATTTAATTAATACAAACAATTTTAACATGACTATCAAACCAAAGATTTTGCTGAATTGATTTTTCTATAAATATTTTGTCTGCCAATTTTACATGTTAAATATATGGGGCATATAGAACGACAGTAAATATTTTCCACTCCAGTCTCCGGATTAATATTACTTTTCATTTCGATTTAAGATCAAAAAGTCAGAAAATTAATTACAGTAAAAAATATGATTTGATTATAAAGCGAAGGAAAAGGTGGAAAAAAATTGTAAGTATGAGTATGAAAATATAATAGATAACTTTATTGTAAAAAAGCGTGGGGTACTTGATATCAAATGGTACAAATAGATATTTCATAGCTAGCTATACATTTTCGTACTTAAAGTTTATTTTCTGACCTTTTGATCTTAATTCGAAATGAAAAGTAATATTAATTCGGAGACTCGAGTTTTGATATATATATATATATATATTTTGATATTTTTAGCATGTAAAATTGGGAGACAAAATATTTCTAAAAAGCAGTTCAGAGGTCTCAAATTACAAGGCTAGACTCCAGTCGATTTGTGCACAAAAAATAGACTGTTTCCCGTGCAAAACAAGTGGGGCAAACTACAATAAACTGGTTTTTATGGAAACAACTACAATTATGGGGGGAACCGTACGAGCATAGTGAAAATTAATTCAGAAGGTAGAAAACATACAAGTCGAAGTACAGATCGCGACAATTGAACGAATCTATCAAATTCTAAAATTATCCAGATGGTTTGTTGAAAAGAACAGAACGGAAAGGATACGATAACATTCAATGTTATTGAATGGTCCAATTTTATATTTATGAATCACTTTGGTTGCTTCATCCAAATTGAAAGACAGAAGTGAACCTTGTAATATATCGAAATTTCTATAATTATGTGAATTAAATTTAATATCTTTACGAATCGTGAGCTATCTATAGTAGTTCTTAACATAATCATCTCTAATCAAATACAGACACCGGAGTAAGACCATAAAGGTTTTTATGTAAACCTAAAAATATGTACAATATTCATACGAGACACGCAATCTCACTTCACTACTTAGTAAGTTACCACTACTTATTGCGAAAGTAGCTTAGTACCTGCTTGTTACTCCAATGATGCGGGTTCGAATCTCGGCCGTGGAACATATATCGCTTAGGCAATTTGGTGGCCTAATTAGCGTATTCTTAGCTACAAACAAAAAAGGAAAACGTCTAGAAGAAATCCTCAAACTGAAATAATCGTGTGTGAAGCCCGTCAATTCATCTTAGACAAATATGACGGATATATACAATCCGTTCCCCTAAGATGGTGGGGCCCAAGCAGTTGAAATTTTAAGGATAATAGTAATACTATTTTATCGTGTTCCTATATGCGAAATACCTAATCGTAATTCACATATTTAAAACTAATATTAAAACACAATATTGTTACGAAAAAACAGCCATGGAAGTAAATTATCATGTTGGGGACAAAAATAACTACAAAGTGGATATTTACACATAACACATTATTATTTTTCCTTCTGTAACTATAAATAAGCATTATCGGTTGCTATAAATAACCTTCATAAAATCATTCTTATTATAGAATATAACATACCTATTGGTAATAAATATTATTTCTACACGACATATAATATTTCACAATTCAAATAATGCTAGAAAAAGATACATTTATAAACTCGAACTATTAAGACCATTCTAGTTTCCTTTCTTTATACTAGACTACAAAATTGCAAAACCTAGTCGAGTTAAAAAATTAAGTAAATGAGCTATTTGAATTAAGAAATATGGATAAGTTTTTGGTTTAGTTGTATTAAATGTTTATGATAAAAAAAAGAAATTGACTTGGCCGTATCTCGAGTTTGTCAGTCATTGTCCTATCAACTTGTGCATCATCAATCGATAAGGGCTTCAAACAAAATACGCATTGATAGTTTCCATTAAGAGCATCTTTTGTGTTATCAAGTAAAGTTTCATAACAAAGTTATGAACTAACAGAGCTCTGTCAAAAGGGAATATAAAATTACTCTTGTATCGACTTCTAACGACTAAAATATTCACTGCAGAGGCGTATGAAACACAGAAAGTGACAAACGAAACATTTTATTTATTTCATCGAAAATACAATTTAACAAAGATATTGAGTAAACTAATAAAGGGAAGTCTTCCTGCAGCGCGTTTTTCCGCCCTCAGATGTAGGAATTGCTTCCATGCCGTCAAGTAAGTAATTGGTTCACAGCCGGAGGCCGATTAGACCAATTGACGTGCCGCTGTTTTGACAACATGTAAGTAGTCTCGACTTTTGCCAAACCTAAGCTGGAGATTACCACAGGCTTTATTTTCAAAATGCGAATTATTACATTTAAGATAGACTTACTCTGGTTATAATGATTTGTTAACATTATACCATACAGTCCTATCTATCTAGCCTAGCGACCTATGTTACCGCAAGCTCACAGACGCCAAATGAAAAGTAACACATACTGAACGCATAGAATAACACTATCTAACCTGAGAGAGTCAATAACCGCTCACGGCCCCGTGTGGGCTTCATATTCCGCTGCTAGCAACTAGCAGTCGGCACTGGGCAGACTGGTCTAAACCGATCAGTTGGTGCATCGGATGCACTACTACACCAGTGTCCAGCCTCAGCTTGAGCGAGTGCCCCACGCTGGACGACACGACGCGCATCGTGGATGGTCGCAGCTGCGGTAAGTGCAGACCGACAGCGGCAACATGGAGCAGCGTGATTTCGCCTAGTGATAACGTCGCGTCAAAGATAACGCTTTTAGCTATTTTTAGAATTTAACAAAAGGTAATAACGGTTACGATACCATTTAACATCACTGCAAACATTGTTAATAATAGTGAAATTACTACAATAACCGGATAAGATTTTAGAACTCTTCAAAATTGCCAAGTTGTCTTTCTTTATGAATTGACTAATAATTGTATACTTAGGCAAAAACAAAGTTAATAACAAGGGATCGGAATGACCATTGTCAAGAAGTTACAAGGAACATCCATGAAGGCTAAAACAATGACACTATCAATTTCAAAATTGTGTAAGTATGTGATAATTGGAAGCTAGCCAGTGTATATTCTATATATAGACTAAAATAAAAATTGAGCATTCCTCTTATATTATCGATTCAGGAATGTGGGTTCGAATCCGACCAGGAGGCATGCACTTGCACGGCTTGAGCAGTTTTTAAACCTATTTCCGGTTCCTGTATTTTACTAAACGTTAATTTTTAGCCCTCTATTTCAAATTTCTACCAATGGTAAGGTGAACGTATAGTAAAGATATTGGAACCGACCAGTGCCGTGCATATTGTTACAATTACCACATGCTGACGGTGAAGGAAAACTGCATGAGTATACACATCGAGTAGATCACTGTAGTTGGGGTTGTCTGGAAGAGATCGCTTTTTAGCGATAAGACCGCCTTTTGTGCATAATTAAATATAGTTTGTCTGTAATTTCAATTTTATTATTTTATAAATTTACATATATTTTCTCGTAGTTAGTTTGTATTTGCAGAGAAAGATTGAATTGATGTAGTGAATATACATAAATATGGATATATGTAAAAAACAGTTTCACACCATAACACGGATCTCACCTCCAATAGACATAACATAACGACTGTTTGGTACATTTAAGCCCACTTGCACGCAATCAGGTTAAATAAATAAATGTAGAGTTTGTAAACTTGGGGGATAGTTAATTAAAAAAATAACTCTCATTGTCCTTAGCGCCACTAAAAATACCACCGGGTCAACTACCCTGACATTTCTCTTGTTTAGTTGATAACATTAAAAGGTCTATGCTTTTTTTGGTGTAACCCAACCAGAGATTTAAAACAAAACTTATATCTCTTTTACACTATACAGCACACTGTATATAGGCTTCCTTAAATATCTTGCATTGAATGACGCTTGAAGATTTTTATTTTAATCGTATTGTCTCATGTCATTTAGTACTTTTTTGTGTGAAAGTTATAAAGTAGGTTATTTTTTAAGAATAATGCATAAAAACCTAGTTTACGTGCCCACAATTTCACAACTAATGATTATATGCTTTTATGTGATACAGTAGCGAAATACAAAATATAATGGTGATTAAAAAAACTGATGGAGCCAACCTTAAGCAAAAATATGCAGCTGAATCAAAGTGACAAAAATATACAATTGAGTACTACTGGGGCCCAATTTTGCTATTACTATCTCGTCGAAATCGCCGGACACTATCGTCCCAATCATAGGCTTGCCTGATTTCGGTATTCTGTTAAATCTCACGGCGTGCCTGTAGCACCCCACTCTATCTTTATAAACATTTGTAAGTTTGTAATCTTTATAAACTCGCTAAATAAATGTTTAAAATATTGGTAGCTTTTCAATATTCATTTCGGCTAATATTTCTGCTAATGGTAATACACGTTTTATTCTACTATTATTCTACCGCGACGGTATTGAGAAGATAATAATTATCTTCTCATTGCATAATCATCAAATGCACAATTATTGTGCATTTAGTAGAATACGAATTTTTGACACTATCGCAATGGAATTTTACTTTGAATGAAATGAAATGAAATTTAATAGTATGTACGTAAGTAGTACAGGGTACATATAAAATGACTAAAATACAGAGACAGGTGCTCTCTCATCTCATCTCCTCAACACCAAGATATTGAAATAACAGAATTGGTGCCCTGGTTGTAACAGAACACTAGGAAGCTAACATATACTTGAGATTAAACTTCACTAACCCTGTGTTAGCGACTTAACTTTTTCACTTCGGTGGGTTAAATATTTAGAAGCTTAACCCTGGGTTTACTCCTAAGTTTTAATGGCGCAAGAATTTATCTTGCGCTATCAAAACCATTTATTTAACCCTGTGTTAGCAGTTAACTCCAAGTTAGTTGAGCTAACCCAGGAACGTGCAAGTGGGCCTTACTGACAATATACGCGAATGTCATTTCACATTAAAACAGTTGCAAGAAAACCTTTAAGCAAAGCACGGGCATTTTAATTTCTCAAAATTCCCTGCATACAAGGTTCAACCTTCGCACTTCAACAACGACAATCAAAATCACCAAACAGTGAGGAATATTTTAAGAGAGAGAGAGGGGGGTGATTTTGGGAGGATATTTGAAGAGATCCGTTAGTTATCGATTAACTTATCGATATTCAACTAGGCTGCTAAAGAATTTGCTGATGTCTGCAGCTTCGTCACATTCATGGCCAACCAGTCCTTTATAAAAAAAAAAACCTATCGCTATTTACTAGTCTACCTATAATAGTAAAATTCTCTGTTCCTTTGCAGTAGATCTCACATGTTTTCTCTTTATTTCAGTTCCTCCTTGGGTTTATTCGTCTGTTCATATTAATGATGTAGTAATTAATAAACCGCAAATTTATTCATCTATTTTGACTCATCACGAGATCTGTCCAACGCAATTATATTTTGCCTGGGGTATTTGCATGACAGTGATTTTTCTAGTTATTGAAACTGTTTAAAGAATTTCATGCACAGTGCACTACTTGTCGTACTGCCCGGTCTGGTATATAAAATTGAATATATCCCTATTAATATTATAAATGCGAAAGTAACTCTGTTTGTCTGTCTGTTTGTTCCGTTGTCACGGAAAAGCTACTGGACCGATTTGGCTGAAAATCAGTATCCTCGATGCCGAGGATGAACATCCTCGGATGAGGATACTTTTTATCCCGAAAAATGGGATAGTTTCCGGGATAAAAATATATTTGTCTCTCTGTTTGTTATGCTTTTACGGAAAAACTACTGGACCGATTTAGCTGAAATTCGGTACATATGTAATTTTAATACCGATGGTGGACAAGGGATACTTTTCATCCCGGATAATAGGATAAGTTTGGGGATAAATTTATGTAAAGACCCGCGGGCAGCCGCGGGTTAAACTCTAGTATGATTATATGCTAATTATAGACGAACATAACTTTTTCAAACCATTTCTGTGAGTTTTCTTAATTTTGGGATACCTCGAAACGGCCTTCTATCTAATCAAGATGTAGATCGTATTTTCACTCTTTCATCGCATGAACGCATCCGCAATTTACATGCATGTGTCATAATAGGCTATATATCGATAAAGTTCAACTACAATTCTGTCTGTAGTGTTTTTAGTGGGTTACCTAAATATTTACTCCAAAGTGATAATAGTCGACTTATATAATATTAGGTTGGGGAAAAAGTTTCTTCGCATTTTATATAAAAATTCAATAGTTTTTTTTATAAAGTTTATTTACATTTGACTAAAGTATGTAGGTGCCTCATTTTGTTGGATAACTTTTTGCCATCTTGTAGGTAGGGACGTGATCCCATTGCTATAAAAATTTTGGGGCTTCTGATCAAAAAACTGCGACAAGTGGTTTTGGCAGTCCTCTTGTGATGTTAACCTGACACTGCCTCAGGAATTCTGCAGAGACCGAAACAGGTGAAAATCTGAAGGTGCAAGGTCAGGACTATACGGGGGATGCATTAACACCTCCCAGCCAAACTCTCGTAATTTTTGCTGAGTGGCTAAAGATGTGTGAGGTCTAGCGTTATCATGCTGAAAAACCACACCCCTTCTGTTGATTACTTCCGGCCGCTTTCTCTCAACTTTTTGCTTTAATCTCATCAGTTGTTTGCAGTACAGATCAGAATCGATGGTCCTGCCTGGCGGTAACAGCTCATAATGAATAATGCCCTTCCAATCCCACCATACACACAGAATCACCTTGTTGCGAGTTAACACGGGTTTCGCCAAAGTCTGTGAAGCCTGACCGGCCTTTGACCACGATCTTTTTCGCACGTTCTTATCGTACGTGATCCACTGTTGATCACCAGTTATCAGTTTCTTCAAAAATGGTTCGGTTTCATTACGTCGTAATAAAGAATCACAAATGAGTACACGGTTCATTAGGTTTCTTTCAGTGAGCTCATGAGGCACCCAAATATCGAGCTTTTTTGTGTACCCAGCCTTTTTCAAATGCGCCAAAACCGTTTTGTGGTCAATTCCCAGTTCTCCAGCTACATCGTAATTACTAATATGCCGATCTTGCTCCACTTTTTCAAAAATGGCATCAATTTTGTCCGTAACAGGGCAACCAGAGCGACGTACATCTTTGATATCAAAATTTCCGGATTGAAAACGCTTAAACCAAATTTGCTCTACTCTCGCAGATACTGCATTAGGTCCATAAACATCACAAAATTTTTATAGTAAAATTTTAAAATATATCGAATTTCTTCATTAGATTCACTCATTTTAACAATAATAAAAACAAATGAAAATCGCACATTTTCCTAATTTGAATTTGGAATTGTCTTCTTTACAATTAAAACTTTTTAATGATACCAAAACCAGCCAGATACAAATGGTATGTATAGCCAAAGAAATCTTATTACAAGTTCATACATACTATATGCGAAAAGACTTTTTCCCCAATATGTTGACTTATATTATATATGGTTTATATATTGTTACGAGTTACGGGACTCGAATTAAAATGCCGTTGGAATTATTATAGAGTTTGTTAGAACTATACAAACACGTAGAACACAGGTACAAATATAACCGAACACAACAAGTCCAAACGTAATGCAGAAGGTTGTAATTCAATAAAACGCGCAAAGTCCGTCACTTATTAGATTCCCGATTGTAGTACGCGCGTCTCGCTTCGCTCGTGGTTCTCGTTCGACTCCCCTCTCTCCATCAAGCCACCGTTTTATACTGCACAAATGCAAATATGTCTGCCTGCCCTGATATAATTTCCTAGAAATCGTAATCCGCACCCCTAGCTAATTATGCCTGCAAACGGTCATAAACGAGTACAATAGGCTGCTCTCCACAATAACCAATAAATAAGTGAACAAAAGAAGACGATCATAAAAGGATTACAATTAGTTCAAATGCCGACGGGTAACAAAATGTGTTTCTGCAAATCTGTACGTGGAATTTGTCTTTGTCGGCGCTTAGGTTGTAACAATATCATACTATTCATTCATTTGCCTTATTACTAGCTAAAACTTGACTTAAACTCCCTACAACTAATATCAATAATATTCAAGATTCGAGATGAATCAAATCCGCCAAGCCGCCTCCGACAAGCATAGCGGGTATACTCTCCGTTTCTTTAAGTGATTAAGAAGCCCGAACCTAGCAGTGGTACAATTATGGCCTCTACTTATTGTAATTATTGCCCCATATTTCAAAAACTAATTTTGTTAAAACTATCTCAATATTTTTTTTAGAATTTGCCACTCTATAATTCAGAAGTTATAAAAGTATATCCACACTCTCTTTACTATAAGTCTTTTATTCCAATAAGTTTGGACTATAGATTAGCCACGTCACTCATATTATAAATAACTAACTTTTCATGTTAATATACAGTTGTGATCATATAATTAAGAACGATTTGAAGTTCTAGAAGTTTTTTTATTTAAATCGTGTCATACACAGAGATGTGTACCTTCTGAGAAGCAACTAGTTATGTTATAAAATAGCCACATTAATAGAGCAACGTGGCTTAGGAATAAAGAATAAAATCGCTAACTATTTTTTTTTTCACATTTTATTTATTTTACCAAAGAAACATTCAAATAGTACTGAAGCTGGACAAATAATTCAGAACGATTTATTAAACTGCTCGGGAATCGTTTTGTGTAAACTCACATTAAAAAAATCACAATAATATGTAGCGCGACAAATTTAAAAAGCAATTTAATACATTATTAACTAAAATTAATAGTTAATAGCATAACCACGGCTTTTAGTTACTGCTTTACACCGGCGAGGCATTGACTCTATTAATTTTTGACATTTAGGAAGAGAAATAGAGTTCCATTCTTCTAAAAAAACGTCGTACAGCTCTCTTAAATTCCCACTGTATTTGAAACCTTTTTCTTTACTTCGAACCACAGATTCTCTATTGGGTTTAGATCTGGGCTGTTAGCTGGCCAGTTTAAGACAGAAACTGATTGCACTGTAGGAAAATCCTTTACGGTGCGTGCAGTGTGCTTTGGATCATTGTCATGCTGGAATGTCCAAAAAACCAGTAGAACGTCTTCAGTATAAGGTAACATTGTTTCTTCCAGTATATTTTGTATTGGAACTGATCCATGTTACTTTCTATCAACTTTACAGGTCCAACACCATGTCCAGAAAAGCACCCCAAATTTTCACATTTCCATCACCGTGCTTTAATGTAACTATCGTGTACTTAGGGTTGAATGCTGTGTTCGGGGGACGTCGTACATATCTTTTTCCATCAGAACATACTCTGTTTATTTTCGTCTCGTCAGAAAAAAGTACATTTTTCCACTGTCGCACAGTCCAATTTTCATACTTTCTCGCAAATGCAAGCCGGGCTTGCCTGTGGCAAAGTTTCAAGATAGGTACCTTTCTTGCTATCCTACAGTGCAATTTTTCTTCTACCAAACGTCTTCGAATAGTGCGTGCTGGGATTGCTGAAGGGTTGTTATCACCAAAATATTCTTTTCTCAGCTCATTGGATCCTTTAAAAGGATTTTGTTTTGCCATACGAACGATGTTTCGGTCAGCTCGTGTAGTTGTTTTTCTCTATTTAGGTACACGTGGAACATTTGAAGTAGTTTGATACATAGCAAAATGCTTTACAGCGTGGAAAACCGTCGTTTTTGAACATTGCAGATGGTCGGCTATCTTTTTATAAGACCAATTCTTCCGGCGAAGTTGTATTATTACTTCTCTTGTAGATTTATCACAACTTTTATTTTTCCCATTGTTTTTTCATAAAAAGCAATCACTTTTAATCTTATAAAATTATACAAACAGTAACAAATCGACTGAGTGTTCTCTATTTAAATTTGAATAAAGGTATAAACTATTTAGCGTTCTTAATTAAGTGACCAGCCAGTAAATAGGAATACTATGTTTAGAAGTAGTGTAAAAAGTTTGTCTATTTATTTTTAGTTAATCATATCAATGAATACAGCGGTATTACGGAAAAGTTTTACGATATCGAGAGAAATAAAAAAATTGCATGCAATTAGTTTTGCGTCTTAGTTTGAAAAAAATCTTCACTTTAAATCAGCGTTCTTAATTATATGACCACCACTGTATGTAACCTCGTCTTTAGTTAAATATGTACAAAGGTATTAATAGTACGTCAAATACGTGAACGAGATTGACTCAGCAGGTAGATGGAAAAGTCAAGTTGGTATGTTATATGAAATTAAAATAACATTGTAAAGGAGTCTTCGTGAAACTTCCTTTTAGTATTAATTTCTGCAGTGTTCAGAAATCAGAGTTCATTGGTGCTTCCATGAACAATACCTAACTGGACATAGTTTTAGTGTCTTTTTAGATTCTTAAACTGGGTTTTATGTGTTATTCTAAAAATGAAGCCTGAAAAAAGGCCATTAAAAGGTCCTTGTGAGACTCCATAGAACTAATGCCATATAGTTGACACTAAAATAATCAGCACCTGCGCAATGTACCTATGGTTAAATATACCACACGTTGTAAGTTTTGGAGTAAGTAGTTGGTACATCGCAAGCGGAATAGTCCGTTAGGCTATTGATCTTGCCAGCCAATGTTTGGCCTGCCGCTCCCGACCGCACCCATCAACTAATAAAAATCGACCACCCTGCGCCCTGCGTCTCCGCCGACACACTAACCTTAAGTATATCAATCAATCATTTATGCCAATATTTTTGTTGCAATACGGCAAATTTTGGCAATGACAAAAATGAATTCCTAAAAAAAAAATTACCGCTCACAACGAATTGCCGCAAACTTACAAAGGCTATGTCCAGCAGTGGACTGTGACTAACGACTACGACGACATCGACATCATAATAGATGTATGATTACCACATCGTAGGCCTTGGGATCTAAGATATAAATTAGTCTCAACGCAATCAATGTTTACTCATTGATTGATTGGGGTAAAATAACGTGTGTTCGAATTTATTTTATTATATAAATGTTTATTAACAACATAACAATTTTTGTCATTTCCATGTTAGATCAAATAAGTTTCAATCAAATAACCGGCGTAATTTAATGTAAGGAAAACAATATAACATTTTGTTCTAAATTAACCCTTTCCCTTAGTTCGCCGTTTGGCATTTCTTCACAGAAATTGATCCTTCTAAGATATACTATGATTTGGTATAAAAATACAGTGTGTATTTTTTTTCAAAATCAGCCGGTTCGATTCCTGGTAAGGGTAATTCATTTCCAAAAATCTAGTGACACCACTCTAGTTTTTGCCAAAATCAGCCCCGAGACCCCCTTTGAGTGTTTTTCGCTATTTTGCATAGTTTAGGATTTGACGCTAAAGGCCCACTTAACAAATTAACTCTGTAATAATATGTAACTGTAACAAACAATAAACTGTGACAGACCTGCTATCAGACACAAGTTTAAAGCTTTCGTTTTTCATAGAAAGATGAAAAATAGAAGAACATTTCATATCGAGCACCTCACGGTTTTTTTAAATAAAATTATCTACATATCCCCATGCTTAAAAATACTCTACCTTTTAATTCGGTTTGTTATCGAAGCGTGTATTTTTAATTGTTTTTTTAAACTATAATTTCATTCTTACTTTTTGTTCTTTAAATAAAATCAAAAGTAATATTAATCCCGAGAGTCAAGTTTCTATAAATTTAGTTTTATAGATTCACTTTCATATTATTATGTAACTTTTAAAGAGACTTAATTCCCAAGGATAGCATTTTTTTCACAGATGTACAATTTTTATGCAATCGACCTATTCATCATATATCATACTAAATTGGTGAACACTGAGATGAGACGGCGCCGTTGTATAAACCTGTGTGTGCATCCAGTAAAATACTATTATTAAGTCTTGTGCCCTCACTGTTTAGGGCGCAACACCCCTATAAGGGTAGCTCCTCGATGATTCAACTCGGTCATCGAGACATTCCCGACACCAGGGTCGTCGGTAGCGTTACCCGTTCCCGAGGCTCTGGCAATATGGCAATATCTTATGAAACTGGGATGGTTTACTTGGAATTTCCGAGCATGTGACCCTAAGTCCAGAAACACCCAATTGTTATTCCTGAGCGGTAGGGTTAAGGGCGCCCCAAAATTTTAGAAACTAACTGCATAAAGTGTCTTTTAAATGTAGTTGTACATGATCACTTAAAACCATTATGTATAAATATTGATAAAAACATAATTTTATATAACGCTTTTCTTGTAATTACCAAAACCATGACATTTTTATATATATTTATTTGGATATTTCCTCTTCAAAGTATCTTCTTTACAGTTTGGGTAAAGTTTTCTATGTTCTTAAACACAACGGAATAAGAACTGTTTCTGTTCTTCATCTGCGATAATCAAACCATGAAAATTTGTCATTAGTTTAACAGCTCTTTCATCTGTGCCATTAACTGCTTTTAAACAAGAAATCTTTGTTTTAGCGTCCACAAACGTAAAGTATGATGGTGGCAAGGAAAGAGTAACAAGTATCTTTCTAGTTTTTGCTGTAAGAGCATACAAGCTCCGTTCAAGCGTCCTGTAGTAGATGCTGTCATACCAGAGCACCTTATCATTCATTTTCCAAGTATGAAGCGTGTTAGATACTGTTTTCGCTTGATCTTTGCCGAAAGAGCCGTCGAACTTCAGCACTGCAAGAAGTTGTTTTTTCTGGTTATATAAAATTATTATTATTGGCAGGTGTTCTTCTTTGGATCTTCTTACGTCCAGACTAGGTAACAATTTTCCATCCTAATGAACAGTAACTATTCTGGGCATGTAATTTTGAAAATCGAATTTAATGGATCTCACTCCATCTTTTCTCATTTGTGTTCGACTGTGCTAAATAGAAGTTTTGTTGATTGGGTAATGGTCAGAAATGAAACCAAGAGTTTCTACTACAGAATGAATTTTATAAACAGAATCTCTAATGCTTAGTCGACATCTATCTAAAGTTACAACTAATTTAGATGTGATAAAAACTTTTCTTCCTCTTCTTGACGTAATTAAAGAACTTACATATTGAGATGTGGATGGCGGAGGTTCTTCCAAGCTTTCTCCAGAGCTTGTACATTGTTTTTCTGTCTTCATGTGTATTACAGCTGTGTAAAGTAGCAGATTCCAATGAGCTCTTGGAAAGCATTTGCTTTAGTCTCTTTTTTATCTTTTGGAAGTTTATCAGCCTGGCCGTTTGTTCAATTTCAGCCGAATTTTTGTCAACACACGCTGAGCATCCCGGACGCCCCAGTTCTCTTTGCTTTTGCATCAATATTTTCTTTTTTTCTTCCGACTTTATTCTTTATTCTTATTCTTTCAAGAGCATCGCCGTGTGCAATATAGAATAAATTATCTAATTCAAGTTGATAGTTCTCCTCGGAGCGCCTATGTAAATCCTGAATCTTCTTGTTATTTTTTGTAGTTCTCGTCAGACCTGATAAAAATCGACTAACTTCTTTAAAAAAAATAAGAACAACCCTGGTAGCTATTCTTGACTTTTCCCAAAATATATTGCACTACTAAATGACAAGATTTGCGCTTTCACTAACTGCTAACTGAACTTTACATATGTTGAATAATAAAACTGACGATTAGACGGTAATTTTGCACCTGTTATTTTGGTAATCACCAACTTCTACTTCACTAGCCAAGAAAATACTTTTTTATTGCTTACTTCCACTGAAATCTTCGAAAAATAAAACAATCCATACTAACTACCCTAAAAGCAGAGACTAAGTGACAATAACAACGAGAACCTGCCACTCTTGTGACGCAGCTTCTATGAACATTTTTGAGCGCGAATCGCAAAGGTTGCACTGATCCGAATAAGTAATAAAAAATGTTTTCGGGTGTTTTAGGCCCAAATGAATAAAACGATAGCTTATGCATTGTTAAATTAAAATTTGAAAAATAAGGGACACCCTATTGTCCATGAGCCAATTTTAAACCTCAAAAAAATGACGGATAAGGGACACAAAACATTTTTATCAAGAAATTCTCTCTGTTTTACTGTTGGTTCAAAGTTCACGAAAAACTACTGGGCCAAATTGGATGCGACACTTGCTGATAGATATAACATTTAAAATCTTATGTCGCTAAAATGTAATGGGACATTAATTCAGAGGACTCTTAAACACGTTCAGTCGTCGTTTTCGTCCGATCAGCCCGAAAGAGTCAATGAAAGATAATTTAGATAGAAGAAAGAAAGAATAAAATTTCTTAAAACTACAATAATATATTAGGATATGCCCGCTACTTTGTCCACGCTTGACTTGAAATTCCCGCGGGATTCCCGAGACAAAAAGTACCGCAGCTATCGTTTTAGTGAAAACTGTGTCTGAATAAGCTAATTTTTATGCACTCGGACAACTACAAACCGCTCCTAGGAAATTCCCGCGGGATGCTCGGATAGAAATATCACACATTTTATTACATGAAATTTGCTACTGATCAGTGAAAAAATCACTTTGGAATTCGATTTTTTAACTTTGGTCATTTTACATCGTTTCCAGAAAAATTCCCGCGGGATTCCTAGAACAAAAAGTAGCGCAGATTACAAGTCTAAGAATTTGCTGTCGGTCAGCGGAAACCCCGCCGAAATTGGCCCAATAGTTTTTACGTGAATCCTGAACAAACAGACAAACAGATAAAGAGACAAGAAATCTAAAAAAAATTCATTATGTTCTCCATTGTTTATATAATGTATTCCAGTTGTCTTTTTTTAAATAGCTCCTAACACGGTATGTTTAGAATTTTCTAACATTATTAAAAAATATATATTTAAATGACTCCATTAATCCTAAATGAAGTATTGTAAGTTTTACAGAAAAGCTCAAAGTCGTTTTATTTTAAATTTCATTATTATGAACGTAGTGTTCATTCATTTATAAAATTGCGAGTCAGTTTAAAACTCCAAATATCTGGTTTTGATAAAAGTAAATAATAACAAAAGAGTATGTTTGTGTATTTAGTATTTATGTATGCATATTTTGCATAATATCCCTATGCCATTTACAAGTTCATGCCTTGAACTTGATTTTCTGGTTCAAAAGTAATACACATTATTTTGCTGGAAACATCTAGAAATAAGATCACGTTATAAATGGGTAGAGATGTAATAAAATGAATAATTTAATTACTTCTACTGCTCTGTATATCTGTTACGGTAAATGTGATCAATTGAAAATTATTATAATTTATAATTATCTCATGATTTGGTGGTAAATATGAATATAAAATGGAAATTCATCACTTTAAGCGTTATTATTAATAATTCACTACTTTCGTCGGTAAAAGTAATAAACTAAAATAAGACTCGAAGCTATTTGTCCAGTAAGTACATATTTATAATACCACAGTACTAACAAATACGTAACTAAAAGAAACTTGCATGCAAAATCGTTTATGGTTGGTTTTGCTTAAATCAAAGAAGAAAAGATAAAATAAAAATTGTACGGTTGGGGTATACTTACATGGCACATTTATTATTTGAGATATAAAGTGAAAGGGTGGTAATAAAAAAAACCAGTAAAGGTAAACCTAATTTATATCGATGCGAATCTTTTTAATATATGCCAAACGGGAGCGGAGCGAAGGGGCGCTTCCGCCTTCACTTTCGAGGTTATATTTTTAGAATCACCCAATTATACAATCATAGACGCTGTAAAATCAACATTAAAATTAAAATATTTCTTCTATCTCTTTGTTCAATAGGTAACCGAACTAAAATGTATACATACAGTATAGATAAATAAAATTGAAGCGTCGTTTTGTAATTTCAAAATAACAGCTTTTTACTAAATACATATGAAAGTATAACGGTACTTATATCAAAAAATCTATTATTGAACTAATAAAAAGATCAAAATTTCAAATTATAATCTATCTCGTGAGATAGTAGTAAACTGTCGAAATATGGTGAACTGAACATACTACTTACAATTTAACGTATTATTTTACTGTAGATAATAATCTATCGACGAGAAATGGTCAAATTGTGAAATGCCATGCGTTGGAACGCACCTCACGCGTTGATTGGTCGGTCTTACGGTAGGTTGTTCTGTATCCATAGAGTTAGAAATACAACACAGGTGTCAGTCAAATAAACTAAATGCACTTAAAAAATTGTAACCTCAAATATGTATTTATTATTTACTAGGTAATCAATAATTACTCTGACATAATGGCAAGAATTTTTGTTTTTTTGAAGTTTATAGTTGGCGACTAGGCCTTAAGCTATAAAATTGTTCTAATGTATTTTTGATATAAAATGAATTTTGGGTTATTATAAAAAAACAAAGTACTTTTCCTTCTGCAAGCCCAAGTCCAGAAAGCAGTACACAGACTAAAGCTCACAAGCCGAGCGAGCGAAGCGAATGTACCACGACAGCGGTCAGCAAATGTCACAATCGATTATTAGTCATTTAAACAGTGCCTTACTGCGGTAGCGGCGTCGAGTGCCAAAACATGCTGGTCACCATTTCTTCATTAATAACTATTTAAATGATAGTTCTTCGATCAATAATAGTGCTAGTTACTAATCCGTTGTGACATTCGCTGACTGCTGTTGTGGTATATTCACTTCATTCTCACAGGTTGTGAGCTTTAGTTTATATATTGTTTCCCAGAGATGAAATTGCAGAAGGGAGAAGTACTTAAGTTATTTTTTTTAGAACCTCCCAAAATTAATTTATATCAAAAATTCATCACAACATTCTCATGGATTAAATGCCTAGTTGCCAACCATAAACTTCATAAAAAATGTATAATTTTCTTACCATTATGTAAGAATTATTGATTACTACTAAATAATAAATACATACTTGATGTCACAATTTTTGAAGTCCATTTAGTTTATTTGACTAACACCTGTGTTTTATTTCAACTCTATGGAGACAGAACGACCTACCGTAAGACCGACCGCTCACATACAATTTGACGATTTCACGTCGATAGGTTATAATCTACCGAAAAATAATACTTTAAAATGTAAGCAGTATGTTCAGTTCATAATATTTGGACAGTTTATAATCTCGTGAGATAGATTATAATCTAACGAAAGATATTTACAATTTTATGGTGACATACAGTAGTGCTCAAAAGTATTTTTACATTATAAGGCATATGTTTTTTTAACTTAATTATGTTTATTTTCAGTAATTGTTAATTAGTATTTTATTGCGTATACATTGACCCTTAAGACACCATTACATCGTGCTAGCATTTACTCTGTTAACTGTAGTAAATGGTGGATGGGGAGTTGGGTCCATTCATTGCATAGTTCATCTTACAAAGTCTCTTTATTTTAACAATTTCAGCAACCTGTGTGACGATCCAGCTCTTCCCAGTCATGCTTATCAGGTTTAAGTCTGCACAAATCACTTATATGCTCAAAGCAGTGTTGCAAATTGTTATTGTGCTACAAATACCAACCAGGTGGCAGGCATATTTTCTTCAGTGTGTGGTGCATTTGGTTCTTTAATATCACAGTATACATGAAACAATCCATATCCCTATTTATTGTAAGTACCCTTAAAACTAAAGATCTAACTCTGTAATGAGAATAACATCCCCAAATCATAACATTGCCACCTCCATGTTTTACTATGGGTATTTGGTATTGAACATCAAATCTGTGTTATGTCATGTGATCATGTGTCACACCACAATTAGATAAAATTTGTCCAAGGAGCCTCTATATAATGGCCTTTCCATGGCCCCCCTGCAATCACTCCAAAAGTTGGCACCATTTTTATGGCCCATGGTCTGCATATAATAATAATAACAGAAAATATACACAGATGTGTGTGTTGGTATATAATAAATTCAAAATTGCCTGCTCATACTTATAAATTTAACAATATAATAGACAGAGTAGCAAATCCTAATCAATTTTAAATAAAACGAAGTTGAACATATACATTTATGTCATAGTATTCTTGCAGTCCATTTTTGTTTGCACAACCGATTTTCACACCTCACCAGTCAAAAACTTTCTTATCAAGAAGGATGGTCAGGTTAACTTTCCACTGTCTTGCATTTAATAAAAAGCCTTATTTCATGCACTTACTATCTGTTCAGACATCTTACAATTTTAAACAGCTTCTGCTTGTGTCTACTTTGTAAAGCTGTTATCACAATAAGTTTTAGATAATTTGAATATTTTTCATATGTTAAAACAACAATAATTAAGTTGTTAAAAAAAAATTGAAACTGATTGAACAATATCATTGACAACTGAGAAATTCAATTTTGTCAAAATACTTTTGAGCTGTAATCATGTTTCTTAGAAAATTAATAAAATGAACAAACAAATTCCAACTTTTCTTACCAATAGTTTCAGTGCAACTTGTAATATAGAAAAAAAAGTATTTAATTAGAAGGGCACCAGTTCAAGATATTAACAAATTTATTCTTGTTAAAATACTTTTGAGCACTACTGTAATACCTACATAGTCATATATCACTAACACCATTGTCAATCAAATTAATTCCTGGGTTTGTCTGAAAGAAATCAGTCATCATGGAAAAGACTCTCCCTTGTGACTTTACCTTGTAAATTTATTTGTGTACAATAAAAAATTATCTTTGTATTTATTTATCCTACTAAAATTATAAACGCGAAAGTGTGTAAGAACATATGGATGTATGTTTGTTACACTTTTACGCAAAAACTACTGAATGGATTTTGATGAAACTTTACAATAACATAGCTTACACATCAGAATAACACATAAGCTATAATTTATAAAGATATAGTGTGAATTATCCAAAATATAAGATTTTCCATCACCACGCAGGTGAAACCGCAGGGCGCAGCTAGTCACACATATGTTCAATAAAATTTTTAGCGGTATTTAAAATCCATCCTGTGAAATATAAAATCTGAAACCCCTTTATACTTTCAATATATAATATATATCTACTGTTTTCTGCTTCATTTATGGCCCCTTCTATGTCTTGCCAAACATTCATTTGCCTATCATATTATAACTATCAGTTAAAATTTGACATAAGTGCCATACAAGCAAGTCAAAATTCAACCGATGGTAAGTCTAGTGAATGAATACTAAGATATAAGAACTGACCATTAGTAAAATAGTTAAGTCTATTGTGACAGATACATAGCAGAATTTCTTCTTCTTCTAAGCGGACCCTGGGCGTCGGAGTGACGGCTCCGAACGCAACCGGAATTTAATGCTCGGATGATGATGATGACATAGCAGAATTTCTTCCCCTTAAGAAAACAGTAAATAGTCTTCGCCTTAACAATAACACAATACAATGTTCTATATACAAAGTAACATGAAAGAGCAGGATAGAAATATAGGGCCAGACAAATGTTAAAATGTGATAGATATAATACTTGGGAAGAAAGTGGAATAAACTCGTACTAAGTAACAAGGACAGGAATATTGGTTGGACAAGGATAGACATATAGTTGAATGATGTAATAGGGATAATTCTAGAGTATCGACTGGATATATAACTGTGACAATCTGCACACAGAGTCAGTCTTGAAAAGAGTCTCGGAAGGAGTCTCGAAGCGCCTACTGCAAGACTCGCACAAATTACCAAAGCAAAAGGAGCCAAGGAGGGAAATTTAGTGCACGAGAACAAGAGGATGGTCCAGCTGTGTGGAAGGGGAGTCTCAGAGGCAAGTACCGGTCTACGCGCTGGAACTGCCCTGGGTCATCGGTGGTTCGACTGGCAGATGGAGAGAACCCTGGTATGAGTTTTGGAAGGGAGTGGCAGTGAGTGCGCTAAAGCTGCAGGAGGGTCGGCAGAGCTGGCGCTGTGCAGATTACGATGTGGGGTTGCAGACGGGTATTGTGGGCAGCCTGCGAGTGTCATGTTGGAAAGCGCCAGTAGGTGTCACGTATGTGAGCAGGGTCACGCAGAAGAAAGGACGGGTGAACCCTGGAACAAGACTTGGAGCAGAGCACCATGGGTGCATTGAGGCTACGCATGGGGTCATTGGGAGCGGCGCTGAAGGCGATGCGACAGGGTAACTCGTTGGAAAGCATTGGGCATCCTACGAGTGTAGCATCGGTGAGGGAGCGCTGGAGTAGCCATGTGCAAGGTAGAGTCCCGCATGCCAAGGAAGAAGACTTGTCATTGTGGAAGCATTGTAGGAGTTATGTCTTAAGTTAAGCGGATGTACACCAGGTAAGACTACATTTGTGTTATCTATAGATTTGTGGCTATTGTTGAGTAAAGTTTTATCCTGGACTAGGACAATGTATCGGACTGACAGTTCAGTGTGAGTTATACTTGCATTGGCTTAAATAAAGGCAGATTCTTTTAGATAAGTGTTTCCTTCCAACACCAGTACCCACAGCACATACACTATTTCAAAATTTCATTGAATATGTTCCCACTTGAAAATAAGGAAGAAGAGTAGGCAAGAAACAATCTGAAAATATTTCTCTTAAAATTACTGCAAATGAAATCATACTTTAAGGAAAATTAAAGTAAATAAATAGATTCCTGGAAATTACAACAAAGGCAAATCACTATAAGACTAGAGACTATCATTCTCTAAACTAATATTGTAATATCCAAACTTAGATTGGAATCACTATTACACACAGAGAAGAATGTATTCTGTAAACTTGTTACTTCAAAGGTGGTTACAGCTAGATGAACAAACTAATCAATTAAGTTAAATTAGTTACAGGTTATAATTCTCACACAATAACTAGCTACCCTACAGTGTTACTAAACATGGGCATCGGACCAAAGCCAGGTTAAACTTTAGATTAGTGGTCATTGAATTTTAAGTAGTGGGGGCGCATGGGGGTTGCGGAAGGGAGAAGTACTTCTCCCTTCTACAACCCCCATGTCTAGGAGACATGTAGTTCTTGAAATATTCATTTTTCATCCATTTGTTTCGTTATATTGCTATGATGGTGACCAGTCTATATTATAGGGAAACTCACCTATCCTAGCTAAATGTGGTTGTTGATGGAGTTACATTAGTAACTTTAGATCACTGGTCACTACACTTTAGATAATAGTTTTAAATTGTTTTTATTTCACTTTTAACACTATATGTATATGAGATTAACTTTTCAATGACACTGCCAAAATTGTCTCTTGTTATTTTTCAGTTGTAGGTAGGTAACAATTTATTTAAATTGAGAACACTAAAATTTTTTCTCTAGGGCCAGCTACAACTCCAACAGTCTGTTCTGGTCTGGCATTTTGGTTTAAAGTCTAACATAACCTAATCCAAGTCACCATTCTAGTTACTGATTGCAACTTTCAACTAAAGCCCACAAGCCAAGCAAGCATGCCATGGCAGCGATCAGCAAGTGTCACAACAGATTTGTAACCTTCGTCACAATATATAAGCAAAAAAAGAACTATTTTCATATTTAAAACTATTAAGTTTAATAAAACTAATTCAAAACTTGTTTACCAAACTCAAACACAGTTTTAGTGTTTATATATTAAGTGTAAGTGTATTCCTAAACACAAATCAAACTTTGTTATCAACAAAAGTGGCATAACCTTGTTTATCAAACATGTTTTTGTTTCTCCTATTATTCAATCAAAACTTGTTGGTGGACCCTAAAAACATGTTTCCTAGCCCAAATAACAGATATATTGTCTATATGTAAGGTGTGTGTATACCCCTAAACTCAATTTCCCTTAATCTCATGCCACTCTGTTTAAAAGCGCAGCCCAAAGCCTCAGTGAAAATCAATTATTCAGAAGATTGTGTAAGAATAGATATTCAATAAGTGTAATGTGCCATTCAAGCATTCAACAATATGCTTGTTTACACCACTGGAATCTAAACAGATCTATACATATCTACAACTTTAAATATTAAATAAATGTAAAAAAATATACATCCAAGTAAAAACAGATAACCAAAACAAGTAAAAACACACTTTCGAACTATGAACTCAAAACAAATACCTATGAACAAAAAAACATAAGATAAATGTAATTACTCACCATTAATGCAAGTAGTCCTTTATAAGTATGTCACAGTACTCTTTTAAAAGAATAATATTTCATCACAGTTTTGAATATCACTCAATTATAAAACCACTGTTTATACATTTCATGTCACTTATAAAAATTGAATACAAACTTGAAAATTGTTTACAAAGGAATCAAGCTTGTACAGCATAGTAGGTTGAATTCTAAAAATACACCAACATGATAAAATGGTATGAATGTGTTAACATACAGCGACACAGTGATGACAATATTTTAATTATTGATTGTGAATCCGGATTAAACACTTTTGAGATAGTGTGTGTAAGTAATTAGTGATAGTATGCAATTGCCGATTATAATAAAATAGACTGGTAAATAGAAAAACCCTAAATGTAGACAGCCAATAACTTATAAGGAAGACAAAATATATTGTTTAGTTTGTATGTTTCATTAGCAATTAAGAAACAAATAAACAATTCCAAGCGAAAACTCAATGAAAATTCAATGATATCTATATAAATATTAATTGTGGTTTAATTTTAACACCGAGTTTTAGAAAGTCGCAAGTATACTCGTAAAAACCTAATTTTTATATATCGTGTATACTTTAACACTACGCAGTGTGATAGAAGTACAGTAATGTTAATATTCCCTCAATACGGGTATTTTAAAAAGAAACGCAAATCTTAACGCTTTGAATAAAATCTCACTTGATCCACCATCACCACCACAGATCACATAGTATAAATCACCAGAAATAATTTCAAATAGAGGTGAGTAACAATTGTAAAAGTCAACTAATTAGCGGCTGTTTACAAAATAGCTACAAACGTCGTCTACGACTTCGCCAACTGGTTGTCGAAAAAGCTGAAATGTAACAACCGACAAGTTTACACAGGGCTTCGAAACCGGTAAACTGTCGATCCGATTCAGTAACTTTTCTGTTCAGTTTTGTTTTAACTTAAGCTTCAATCAAATGGTTTTGATAATAATGATCGTTGAATAAACCGGTTTTGAACGAATTCGAATGGCTTTTACCGTAGAACTACAAAGTACAGCGACGTGGTACAGCAAGTTTTCAGTCACTTACAAACATAAGTTGAGAAAAATTGAATTACTAATTAAATCTCGTGGAATAAACCGTTATGAATAACACTTTTTTTAAGGTTTACACTCCAAACGAAATAATTGACTGAAACCGGTTATAACCGATTAAATTTTTTTTGTTTAATGCCTTGAAATACGGTGTATTTGTTTTTTTTGCCAGCTGAAGAACAATCATTAACATCTTGTTTTTGGGTTTTTAAATGGTTACTCAGCAGCACCACTAATCTCAAATTAATATTCTGAGCAATCTAATCTGTCAAAAAACTTTTTAATTCATTATAACATTACTAGCCTAGGATACGGCTCCTTATATTAATTCTACACATTCCTTTTTCAAGTTGACAGTATCCTTAAAGTGCCCACGATCGTTAAAAAAGTACTTTACTGAAATAGTGAAAAATAAAGCCCAGCACCAAATCTAATGTAGTTAAATGAACGCCCAGGGTACTATTTTAAGTAACTCAATTTTAACCATTGCTATTAATTCCAAATAACCACCTTTTTATAAAATTATGTCTCCGAACCTATGTTCGAGGTTTTTGTTTGTGTATGACCAAGCAACAGTGCCAACAAAAACAAAAGAAATTTGTCTTTCTTGACTTAACATCGAACAAGATCGTTGAGTGTGAAAATAAATCTTAATGTATTCTTGAAATTTTTACGATTTGTGTTGCTAATCTTATCAAAAATAGGTGCTTATATAATATATTTGATATTTACATCAAAACCTTATATTTATCTGAGATATAGTGAAAATTATTTTAATTCTAAATTTAAGACCTTTTAATAGACCCTTAGTTTAATAAGGACTATCATGATTGTTTCGAATATTTTAAATAAATAATAATAAAAGAAATGTTTCTATTAATTTTAAAGGATTTTTTGGTTATTAAATTGGTTTTTAAGTTTAATTTCATTTTTGATTTTTTGAAGGTAGTTGGAAAAATTGATGTTGTAAATGTTTGTTGTTTTAAGTCTAGTGCTTTTGACCCAAAGACCTACCAAAAGGTAACCTTTTATTGTCTTTCCCCTCGTTCACCTGATAAAAGAAAAAAAAATCATACTTGTGAGAGTACTATAAGGTACAATTTTTAAAGTTCAAAGTCTTGGGTTTTCGCCATAGGAACCTTTTCTATATACTTTGGGCGTTAGGAGAGTATCAAAGATGTATGAACGTGTACTCTTTGTCAAGATTTTCGTTAAAAAAAGGAGGTCAACACTGTTGTCCACATGGCAACATTTATAATATCATCGATCGAAAACGATCTTGTTACTTTTACCTATTTTGTTTTTTTTTATTTCTAAAATGCCATTATCTTCCCGAATCTGACTTCGTCCGTGTTGGTATTCTAATTTTCTAGATATAAACGGACGAACCCACAAATCTAGAGTAATTTGTGAATATAAAAGGACCATATTGTTCACAGTAATCAAATAAAAATAAATCGTATAGTTACTATAGTTTAATAGTATTATAGTTAAAAATTTAATAATATAAATATTTACATAGTTCAAAATTTTTAAAATGGGCTTCTTAAAACTTATTTCTCAATATTACTTAACTTCTTTATTTAGGTTTATGGCTTGGCAAATATTACATAACCTTCAATTATAATAGATAATGCGCCGTATCATTCTCTGATAATAAAACTCCAATTGAATCATCGTGTTTCTTTACCTGCTAAATTAAAGAAGTTTTCTTATATGCAGGTCGTAAGCTACGATATTTTGTACCAATCACAATTTATTCTAATCAACCTTAATTTTATTGTTGGAGCTTTATCGTTATATAGATATATAGCTATATCATATTGGAGCTTATTATCACTAAATAACATGATGAATTATCCATTACAATAGGTAATTAAAGATTTTGTGATCTTGGGCAATAACTTTTCGGAAATCCATTATTCAAATTTTGAATATTCATCTCAAAAGAATAGTCTTCAGCCTTGTTTTACCAGTTAATACTAGAAGTACATTAGACACATTATACATCTTTCTCTTTACATACATTTAATTAGACTTCGGCACCGTTAGTAGACTACCAACATTTAGTTACTTTGTAGGACTCATGTATGTCAACATCATCCTAAGGAATAACATTTTTTGGAAATCTTCAAGATTTTTTTTGTTCTCAAGGATTTACATTAAATAATCTTCGTGTTTTGAAGTAACTGCTGATTTTGCTATAATTGCCAGTCTTTTTGTAGTCTATTGAAATTTGCTTAAAAGTTCTTGACTGTCCTCAAAACCTAATTCTTCTTAGACTACTGCCAATAGTTGTGTTAGAGTGGGTACTGCTTTTTGCACTAAGCAAAAATGAACTTTCTGATGAATGGGCACAACCATAGATGGGCACAAGGATTGAATAGAATCGTCTATTTGTTTTTTGGATGGACCTTTCCTATGTTTTCCGGACGTAACAAATTTACTTGCATTCTTCATACCTTCATCCACAGTGCGCCGAAAATTTCTTTGAGAATACCTGAACTCAATAAAAAAATACTGAATAACATATTTCATACTTGAATAAATACAATATAATATAAAAGTATCAAACTCGGAGTATAAAATCCTATAAAATATAAACAATGCTAAAAATCTAATTTACATTACATTACAGTTGTATGTTATGTTATATACACTGCAACATACTAAACTTGAGTTTTCTCGAATCACTTTTTTAAACACTTGTTTAATTATACTCTAAGAACGTTTTAAATATGCACAATATTCAAATATAAAGAAACTAGCTGCGCCCCGCGGTTCAACCCGCGTGGTGATGGAAAATCGTTATATTTTGGATAATTCACACTATATCTTTATAAATTATAGTATATGTGTTATTCTGATGTGTAAGCTATATTATTGTAAAGTTTTATCAAAATCAATTCAGTAGTTTATGCGTGAAGGAGTAACAAACATACATCCACACATTCTTACAAACTTTCGTGTTTATAATATTTGTAGTTAGTAGTTCAAAAAATATTTATTTTCATCTCTTTGTTGATAAATTTATAAATATTAATTAATCAAAAAAATATTTGTATAAATCATTATTTTGTGGTTTCCATACTAAAAAAAAACATAAAACATTACGTATTATCTACGTCAAAATAAAAATGACTTTAACTTAACAATCACAGACTAGCAACAGCGCGTTCCACGTTTAGCTCACAACGCCCAAAATTCTCCGTTAGCCGTTCCACACCACGACTGCAGTCGTTGTGGTCGAGGCGAAAACGTCACCAATGATGTCATCATTTTTGATCACACAACGCCTCTCGTTAGAGAGTACTAGTATAGTTCCTTTGCCGCCATGTTGGCAGTAACGCAAACAAGTGTTGCCACATTAATTTTATTACAAAACCTTACATTAAGGAAAATATTTTTAAGTTCGATTGACACAATATAAACTTTTGATATTTCCCTGAAGAATGTATTCATCTATCTTACTTTGATTTCTTACTATTAACTACTAAAAGTGCCAACGATGTCCTTCGGTTATACTTTGAATAAGGACTTTCACATGGTCATGTATTAAGACTTCGTTTTTTTTAGTCTTTTAATATTTTCACTAGTATTTAGAAAAATACTTAGCTAGTGGGAAGGACAGAATCATTGATTAAAAAAACAAAACACGACTTCGAAATATATTTTTATTATAATCTTACACAATAATTGTGTTCATCAAAGTCTACATCTGACATTTCTTCATACTCATGGTCACTATCATCAGAACTATCACTATCGTCTCCTACTTCGATTATGAATTTATCCATTTCATTGTCTATGGCTGGGCCAGCAGCGTAGTATTTTTCTTCAATTTTTATTACATGCTCGCATTCTTTCTTCCATTCCTCTTTAGTGATAGTAGCAAAAACTTCTTCCGTAATTTGTACTATCTTATTAGCTTCCTGACCTAAATTTTTTTCAGCTATCCTTCTTTTTAATACGCTCCATATGAGTTCGATGGGGTTCAAGTCACAATGGTAAGGTGGAAGCCTTACCACTTTATGGCCATTTTCTTCCAACATCACATCTGCTTCATATACAGGTGGTTGTTTGTGTTCTTTAATAATTTCAAATAGCTGTGCTTTTAACATTGTCGGCAAATAAGAAAGTCCTTTATTTATTATCCAAGATTGCATTTCTGACTTTGTGCTTGACATTGTGGGTGCCTTATCAATCTGCACGGTATGGTATGAGGCATTATCCATAACAACAATAGACTGTGGAGGCAGATTTGGTATTATTTTTTCTTTAATCCACTTATTAAAATTCACTTTATTCATTTCATCATGATAATCCGCTGATTTCGATTGGGATCTAAAAATCAGTTGAGCATTGGGTATAAAGCCCATGGCGCCACCTGCGTGAACAATTATCCACCGTGGTTCCTTGGAATCTGAAGATAAAACACCTTCTTCAGTTTCGCTTTGCCAACATTTTCCAGCGCAATATGTGGCGTGTATATATGTTTCGTTTAAATACACGACTGGCTGCTGGGCTTCAAGACGATTGTTTCTTAATTCTTCGAGGTATCGATGGCGCCAGGTGACAATGTCGTATCTCTCCATCAAAATCTTTCTTTTGGATTTGCATTTTTTTAAATAAAATCCCATTTCTTTTATAATCCTCCACAAAGTGGTGCGACTACCTTTATAGTCTATCTCATTTCGCATTTCATGTAACAATTTCGCCAATGTAGGCAATTCCTTTCTTACGGCATAAAATTCGTGTATTTTATGCCTTATGGCACTTCGTTCAAAATCATCCAGTTCGTGAGTTTTTCGTCGAGGACCAAATTTGCGCGGTGTTGTAACTTTTTTCGATGTTGAAGCTGCTTCCTTACCTTCTTTGGTAATTTTCGACAGTTTTTTCAGATATACCTAAAACAAAATTAAATTATTTATTATTATTAATTCATGATATCGTAGGAATATGAAGTTTTTCAAATTCGTACAATATCGTTTGAAATTATTATTATCCATTATACATTTACAATAAAAATACTCTTAATTTTAATAAGAATAGTACTAATTCACTGAAAAATCATAAATCTTTCTTGACAATAAAGAAAGCTATAATATAGTTTACATATTATATATTTGCATTTACAAAAAGTATCTAATTTTTGCCACTAGCGGCATAAACGGTGGAAAGATTAAACTGATGCTGGTAACCCTATTTCACTAACCTGTAATAGCAGTTAAACTAATTAAAACTCGCAGAACATATCTACCGTGTTGACGTAATTGACAGACAGGGATGCCAATATGACGGCAAAGGAACTATTTGATGAAACGCACTATACTACTAGTGTTCTGAGCATAACGCTCACAACGACCCACGACAAGAGGTGGGTCGAATAACCGTTCCACTTGGGTTTACGATTGTAACGCCGGCAAGCAAGTGGAACGGGAAAAATCGCGGTCGCGATCGCGAACTTGATCGTTGTGAGTCTCTAGTGGAACGTAGCCATTGTATATGGTTTCTTGTAAAATACGTAGTAATAATATATCCATAGCAAGGAATATAATATATTACTCTCTTATCCATAGTGTTCTTTGGTTGTAAATAATTATTATAGTTTAACAAGAGAATAATATTTATACCTTAAATCATGGGAAAGGGATTCAACAATTACATGTGTAAAAAATTCTTTCATCCAGCTTCCCGAGATAATTTGAAAAGGGTGAGTAATCACTGTATGTGTTTGTAAATTCTTACAGCAAGGTAAATTTCAATAGTTGTGTTGCTTGAGCATTTTTACTGAATGTTTACTTTCTTTTCTGAATGTTTGGGATATTTACTTATTAGAAAATTTTAAATTATGTGTTTATTAAAGTAAACAGCATAAGCTTGCAGTTTCATTTACAGCAATTCCTTTTTATTTTTAAAAATAGATCAAGTAAATTTCTTTATTCAAGACATACTCATTATGTACTTTATATTTTATTTAGGTATGGATGGCAGAACAGAAAACTGAAGCATATAAGAAGAAACAGGAAGAATTACGTGTACAGTATGAAAAGGAACAAGAGTTACATGAAAACAAGTAATATTTTGTGGCTAAACTTTTGCACAGAGTGGCATCAGATTAACGGAAATTAAGTTTAGGGGTTTACATACGCCTTATATATAGACACTAGACCTGTTATTTGGGCTAGGAAACATGTTTTTAGGGTCCACCAACAAGTTTTGAATGAATAATGGGAAAAACAAAAATACATTTGGTCAACAAAATAACAAGGTTATATCACTTCTGTTGAAAAAAAGTTTGATTTGTATTTAGGAATACACTTACACCTGATATATCAACTCTAAAACTGTTTTTTAATTTAGTAAACAAGTTTTGAATTAGTTATTATAATTTTAAAGTTCATAAAATAATAAATCACAGTACTGTCATTTTTTTTACTTTATAATGATAATAGGCATAAGAAAGAAAAAAAGTGTTATCAATTTGATATGTCAATAATATCGATTTTTAAATAAGAATTTTTTTGCTTATATATTGCGAGATTGAATTAGTGGTATGTTTTTAAACTATTTATTTTTATTTAAAAAATCGATGTATAATTTGCTATACTCTATTTGCTGCCTCTTTTATTCTATTTCTCTTTTAGTTATATGAATGTACTTTGTGTTTTGTTATGGACTTTGAATTTTGGCGAAATCCTCTATCTGAATATAAATAAACGGGAGGTAAATTAATGGTGATTTAAATTAGGGATATTGTTACAGTTTATTTATAGCCACTAAAGTTGTGAGGGGTAATCGAAAGTCGCGACCAGTGACTAAAACGGTGACTTGGTTAGGTTGGGTTAGTCTTCATACCAAAGCGGTGTGAAGTCTTCATGCCAGAACCGACTGGTTACCATTTATTCATTGTTAACTATTTAAATGATGGTTACAAAACGGTTGTGACAATTGTTGACCGCTGTCATGGCACACTCGCTTTGCTCGCTCACTCGGCTTGTGGGCTTTAGTCTGCGTTTTTAGGCTGTTTTAAATATTTTTTTACATTGACCACTACCTTTCTTCTGCATTTCTCGTCTTTAGACATAAGAAATAAGTCCACCATTTTGAAAAAAATTAGTAGTTATGCTTACAAAAATCATATCTCAAAAACTACATGTCTCCTAGACATGGGGGTTGCAGAAGGGAGAAGTACTCCCCCCCCTTCCCCCTCCGCCCCCGCACTACTTAAAATTCAGCGACCACTATTATAAAGTTTAACCAGGAGGAGTTCTTAACCCTTCTGCAACCCCAATGTATAGCAATTGTATAGTTCTTGGAATATTCATGTTTTTGTAAATATAAGTTTCTGGGATAATCTTTACATAAATCTATAGCCTTTTTCAGGGATGAAAAGTATTCTATATCCATTCTAGATATATATTACACTAGCTGACCTGACGAACTTTGTACCATCATATTTTCTGAATTCCTAAAAGACTGCTTCATGACACAAAAACAAAATCACCAAAATTGCTCCAGGTGATTAGGAGTATTCTAGAACCTGATCTTAGCGCCACCTACCGGTTCCAATTGTGAATCTAAACCATCCGGGAACCCACTCAAACAAACAAAATCACCAAAATCGCTCCAGGTGATTGGGAGGATTCTAGAACCCGATCTCAGTGCCACCTACCGGTTATAATTGTCAATCTAAACCATCCAGGGACCCATTTAAACACACAAAGCAAATTTCATCAAAATCTGTTAAGTCGGGATAAAAAGTATCCCTTGTCCGTCTCCTGGTTCTAAGCTACCTCCCCACCAATTTTCAGCCAAATCGGTACAGCCGTTCTTGAGTTATAAATGGTGTAACTAACACGAATTTCTTTTATATACATAGATATATATATTGCCTTATTTTTTTTATTGCTCACAAAAATAACAGACAAGATATTAATTACAGTATTTTTAGGCAGAACAATAGGCGACCTTATCGCTTATAATAACTGACTTATAGGGTACTAGAGTTTACCCCGCGGCTGCGCCGCGGGTCAACCGCTAGTGCGTGTCTCTTGTTTAAAGAACTGGTGGTACAGGTTACATTGTATTAAATTTTTATGTAATTGGCCCCGGAAGATTCCTTCATTTTATATTGCAAACTATACCATCCCCTGTCTATCTATAGAATAACTACATAAATGACAAAACTTGACAAAAATGACAAAATAAATAACATGGACCGAGTGGACCCAGTGGACGCAGTGAAACGTGGTGAAACGCAGTGTATCGCAGTGAAACGCAGGGAAATGCAGTGGACCAAGTGAATGAAATGGACAGAATCACGAAATCTATCCTAATTTCCGGGATAACCGTTACATAAATTATATATCTATCCCATTATCGGGATAAAAAGTATCATATGTTCATCCTCAGCAATGAAAATATGCATATACTGAATTTTAACCAAATGCTCCTGTAGTTTTTCCATGAAAGTATAATAGACATACAGACAGATAGACAGTTACTTTCGCATTTATCCCTAATTAATATTATAAATGTGAAACTAACTCTGTCTTTACTATCTTCTTTTTCATCTCACAGAAAAACTACTGGACCAATTGGGCTGAAAATCAGTATATATATATATATATTCAAGGATGGACACAGGATACTTTTTACTTGAAGTGGATAGTTTCTAAAATAAAAGTATATTTTTCTGTTTGTCTGTTATGCTTTCATGGAAAAACAATTAGATTGATATTTGGCTGCAATTTGGTACATATTAAATTTTTAACCGAATTCAAAAAGAAGGAGGTTCTACCGGTTACAGTCCTCAATCACTACAACTTTTTCCACTTGATTTTATGGAGTTATTGCTATATCTTCGGAACTGAAGATCTTATAACAATGAAATTTATATGGGATCATTTTGAAACTATATTGAATTAAATGCAAACAATGACCAAAATCTGTTCAGAAATAAAAATATTATGGCTGACAAACACCAAAACTTTCACATGTCTGTCTGATTTCAAGGGTTTTTCTGCTATGTCTCCGGAAGCCAATGTCTGCTAGCAATAAAATTTATATGGGATCACATCAAAGCTTTGTTAAATGTAACAAAAAAGAAAGTTATGGCTGAACATACAGTATGTATGTTCTGTTCTTATATATATATATATATATATATATATATATATATATATTTACAAGACAAATTGAACACCTCCTTTTTGAAGTCTGTTAAAAATGAAATTAATCTTCAGGAGGCCATTAGCACTAACATAAAATTTTAATACAATGTAACCTGTAGTAACGCCTGCTCTATAAACAACAGCTACGCACTAGTGTTATTGTAGTTAAGTTTGAACGCTTCTTTAAGAACCATAAAAAAGTGTTCAAACTTACTCTAACTCTATGAATAAGACCATAGTTCTTTTATAAATACTGTGGTACTTGGGTTCCGGGAATCACGCGGGAATTTTAAGTCACGCGTGGACGAAGTCGCGAGCATATCCTAATTTAAAATATTGTTAGTACTTAGACCTACTGATGTAAATTACTTTCTTACATGCAATAAAGAATATTATTACTACTATTAGTTTATTGTTGGACCTCTCTAATGATTGTGATATAATTTCTTTTATAAATATCTGTATATAAAAGAAAATTATATTTCTTTTACAAAATACATTTTTAATGTAATTAATATTTTACAGAGCCCTATTGAGTAAAGAAAGTAAGGACAAATTGAGTTTGAATTTTATGTATGAACCTCCTCCGGGTGTTAAGAAAGAGAGGGAACGAGAAGATAATGAGCCTGAATACAAATTTGAATGGCAACGTAAATACAATGCACCTAGAGAGAGTTATTGCAAGGGAGACAATGAGATCCGTGATCAACCTTTTGGTATATTGGTCCGTAATGTCAGATGTATTAAGTGCCATAAATGGGGTCACATAAATACTGGTATGTATTAATCTTCTCTAAGTAATAAATTAGTAATACAATTGAAAACTATAAAAATTGAGTCATATTTTAATTTGTTTACAACTATGAATTATATTATCAGACTTGGAGTCTTTATAAAGTACAATTAACCTTGAATACTGACATAAAAGTTTCTTGTAGGTATTACTTTTTAAAGTTCCTCTTGCTAAGCTGTAATTATAAGTTCTACATAAATGGAAATGCCCTAATGGACACTATAGACTATATTTGTTTACTATCCTAATTGTATTACTTCATAAGCAAGAAATTCTCATTAGCAGTTTAATTTGTATAAATTAAAAAAGCATCAAAGCAATTAAGACACATAAAATATATGATTTATATAAAACATTATCTTATACTACATTTTTAAGCCATAAATTTAATAATATTTTAAAATAAGCTTCCACTTAATCCCTATACTATTCAATACATTACAGGTTAAATGTTAGAAATGACTTGCAATATCATTTTGGCATAGGTAGCCCAGCCTTAGACTATGATCATACATTGCATTTTTTCTACAACAAAAAATTAGCTTGACTAGCTTAGAAATTAAAATGAATATGTCTGCTGATTATAATTATTTTAAATACTTCCAGACAAGGAATGCACTATGTATACGCTTTCCATGAGTGAGGCTAGAGCTTTACAAGCTTCGACATCAGCTCCAGAAGAGGAAGAAGAGAAACCCGATGTGCCTACATTGATGCAACAAATGCGGGACACTGGTTTAGTTATGAAACCAGGGGCGATGCCATTATCAGCAACAAAGGTTGAAGACCCAGATTCCACAAATATGACAGAAATGGACCTTATAAGTCAGTTGACAAAAAAGCAGAAAAAAAAATTGTTGAAGTAAGTTCTAAATTTTGAAGTTTACCATCAAGTATAAAATTAATTAAAAAATGTGAAAATGGACTTTCTCTTTATAGTGAACATTGGAACATATTCACATAATGTTAGGTGTACTTGAGGGCTTAGAATAGATGTATTAAGTGTATTAAAATCCACTTATTTGTTATCTCCACCTGACTATTATTTTGTTTCCAAATGATAAAATTTTGGAATTAGGTAGATAGGTCAAATTTACACTAACAGCAAATGAATGAATCATACTGATATAAAAACCAGCTGGTTAGGAAAGACAATAATTGAATTTTTAAATATATTTCATTTGTTGCAGAAAACTGGAAAAGATGGAGAAAAAGAAAGACAAGAAGCATAAACAGAAATCTAGGCATTAAATATAGATTTTAATGTTAACCATTATTAGCATCTCATGTGGAACCCCAGTTGCATATGGAGTAACCACATACAAAGCTCTCATACTTTTTATTCACCTCATTCACATGGTCTTTGGCATACCTTAGTCTGAGACCGACACACATATTTTTAAAGTTAGTAACCCTGCTCGTCAAGTTATTGTGGACGCCTAGTAAATATTTGTAACCCATAACATAGCTTTGCATAAAACTAGGTTGTATCGACGTCTCTCTCTTTTCTCTTACCATATCCCAATTAATTGGGGTCGGCACAATATGTCTTCCTTCCACACTCCTTTATTCTCACATATCCATGATGTATGCAACTTATTTGCAGTCTCTTGTACATGAATGTCGCCTCGAATATAAGAGTTCCCGACATATTCGTTCATATATTCACTACAGTTTAGTCATCTGAAGCATGGGCCACATTATCACTACTATACAAAAGGAACAAGTCATCAATAATGCTGTTTTTACATATAATTTTATGGATTAGATTTGTGCGATCAATTTTATTTTCATTAAAATTTTCTTTAATATTTGTTAATAAACCAATAAGTCTTATCAATATGTTTTTTAATTTTATTAGTAGGTGATTTTAATATTGATATAATTGTTAAAATAGCATGGATTTTACACTATTATTCTAATTTAACCCAAGGTGCAGGTAGTAAATAAAAACAATTCAAAGATTATAATAGACTTTTACTGACTTATAAAATAATAATTATGATTTTATATTAACAAATTATCATTATCACAGATTTTGTATAAAATACAGGTAGTAAATACATTTTGAACGAGTACGAAGCCTAGACCATCTTTCAATAAATGAGATCATATTTTGTTACATCTCTTAAAAGTGTTCCAAGACTGACAGCCACACTCAGAAGTGTGCAATAGGAGTAGCTCAAAAATTTAATTTTATTGTTAAATACATAAACGATTAGTTAATCTTATAACTTAACATGAATATGTAAGCATTGCGTACAAATTATTATTTTCTTTCATAGTAGCCGACGCAGCTTTAAAATAAAAAGTAAGAAAATAGAAATCAATCATTTACTATTTCCGGTCAAGGGGATATTATGTGACTATTAATAGTTTTTTGGAATACAATAGATTAAACCAAAATTCATTGAAGATGTAAATAGTAAAAAAGGGCTTGGGCGACCGCCAAGTGAGCAGATCCCAAAGGTGAACCTACACGACCTTACATCATATGACATATTATATCTTTATGTTCACAACCAATAAGGTATTGGTTTCCCTCTTCTAAAATGAAAGTTGGTAGGTGCTCTTCACATTAACTACGATACTGTATTTTAAAGCAGGCTTAAATGGACAAAATGAATACTTGTCTAAATGTAACTATAATACAAATCACAATAATGTTCAAATGAAGTTATTGTATGTTACGTTATGTGGCAAAGTTAATGAATACGATGTCACCGTCAATTTGTAAATATCTTTAACCAACCAATCAACGCGCGAGATGTTCCATCGCATGCCATTTCGCAATTTGACGATTTCACGTCGTTAGATTATAATCTACCGAAAAATAATGCGTTAACTTTTAAGCAATAAGTATGTTATCACAGTGTTTCGACAGTTTACAATTTCGTGAGATAGATTATAATTTAAAGGTATTTACAAATTGTTGGTGACATATATATAATACTCTGTTCCCATTTTCCAATGTAAGGAAAGGTTCCCATTCTCTTTCAGACAGGCAAAAAAAGAATGAATTGAGACTTTTGGACAGTAACATACTTGTAAGCACATGGCAAATTATTGTATGAAATTCTTACAATCAGTTTACAGAAGTAAACAGAAGTTTACAGTAAATTCTTTTGTGCAAATAACATGGACCAGTGTTGCTGTTAAGAAAGGCTGTAAAGTTTAGTGCAGAGTATAAATAGTATTTCAGATAATTTGAGAGCTACAAAAATAATAGTCTTTTTTTAAAACATCAAATCTTAACATAAGTTTTTTCATCTATTTCTATAATATCTTGTCTGTCATTTCTCTCTTTCCAATGCAGGTATAATACACATCCAATAATTATGACAATAATTGCTGTTAAAACAAAGACACTCTTCAAAATTACTTTGCTAGGTGTAACAAAGAGTCTTGCTTTCCACTGAGACGGATCATAGGGAGGTGCTGGTATTACAACTATTTGTGAATTCGGAATAATTTGGGTCCAACTTTTCGAAAATCCAGACAAACCAACATTGAGTGTGTCAACAAAGTTAGGGGTGCGATCTAAGCCAAATATAGAGTATGGTAATTGAAGTGCAAAATAAGCAGATTGGGACAACTGGGCACAGACACCTGTTCTATAGTTGCCTTCTTGAGACCAAGTATTGTAACCAATTTTTGGGCCAGGTAAGTTGGTACCTGAAAAAAATAAAATTGAGTTAAATGGTGAATACATTATTAATATTACAACAAAGAAAAACTAAAAATTATTTACCAAAAGTAACTTTTCTGTTGTACAATGTTCTATTAATAGTGGGCACTCTGTCATTTGTTAATCCTGTTACAACAATAACTTTAATAAAGTTTGTGTCATATTCCAATTCATTTCTAAATGAATGCATAGTGTGTGTATTTGTTGTGTAGTTTTTCTTTACATAGATAATATCAAGTACACCATCCATATAGAAATCATAAAAGGTAGCCATAACAACATCCTTTCCAAATGTATCAAATTTATCCCAATGTACTTCAAAAGATCTGTGAAATTTGCACTCCACCCAATTGCATGGAATATTGTGAAGCAGAAAAACTTGGGGTTCATAATTATTGACTGGAGAGAGAGTAACAAGTAAATCTGGGTACCCATCCATATTATAGTCACCACTTCTCATTGTTATTGTGTCCAAATAAAGTTCATCCCTTGGTGGTATAAATCGCCAGAGCGTCCCTTTTCCATCATTAAAATCAACTTGCAAATCATGCCACTGGTGGTTATCATAAATTAATATTGTACTATTAACACACTCAATATCATTACAGACTGGTATAACTAAGAAGAAGTCACCAGACAAAGCAACATCTAAAAATAATGCTTGACCATAGATTGTTGTGTGACCAATGAGTAATTCTATGCTACTATTATGACTGAATCCTTCTAATTCATTGTTCAACCATATTTCAACAGAAGATGTAGTTGTCACCAGTAGGTCAGCTGCATCATCACCATTAACATCTAGAAAGGCATTGGAATGAGGTAGTTTGATTTCTGTGATCAAGCCATCACCCATTACTTTTTCCTCAGGAACACTTCTAGAATTATTAAAAATCCAAAACACTCGTTGATATTGAGCATTTATTCCAAATAGGTCCAAAATCATATCACGGTTGTAATCTAACACAAGAGGTTGTCCTATAGTCACAGCTTTTATATTATTAGCTTCAGAACAATTTAATTTGTTAGTTCCACCCCACAAAATACGCACTGCATTTAAGTTTGTTGAATCATTATAGTTTTGAGTTGTTAACAGTATATCCATGTATGCATCTCCATCATAATCGCCAGGTACAATACTTGTTATAAAAAAGTTACTGAAATTACAAGCATATGTCGATGGTCTTAAAAAAGGTTCCTTATCATATGCAAGAAATACTTCTACAGTTGATGTGTCGCTTCTTATAACAAAGGCATCAGTCAACTCATCAGAATTGAAATCGCCAAATGCAGCTATAATACCTTCTGTGTACTTTCCAAATGAATTTTCAGTCATATCACTCAACGCGAATAAGCAATTATTGATGATATATATAATTAAAATTAAAACTTTTGTCAATGACATTTTTAATGAAAAAGACAATTATTAGAACATTACAAGCTTTCTTATTTAAAATTATTGTATATTAATAAAAAAACTTTCTTAATTTCAACAACACAATAAATGAAAATGAGATAGCCTTCGTAATTCGCAATCCGATGTTTATCAAAAACAAAATTATTAGTTATAATATGTAATGGTAAATCCTAAGACTCCTAAGAGTAGTAAAATTTGCTGCAAAGGCAGGCAAAGTAATTTTAGTCCATATACTATACAGCCAATTCTGATGTCTTCGTAATAAGCGTTTCAGATCTTCTGTGCAGATCTTATATTAAAGGCCTAGCTGCCAAGCCATAAACCTAAATAAATAATAATATATGATTTGAGTTTTTGGCGGGAACTGAAAGGAGACGATGTGCTGTGCAGTTTTATTTTCTAAAAATATGTAAAATTACTCTAAAATGAACAATAGTTGTAGCATATTAATATTTTTGAGTAGTAATTATGTGTTTTTGTTAGAAATGTGAACTGTCTAGCCAAATGGGGCCTTTCAAGTTTTCACAAGAACTCCGTTGAAAGGCGTCGATTGTGGCCTAAAATACAACTGCGCCTGGCTTAAAGGCCTAGTTGCCAAGCCATAAATATAAAAAAATGATGTGTATAAAGAGTAGCCACAGCCATACAAAAAAAGGTGAATTTTGTTTATAATTTTGTTGAATGCTGATATAGATATCGATCCGAAGTTTTACAATAAAGTGTATTTCTTTAACACCTGCAATTCTATTTTATACACAACTGGATTGAAAACAGACAAAACGTGTTTTTCTCCCTTAAACTAACCATTTTGCATAAAATGACGGACGTTCAAATTCTGAGGAGAAACCGCCCAGGAACAAAAGCAAAGGTATTAAATATTATTCAATATTCCTAATAAAGTGGTCATTATTATAATCTAATCATAACGTATTATTATATAGACAATTCTTAATTTCGTAAGTGGTTCGTTTTATAGGATTTTTGTCGCTGGCCCGATGAACCATTTGAAGAAATGGACAGTACTTTAGCAGTACCTCAATTCATTCAACAAACTATTCGACGAGATCCAGCTAATCTTGAAGCAATATTGAAAATGCCCGAGGCTCAAGATGAAGGAGTGTGGAAATACGAGCACTTAAGGTATAAACTGCATAACATAGTGTGTATATACATAGAATGTCGATTGAGATAGAGTGTAGCACATTAGTTGTTTTATTAATGGGTTTTTAAATGTAAATGCTAGATGATTAGTTGAAAAATATAGTCATTTTAATAGTTTGGATTACAATTTATACTTTCAAATGAAAAAATTGTATTACAGGCAATTCTGCATGGAGCTCAATGGCTTGGCTGTGAGATTACAAAGTGAATGTAAGCCTGAGACTTGCACACAGATGACTGCCACAGAACAATGGATATTCCTTTGTGCTGCACACAAAACACCAAAAGAATGCCCTGCTATTGACTATACCAGACATACCCTGGATGGTGCAGCTTGCTTACTCAATAGCAACAAATATTTTCCGAGCAGGTGCAGTAGGATTAATTTTCTTAAATTTTATATTAATATTTATTAAGCTTTTAGTGTGCCTTTTATCACATACATCTCAAATTCATAACTTGCAGCAATTATCTTATTTTTTGGAATAAAAAGTATCTTATGGACATCCTCTTTGTTGGAACCTGTACCAATGTTTGTGATAAGTACATTGTACCGAAGACTGAAGAAACAAGTTTATAAAAGTCACTAAACAAATTCACTTACTTACATTTATATATATAGTATAACTGGTAGTGCCAGTGATATTTTGTTCTTATTGCCATTATTATTTTGACATCTATTAGTGAGTTGCAATGGTTGTATTTAAAAAAATGTGACTGCAAGGCTAACTTTTTGTTTATATTCATCTATCCCACAGAGACATCAGTATAAAAAGTATCCAAGTATTTATGTGGGATATAAGCTAGCTCCTGTCAAATTTTATTTAAATCTGTTCAGTAGTTTTCATGTGATGCTCTAACAGTCAAAATTTTTAATATATTTTCAAAATCTGCTATTCTGAATTATAAGCCCCTGATATTTTGCTCAATATTTAAATTCATTGCATAAGCACTGACATGCCCTACAGATGTATTGTAATGAAGATAGATAATATAGATCATGAAGAATTACCCATGAATAGTATATTATGTACTATCTGATGCCCGCGACTTTGTCCGCATGGTGCGGTTTTCTAACTATCCCATGAGAACTCTTTAACTTTTTGGGATCAAAAGTATCCTATATGTTGACCAGGGATATAAGCTACCACCATACGAAATTTCATTTAAATTGGTCCATTAGTTTCGGAGATTAGCCTGTACAAACAGACAGACAAACAGAGTAACAAAAAATTGAAAAAAATCTAAATTACTTCATTTTACTTCTTACACCCCCTGATTCGGTTTTTAGTACTTTTTTTCATTGCACAGAAATTCGACTTCTAGTTTTATTATATGTATAGATTTGGAACTAAAACCCATAAAATATTAATAAATAAATAAATAATCAGCAGACAAACACACACATCATATATCGCCAAGCTAAGCAAGTTATGCTTGTTATGCATGATATACAACGGTCCACTCTGAGGCCGATCCCAGACACCCAGGCCATAGAAAATAACGGAAAGTTCATTTCTGAAACTTATGTTAGGAAACGAACCCGGAGCCTTTGCGTTCAAGCAAGTTCAGCCTGCTAAGGCTTGCTCACTCAACCACAGAAGCTATCCTTAATAATATATTAAGTATTGCAAAGTTAATACTTCTATTACCTAAGGGGCCATCCACAAATTACACACACACCACACAATCAAAATCCATAAAAACATGAATTTTTGACCCCTCCATCCTTTTCACAGCTGGTCACGTTTGAGAGACTTCCCTCCCTACTGTGACATCACATAATTTGCAACGTAAATTATTTAATTGTAATTTATGGATGGCCCTAAATAGGCCCTAGATAGGCTTTAATAATATTAGGATATGCCCATGACTTCATCCACGCTTGATTTGAAATTCCCGCGGGATTCCCAGGACAAGATGCCGCATCATTTGAGAAAGAATGTAAGCTATCGTTTTAGTGAAAACTGTCAGATAAGCTAATACTTACGTATCTGAACAACTATAAATCGCTCCTGGGAAAATTCCACGGGATTCCTGGGATAAAAATCACAAATTTTGTTCCATTACAGTTGCTATCGATCAGTAAAAAAATCACATTGGTATTTGATTTTCTTTATCTGGCCATTTTAAATTATTCCCAGAATAATTCACGCAGGATTCGCAGTATAAAAAGTAGCGCAAAGTTTAAGTCTAAAACTTAGCTGTCAGTCAGTGAAAACCACATTGACATTGGCGCAGTAGCTTTTACGTGAATCCTGAACAAACAAACAAGAAATCTAAAAAAATAGCATCTTTTTCTCTGTCGTTTATATAGTCTATCCCAGTTGGTTATATTTTTATAGCTTTAATGTACAGACATGGTATGTTTTATATTACAGATTTAATATATAACTAATACAGGCATTGACAGTTCACTAATAACATTCTTTTGTGATTTCAGAGTAAGCATTAAGGAATCATCAGTAGCTAAATTGGGTTCTGTATGTAGAAGAGTGTACAGAATCTTCTCTCATGCATATTTCCATCACCGGGCAATATTTGATGCTTTTGAAAAAGAAACACATCTATGCAAGAGATTTACTTATTTTGTTACAAAATACTCAATAATTTCAAAAGAGATTTTGATACTGCCGAAACTTGATGATGAAGCACCTATCACACCAGCAGTAGGTGAATCAGATGCCTGAAATTACATTAAGTAATAAACTTAAGACAATAGTATAATTTAGGTACTATTTTATTTATATTATAGGTATCACTTAATACATAAAAGTTCTTTTCTTTCACTGTTTTCATAATCATATAGATTATAATTTATAATAAATAAACACAATGTTAAATAAGGAAATGTTTCATTTGAATAGCTACAACAGTCTGCACCAAACTTTATAGGTATAGGCTTAAAGACATGGGATTATAAGTAGTGTCTTGAATACACCATATATTATTTAATAATATTCTATATAATATAAACACTAAGTGTATCCATATATGTTACACTTTCAAACTGAAATCACTAGAGGGTATATAATCTGACATTACTAAAATGGTAATAGTGTAGTAATTGTAACAGTTATTTAATTAATTAGTTTTAGTTATATGGTTTATAAATAAATTCTATTTATTTTAAGCACCTAGTTATATGAACTGTATCTAAAATTAAATAATCAAGTATTATGTGTGTTTCATTTGTCAATAAGTAAATTTTGTGGGATTCTTTCTAGCCCATTATCAAAATTGGCTTTATTTTTCTATCTCTCCGGAACCGCATTTTTTTTCTGAATGGAAGGTATTCTGTCATTTTTTGTACCCCTGATGATGTGTATGCATAATTTGATGATCGGTCAAGTAATTAAAATATGGAAGCTAAGAAACAAACTCACATTTATAATATAAGAGCCAAGCAGTACTATATATATGTATCTGAAGTACAGATACATATAGTACTACTTGGCTCTATTATGGGGCGACTAGTTCTTGCCCACAATAAAGACAATATTACTGCCAACTCTACATAATTGTAGTGTAGTTTTGTATAGGCAAAGGAGGATGGCATAACTTTATTTAACTACCTTTTACTAAATATCTTTCAAACCACATTACCTACAGACTACATATTTTTGGCCACAATATCCATTTCTGTGAGCTCATTGTACATTATAATATGTAAATAAATAGCTGTTTTTGATGCGGAATTATAGTATATATGGTTATTACATTGACAAGCAGTTTATGTTTTCTTGTGCTTAAAAGGTTTTTTTGTTTTATTGGATTGAATTTGTTTAGGCTTATTATTCTGTGGATCTGTTTGCCAAAATTTCTTGCCATTTAATGTCTGGTACCTGCAGAAAAAATTTCAAAGTTTAAATAAATTCCTAAAACAATTACACAAACTAAGCTCAAGTGCATGTGACTTAATAGTAAGAAGTTTAATGTATATTATATACAACACAAATAAATTATATGTATAACTAGGATAACCCACAACTTTGTCCACACTTGACTTGAAATTCCCACTGGATTCCCCAGACACAAAGTACCACAGCATTTAAAAAAGAATGTATAGTACTGTTTTAGTGAAAACTGCCAGTATAAGCTAATTTTTATGTACCCGAACAGCTATAAACTGCTCCCAGGAAAATTCCCCTGGGATTCCTGGCATAAAAAATATCACATTTTATTACATAAAATTTTCTATCAATCATTGAATCATTCCCAGAAAAATTGCAGTAGAATTCCCAGGATAAAAAGTAAAGCAGATTGAAGTCTAATTATTAGCTGTAGATCAGCAAAAACCACATCGAAATCGGCCCAGTAGTTTTTATGTGAAACCTGAAAAACAGACAAGAAATCAAAAAAACTGCATAGTGTTCTCCATCGTTTCTGTAGTCTATTCCAGTTGTTTTTTTTAAATAGCTTCATTGTACAGATGCATGTTTGGAATTTTATAATATATGTATAAGTAAGTATAATAAATTCATATACCCTAGTTGATTTACATCAGGAACAGCATCAAGAGATAATAAAATGTGAATAACAGGTATTTGGCGCTTCACTACAAGTGTCTCAAGGCCATCAAGTTTTGGCTCCCAGTGTTCTTCAACTCTGCAAATTATTATAATATACACAAGTGACAATAATAACTACAATCGGTAAACCCATAGATGTTTGATACATGAATTTTATGTAGCGGGGTGGTGGAGTGGGGAGGGGAAGGCATACTTACTCCTACTACAACCCCTATGGTCCAGATAATTATCTAGAAATATAATTTTTTTAATAAATATAACCTCACTTATTTTTCACTAATATTGCTCTTATATCATAGGTCCAAAGTTGAACAATCCTTTTAAAGTCCAAAAGAAAGCCAGTGATCAGCAGAAAACAACCAAAAAAAACAGTGAAGTTGTCAAAAAATGAAGAAAAAATAGCAAAACACATTCACATACACCACAAGAGTAACCATGAAAATATTCAAAATAGCGACCAATAAAGACGAAATTATAAATAGTGTATATAAAATTAATAGTAAATGGTTACAGTCAGTTCTGGCACTCTGGCACTCCGGCTGCTCACTTGGCTCATGCTCTTTGGTCTAAGGTTAGGTCACTGTACCAGACACTGGTCGTGACCTTTCACCACCTATTACAATAACATTAGCAAAAAAAATAGGTGACGTTATGTTTACCAAAAATTAATACTTCAAGAACTCCGGACCATAGGGGTTGCAGAAAGGGTAAGTATACTTTCCCCCTTGCCCACTCTGCCCACGTACACAAACTAATCTTACGTTTTATAAGATAATTTCGTTACTTGATGCTCTATATTAAATTGCTTTTTTATAATCTCCGCACAAGAAATTGCTTTTGGAATAGCCACTCCAGCTCCACTCCACACTATAGCAGTAGCAGCATTATCATACAATATGCCAGATACGTGAGATAGTAAATTAGTCATTTTGCTACCTCCTTTTACCTGTAAGATATAGAACGTCAATATTATTTTATAACAAAATTATAAAAGCAGGCAATGTAAAAATGTTTAATTATCTACCTGCATCCAAAGAAAATTTACAGGTAAATCTTTCAGGGGTATTTTGCTACGATCAAATTCTTCTTCTACGTTCTTTCCTTTGGTATAATTTTCCATTTTGGACTATTCTATATACAATATAAAGACCAAAAAAATAATTTTAACTTCTCCAGCATAGACAATACATCATATATATATACAATGTAGTACATTGAATGTACTCTTTGACAATGAGGGCGTTCCACATTAGTTCACAACGCCCAAAACGCTCAGTTAGCCGTTCCACAAGGCGACCGCGGTCGTTGTGGTCGTGGCGAAACCGGCACTAATGACGTCATCATTTTCGATCACACAACGCTCTCAACGACCCATGTCAATAGGTGGATCGAATTGCCGTTCTACTTGGGTTTACGATTGTAACGCTAGCAAGCAAGTGGAACGGGATAAATCGCGGTCGTGAACGTGGTCGTTGTAAATCCTTGATGGAACGTATTGTAATGACGTCATTAGTGACGTTTTCGCCACGACCACAACGACCGCCTTCGCCTTGTGGAGCGCCCTTGTGTGTGTGTGTTGTGTATGTATATCATCCTAGTGGATAATCGAAAAATAAAAAATGTTCAGAAACTAGCGCCATCATGTGGCACAGGAATATCAAAAATTATAATTAGTTTCCATTTAGTGCACTTAGCTTCACTTAAGATGGCATTGTGCAATATCATTGAATAAATACAGCGCGCTGACGAGATCTTAAGAGCATAAATTAAATCACAAGTTACGGTCATATTTGGTGAGTCTTTTTGCCCCCGGGCTCTAAGCGAAGGCGCTCCCGAAAACCCCGGTAAAGTTTTGAGGTCTTCGGACCAACAACATAAAATTCGTCCAATAAATAAATTTGATGAATCTCGCATTCGCACACTTTTACTTTTGGCATAAATTATAAGTGTTTGTATATAAGATTTTTAAACTAATTTTATTGTCTTTCCCTTTATTCCAATTTAGAACAAGTTATAACTTTTAAGTACCATCTAGTGGAATTTAAGAATTATCGATTGTAGTAGCGCTAGCTATCGGACCGGGTAAATGATATTTGATATTTTATGACAGAAGATCACCTTTTTTATTTTGAGTGTATCTATGCTATATGTAACAAGTAATAAAGATTCTCCACTATTTTTTAATTGCTAGTTGCTGGAATGTTAAAAATGTTGAAAGTCATTTGCACAATGCTCATTTTATTTTATAGTTATATTTGTGTTTATAGCTTGGCAACTAGGTCTTTAAGCCATTTCACTTCGACAAAGTAACCCACAGACATACTGGTAGGGTATTTACCTGTCTGGATTATTCCCCTGATCTTTATGCCGCCATAACTACCTTGCATGAAGTTATTAGTTAGTTGAAGAAGTATGAGTTGTATGAAGAGCGTCCAGTCTCCCCCATTGAGGCCGACAGCACATTGGCAGCATCTCTGGTGTTGTAAATGTCTATAGGGGACAGTAACCACTTTTCATAATGTGGGCCGTCAGCCTGTCTATGTTCTACAGCAATTAAAAGAAATCGATGTTATTGAATATCGTCATGTCCTTTCGATTCTGTGCCTTTCTACCGAATTGATTCAATTTCGGTGAGCCATCTAATGCTGGTTTATATTCAATCTACGACCCGCCGAGTTTTTGTAGGTGGCTAGATTTTAGAGATATATATGATAAGCGGTGATAACTTAAGTGTTTATCGCTATCCTGTCCCAAATCAAAGGGCGCGGTTTCGAATCCTGGCCAGAATGTGTGCACCATTTATCTTCATCTGCGATAATGTTACAGATATAAGCCGTTTCACGCAAATATGGCGACAGGATTAATGCGTTATTAAAGATACGACATTATAGATGACGTTAAATATTGACAGATAACGTATTATGTACACTAATGTGGCATGTGTTAATTGCGTTATTTTTTGACGCTTTAAATATTCGGCCACAGTTCAAATCTTTAACACCGTCGCAGGTGCGGTCGTACCTTTAGGCACTTTTGTGTCATAATTATGTGCATAACGGTGAATATCGCAAACTTTTTTTAATGCGCAGGGGGAATACATATTGTTACATGCCGTGAAACATAAGCGCACAGCTGTCTGTCGTAAGCGCAGTTTATTGTCTTCCCGGATTTAGGTATTCTTTTGTGTTTTGAATTTGTAATTAAGAAAAACATGCTATTATTTTTCTACTTGTTTTATAACCATCATTAGTGTCGAACTAATCCTTGCTGTTATTGTTTTCGACTTTGTTAGCCGTTCGCAGGTGTGCAAATTACTATTTCTCGGAAACTCAGTGCACGCGGCCAGTTTTTTTGTACTGTGTAGTTGATATAAGACAATGCCCGAATGGAGGAGTGGGCAGTCAAGCGATAACTACGAGACGAGTAAGACGTTTGTAGTACTCTCGATTAGCGATATAGACGACGGACTTTGCGCGTGTCGAATTGCATTGAATCATGCAGTGTGAACTGGTTGCATCCAGTTTTATTTGTATTTGTTTTATACGTGTTTGTACAATTATAATAAATTCTATAGTAGTTCCAACGGCATTTTTAATTCGAGTCCTGTAGCTCGTAACAATATCGTAACATACTGGGTTCATTCAATGGGGAGAGGACTAATCCGCAGCGATAAGCGCCGAGCAGCGTGTGCGTGCAATCTGCTAAAGTCGTTCTCAAATACCTCGTTAAACCTAAACCTGCGTCCCATTACCCGCGCGTGTGTTGGAACATGAGGTCTAGAACAAAGTTACTCACGTGTTTATCCGCCTATCAAGCTTTGGTCAAGAGTAACCAACTTCACCAGCAGAGGTTAGGCCTACCGCATCCCCAAGCTGCAGCGGAGCCCTGCGATGGAATCACGGGAAATTTTTTTGCGTATACCTGCGTCTCCGGAGGCCAGTCTGACGACGGCGTCCGGGAATCGCATGCGCAGCTCTCTCCCTTTCCCTCTCGACGGTCTCCTTTGGAGACATTACTGTCTCACAAAAGCATGAAACCGCCTCCCAATCATCGTCGCTGTGGAGCAAGGCCTTAACCAAGCTCCCCAGCAAACCGATTGGCCCTGCGATGGCCTCGAACCGGAACCTCTGAGGTTGCCGTGCAGCACACTCGACTAGCGCATGGAACGCAGTGTCTAGTGCGCCGCACTCGCGGCATTGAGAGGAGGACAAACATTCAACGATACGATGCAGATACTTATCGAAGCACCCGTGCCCCGTTAGTATCTGCGTCGAATATCGAACTCCCGGGATGAAAAGTATTTATTGTCCATTTTCGATTTTAAAACTAAACTACATACATGTATATAAAATTACAGCAAAAATTATCCAATACTCCAGTAGTTCTCGATCAAACCGAGTTACGAGCGCATTTGTTTTAAAGATGATGAATTTTTATTTCCTTCAACTTCAAAACTAATTGGTCTCCCACAGAAACTATCATCCCCTACTTCATCTCGTTCTAGTTTTATTTTTGCGATAAAAATAGTACACGGGTCTTCCTTCAAGTCCCGTCTATCATCTGTATACCACGTATGAATACAATTATAACACAGGTTAAATAGAATTATATTTTTAATTATTTATTTTAGATTTAGGTATATATGGATTTAACGCCTGATTTGATTAGATAAGTAGTTGTTTGTTTAAGTAATCAGTTTTTATTTACATTCCTTATATTCGAAATGAAAAGCAGAATGTTAACCTCAGATGAAAGGCCTATTTAGGCACTCAAACGTTTTAGCGCCCTCGTTAAGCTCGCCAAATTATCTCATGCCTAACTAGGTCACTTTCACCTCTCGTGTAACAATCTACTATTAAAAATTACTGGGACGATGAGATTATATCACAGATTCGCCGTGGGTGATACGCAATAAGGACTCGCGTAATATTTTAATTATAGCAAAATGATTACATACCTACGTAAATCTATAACACAAACGTTTGTTGTTTATTTTCGCCGTAATATAGGACTAAAGGTTATCTTTAGCGGTATCATTGTACAATAATTAAGTCATGGCTAAACATACAGTAGTTAGTCAATTAACTGCTGACGGTTAACTATGTTCATTGCTAAAGGAAATCTCGATAACTGTAAACCGTTACAATGTTTTTTTTTACTAACTTACTTTGTATTCTTTTTTTATCATTGACTTGTGAAGTAAATACGAAACTTAGGCGTCCATATGTTATCGATATACGTTCCGTATGCAGGGTTAAAACATCGTGTCTAGATTGTTTAAAGCTAAAACATTGTTCTTGGTGTCCAACTGAGAAAAAGTGTTTCTCAAATCAAATTCCAGAGTTCGAAGATTATTGTAAGAATGATACTATCAAACACACAGAATATGGATGTAAGTTATATCTTTATTATTTTATAAAACTGTTACTTATATTATTATACAAGTGAGTATCTTCTTAAAAGGGACATGAACTCAAAAAATGAAACTGGAAAAAAGTCAATACAAAAAAACCATCTTCTTCCATTTGGGACCATCCATGTCAGGGAGTAAGATGTCCCAAGTATATTCATATGTGTGAGTAGATATTTTAGGAAGTTGGTTTGTCCCTTCTACAGGGTCATAAGTTATAATCAGCCGATTATTATGAAATTTGGTATACTAGCCTGTTTTTCCTTACAATATTAATTTTTGAATATTTTTTGATTTCGATAGCAAGATTCACTATTTTTCAAATCATCGATAAATATTGTTTACTTTTTGGAACATACCTATGGATTTTCCTGTTTTGTTCAGATTTCCCAATAAGTAAATTGTCAGCGGTGGCGTTGAATCAGCGAAGTATTTTATTTGCACAACTCTTTTGCAGTTACTTTAGAAGAAAACGCCGAATGTTCGTGTGCCGGCGGTCAATTGGAACGCCATTGCTATCCAACAGATGTAACAGAAGGTGTACAATGTTCAGGAAGAGGGAAATGTGTTTGTGGCCAATGTGTTTGTAATACAAATCCGGATCCAGAAAATCCAACTATGGTACGAGATATGCTCATAGATAAATACAAATAAACTTATTCATTTTCAAATTACTCTAAATAAGATGTCATAATAGACGCATTTTTTAGTAGAATAACGTTAGATACGCAAGTCCGACTCGTATAAGGCCATTTGTCTTTTTTTTTAAGTATTAAGGAGTATTTAAACTTTAAAGTTAAAAACTATGTATAAGTTTTAGGTACTTAAAATAGGTCCTTTATTTATGCCGTCCTGTAGTGCTCCTGTGATCTTGCATCATTAATTTTCGTTTCGCGCTTCATTCTTCTATTTATATTCCGTGCCGCAGCATGTAGTAGTTTTATTACAAGATAAATTGTAAACTTTGAAACTAAGAGAGAACTTGTTGCCAGATTAAATTACCGAAGACTTACCTATGTGTCAAAAATGACAGATTTAATCAAAGGTTTAAATTTACAAAAACTTACCGAAACTATCGTAGCCAATTAGCCATTTGGACAAAACGTAACTCTTATACAATTTTTACATAATAATTCATTTTATACATGGTGAGACGGATTACTTATGATTTAGGCATTTTAGGAGATTGAAAATTCTGAAAAGTCAGGTTGGTAGAGAGAAATTATTCAACGGATATTGACTAAAATCATTTTCATTGAAAATATGTTTTGAGTTGTGACATCTTGATGTTTTTCATAATTTTCAATTTCTCATATTCTGAAAATACCTACGCTTGGAGTTGCTTAATCACAGAGTTGAAAACAGCATATTTCGTCCCTGGGAAACTATTCACCCTGCTGTCAAAAAATTTGGAAAACTATGTGAACCACATAGATAACACATGCGACTCATGTCCCAACTTTTTACCCGACTTGAAAAAGGAGGAGGTTCTCAATTTGATTGGTTTTTTTTAAATGTATGTACACCGATTACGCTGAGATTTATGATCCAATTTACGTGATTCTATTTTATTTTGATGCGGAATAGTTGCCATTTGGTCCCCTAAAAATTTAACATAGTTTGGCTCAGTGGTTTTATGAAAATTTTCTGTTCCCGTTTCTTGAGACCTATATTTTTTAAGGCGCGCGGTACTTTTCGTAGGCTTACCCATAGCTAGACACTAAAAAGTAACAAATAAAAAAAAAATTCGTTTAAAAAACCGACTTCAAAAACTAAAAAGTATTAAATAAAGATTTTTGACTAAGAATTTATTTTGTTTATTAAGAGACAAAATAAGGTATAATTTTCTACATCTTGAAGTCGATGCCGAGTAAACCATAAAAATTTACACTGTTATAACAATAAAATGTTGCAAAATATTGTAATTTTTATGGTTTACCTGGTACAGACTTCAAGGTGTAGAAAATTTTATATTGTTTTGTCTCTTAATAAATAAATTCTTAGTCAAAAATCTTTATTAAGTTATTTTATACTTTTTAGTTTTTGTTTTATAGACACTATTAAATCGCGGCATAAATTGTAATAAACAAATTTCAATATATTTTGTAACATTATTTTATACTTATGAATTACTTTTCACTAAATTATTATTTAATTTACATAAATTTGAGCTAAATATTTACTATCACCAGTGACAAAAAAATACTGGTTGGTAAAACACAGAAAAAAAATGTGCGTCTCGGGACGCCCGACAGAAGTGATAACTTAAACTAATCTAAGTTGAACTATTTAATATTGAAATTGTTTGACTTGAGAAAAACTTAGGTTATTACTTAAATTTTATTGATATAGCGCGTAGGTTAGAGTGAGAGAGGAGGAGCCTGCCTACCGCTACCGTATGCGTGAGAGAAAGGGAAGCCAGACAGACTGACACCGTAACGCGTTACGTAACGCAACGTAACGTAAGCGGTTTACCCTCCCATAAAAAGTTACAACTTCAAAAATTACTTGACGTTTCATAAGTGACGTACGTGATGAAGTTTCATCAGATTTAGATATGGATCATAGATAATATAATATGGATTTAACACCTGATTTTATTAGTGAAGTAGTTGTTTATTTTACTATTAGTTGTTATTTACTTTCCTCATATTCGAAATGAAAACAGAGTGTAAATCTCGTGTGAAAGGCCTATTTAGGCACTCGAATTATTAGCGCCCTTGCTACGCTCGTGCGCCAAACCATCTCTTGCCTAAATATGTCAATTTCACCTCTTGTATATCAATCTACTATTCCATTTCGTAGGTCAAAAGGTAGAGGAGGAGGGGACACAGTTTTCAGGCCTTTGGGATTTGAATAGCTTGCCACCTATTTTGACTTTAATAAAAAAATCATTAAGTTTTTAAGATCTGACTAACAATATATACACGACTATGTACAATGAACATTTTTCGCACACTTTGTAACATGCATGGCGACCATCCCAAGCAATCTTTACTTTTTTAGCGAGTTCACTACATCACTTTGTAGCACTAACCTTTCTTTCAAATTCACCCATGCAGTTAGGTGTTCGAGAACACTGACTGTGACATACACGACAGGCGGATAGCCGGACATAGCGATTACATAAGGGTTCCGTTTTTGTCAAAATGTCTATGGAATCTTAAAAATAATTTTTGTTTTCAGGTTATCATGGGGGAGTATTGTGAATTCGACAATTTTTCCTGTAGGGGTTCAAAGTGTAACGAAGGCCCGTATTTTATCGGCCAAACTGTAAGGGAAGATGTAGAAGAAGACTATACTAGTCTTGATATTGATCAGACGGAACCAACATCTATTTGATGAAAAAATTGCCATTATCGTTATCTTTTCTGTAAGAACTAAGAAATAACTGTATTTAAATACGATATCGTTCGTGTTTTTACGACAAAACGTGATATCATGCAAAACTTGTTTATTATTATTTTTTTAAATCAAATTTGCAGGCGACAGACTATTATATTTTTCTACAAATAAGAATCACAATTCCAGTGCTTTAGTGCACGTGTAAACGACACCGCCACCGCGTCGCCAGCCTGTGTAGACTAAGCGTGATTGCACCGACAACGCGACGCTATTGTACTACTCCATGCGCTTTAAGCTTAGAACAAATGAATCGGATATTTTTTTAAATCGCTATTAACTTATAGATTTATTAATGTTTTCAATTTCCTGTTACTGCTCAGATCTTTCGGTCCTTTTAATTTACTCAGGTTACTCGTAGAATGATTAACATTCTACATGACAGCTAGCACTGTTAGCATCCATAAGTTTTTGCTTCTCATATATTTGTTTTCTAAGTTATTACTATATAAGTAAATATTTATAATAAATAAATATATTTTAATATATATTTAATATATTTTTGAAATAATACCTTTAATTAAGACTCTTTTTTAACTAACCAAAGTAAATGGTGTGTGTGTTGTGTTGTGTTCCGGCATCAGTGACCAGATTCCAGTCTCCTTTAAGAGAACAGCAGCGCATTTGTAGCACCTTTCGTGTTGTAAATGTCCATAGGCGACGGTAATCACTTTCCATCAAGTGGGCCGTCTGCCTGTCTACTGAACTCCTGCAATAAAAAAAAATGGGGTTATTGGAAAAATAAGTGCCAAATAACGTTAGTGTCAATGCTTATCATTGTAGTTAGGGATGGCTTATTATGATCTTATTAAATTAAGTTAATCGATACCTTGACAATTAATATATAGACAAAACCTACGTAAATAAAAGCGTTAAATGAAGTGAAGCATTCTTTACAAAGATATGTGTGTTAACTTATGTAGTATACACATGGCTTGCGTCTGGGTAACACAAATGTTGCCAATGCAAATTATTTCATGGTTATTACATATTAATGTACTATATTTTACGGACTAAGATGTATTAATAAAATAATCTATTTGTTATATTAAGAAATATAATGGAATTTTTAACAACATCAACAACAAATCATAATGGATAAATATTCTAACCAATTTTAACATTAAAAAGCTGTGCAACTTTTTTAGACTATGTAGTTTTAATTGTAGCCTCGAAAATCTAATAACGTAATAAAATATAAAAACATAATTTAAAGCAATAAGTTATTGACAAGTTTACTTTTTGGGTCCAACAAAAAGAGGAGATAGTAGCTGGAGGATCCGAACCAACTCCGACATAGAAATCCTTGTGGCCGAGCCTAAAATAATTGGGAAGATAAAGGCTCACTGGCTCATCTCCGCTGGCTCCGTCACGTAGAATGGATGGAGGAGGATCGAAATGTGGAGAAAGCATACTTGGGGTGACCAAGTCGATTGGCAACCGGTTGGCGGTCGTAAGTATCACCAGAAAGATAGAGTGGATGACCTAACCGAACTTCAAGCCTGGGAAGACTAGACAGGACAGGACAGAGAAAAGTGGCGCGCTTTATATTACTTAAGCATATATTTGTATATGATGCCATTCTTTTTATTGATAAAAAACATTAATAAATATTACTTACATGATTATCTTTAATACTTTGAAAATAGATCAAAAATATTTTGTTTACGCAAGTGATATTATGATCTAGAATTTTGTCGTACGTCTTACAACACGACTCGCTCTAGCTCTATAGGCTCTTGAATGGGCTAGAGTGAGAGTTGTCGGCTCAACTTCTATTGCGTATCTCTACTGAGCTAAAGGAGTAGTACAGTTCTATGGAACGAAAGAGCTATATCCCTTTTTTCTTTTTAGTAACTCTTAATATATAGCTTCATATTCTAAAATCGCCTTCCTTTAGATGACTTTAGTGTGGGTTTTCGAGATTCCGTCTATCTGTTGTTAGTCGTAAGATACCTATGCCTAGAAAAAAGATACATAGAACTCATTTCCTTAGAACTCTGATCAGAAAAGTCATTTTCACTCAGAAGGGTTTTACTGTAACTTTTTTATTATTATCTTTAAAATTTACAAATTCCTGACTCGATTTATTTATCGATTTTTTGATACTGGAATGGGTTCTACATTATGAAATATTTATATGTTCGATAATAAACTCTTTGTACCTGCCATAGACTGAAGCTCGTTGCTTAGCATTATTTTGTTATTAATGACATTATCAAAAAACTCAAATGAAAACCATTTTTATCCAATCGAATATACATAATAATATTTAATATTTCTAAATAAACATAAATCTCCAAATCAAGTGTCGACTTTAGTCATATTTTCAACTTATTTATTTAACTTCTGAGATAGTTTTCTGTTAGTTTTATTAAGTGGATTATTGTTAACAATCTATATATAGATTTGGACTCTGACGAATCTTTTCAGGAAAACTGCTTCTGGATATCGAAGTTACTGATTTATATTATGTGACCTGTGAATTTGTTAAAATCGACCAACCAAGCCCACTAGTGGATTTTTATATCAACACAAAACTTGATGTGCAGTGAAATGAATATACAATTTTTAAATAATATGAAATGTTATTTAAAATACAGTTAGAATTCATGGTGGAAAAAACCTCCATACCTAAGCATACAATATATAGAATATAGATCTTATTCATAGACCGAGTAAGTTTGAACGCTTCTTTAAGAACCATAAAGCGTTCAAACTTACTCTCTCTATGAATAATACTATGTGTATATACAAACCCGCTATACGTACACACACACACACGCACGCACGCACGCACGCACGTACGCACGCACGCGCGCGCGCACACACACACACACATACATATACATGTACGTACATATGCGAGTTAGTGCTAATTGTACACGGATGGGCAATCCACCGGGCTTAAACCCGGTACTTTGATAAAAACCCGATAAACACCCAGAAAATTGGGTGTCTATTTGATTTGATGAAATTAAATTAGTGATGTTAAAAAATATGTTAAAATAGTGATTTTCATTCATTTCATTTCTTTGTAGGCAACATTAGTTAGATCATGGAGGGTAAAATAAAATGATACGAGATAAAAACGAAATTTTAAAAATCACATTTTCTATTATTTCAACTTTTGAATAGCTTATTTTATATTGTTACGAGCTACAGGACTCGAATTAAAAATGCCGTTGGAACTACTATAGAATTTATTAGAACTGTACAAACACGTATAAAACAAATACAAATAAGACTGGATGCAACCAGTTCACACTGCACGATTCAATGCAATTCGACACGCGTAAAGTCCGTCGTCTATATCGCTAATTGAGAGTACTACAAACGTCTTACTCATCTCGTAGTCATAGCTTGAATGCCCACCCCTCCATTCGGGCATCGTCTTATACTAACTACACAGTACAGAAGAAAAAAAGGGCCGCGCGCACTGAGCTTCCGAGAAATAGTAATTTGCACACCTGCGAACGGCTAACAAAGTCGAAAACAATAATAATAAGGATTATTTCGACGCTAATGATGGTTATAAAACAAGTAAAGAAACAATAGCATGTTTTTCTTAATTACAAGTTCAAAACACAAGAGAATTCCTTAATCCGGGAAGATAATAAACTGTACTTACAACAGGCAACTGTGCGCTTATCTTTGACGGCATGTAACAATATTGTAGTGTGTATTTAGCGTTGAAGACTCGAGCGTAAGCGTGTTAGTTGTCATATTCTTCATTTGTAAGTTGATTTACATGATAACCCTTAGCTTCCTGTAAATACTTTAAGATTTGTTCATAGCATTTGGCGCGCACACATGGCATAATATACTTAAATTCCTCTGCTACTAATTTTCCGAAGAGCTCCTTTCTTTTGTCTTTTCATTTCCTTCAACGTCAGGGGAAGCCAAACAGCCTTTTCATTTTGTCGTCTGTAACAATGATAATGGAGAATCCGATAGTGATTGATTGTTAAGTATTTGTTTTTGATTAGTACCAGAATTAAGATTTTTCTTGCATTATTTTATTTCACCTAATTATTTATAATTCAATAAAAGAATAATAATTAAAAACTAAATGACATTTATGTATAAAATCATTATATCCGAAATTTGGGTGGAAATCGGGTGTTTATCCCAAAACACTCGGATTAAACCCACCTGGGTTTAAACCCGGGTGGGTGGATTGCCCATCTACACGCTAGATAGTGCTAGTAGCACCATTTTCGCGACTGAAGACTATCTTTATATATTCAATGTAAGTATTCTTTGCGCGCCGCCTCTGCACCGATGCCGCACTCTCGCTACTAAGCGGGTGACTGTACAGCGGTGGGGCGGCAGAAGCGAGGCTGATAATCATAGATATAATACACTATATATAAAAATGTTCACATATATACATTATTTTTCCTTAGAAGATAATTTTTGTACAACACAACAGGATTTTTGCAATGAATTACACTATTTAATAATATAATAATAGCGGCCTATAAACGTCCCACTGCTGGGCTCAGGTCTCCCACTATTTGGGCATTATACCCGCCATGCTTGTCCAAGGCGGCTTGGCGGGTTTGACGCATCGGCTAGCTCGATGTGCAGGTTTCATCACAATGTTTTTCCTTCACCATTGTTAAGCACGTGGTAATTGTAACAATATGCATATTAGGTCAGAAAACTGCCTAAGTGGTGCATGCGTTCCGGCCAGGAATTGAACCCGCGCGCTTTAAGTTTGGGGCGCGTGCGCTAGCCATTGCGTTACCACGACTTCAGTATTTAAATTATGTTTAAATGTCATAGACAAGGTAAGCCACATCTAAAGTTAAATAAATCATCTAAAGTAGAAAGTGTTTTAAAGACAGCAGTCGATTTAATTCTTTCTTATTTATTTTGAGACTTATTTTTAACTGGTCGGGAATGCGTGCAATACGAAATAAACGTTAAAGTAAAAAACCTTTTCGTTTACAGAACTAATAAATGGACAAAAATCCAATAAGAGAATCAGAAGTTACCTATTCAATTGAATAGGTAAATAACATCTATAACATGGTAATGACTTTTCTATGACGGTAATTACCACAAGTTAATGGGAATGATAAAAAAGATTAAATAACACATACTTTTTATAACTTTAATCATAATAAAATATCACAAATCAAGGTTTTTATGGTCGTTTGACTTTATGTAGAATAAACATTGTTAAATGTAATGTCAATATATTCGAGTCCTTTAATAATTTTATTTTGGAGTTTTCTTCATAAATATATCGATCATATGATATAGCCATTGTCCCGACGTCCACAAACATTGTAATAACACAGTAAAAGCTGCTTATTCGGCGCTGCTAGAGAAGGTTTTACAATAACGGTTGTAACCCGGTTAAAGGCGCCTAGTACGCAACACCATATGTGCTTCCACCTTGCCTAATCATCCTGGCTGCGCACAGTATGACAATACATGAAAACTGGCTTAGCAGCCAACGTGTTAAAGTGTATTAGGGGACATCCCTAGTGTGGAGCATATCAAAAATATGAGGTACAGCTCTAATGTGTAGGACATCCGTAGTGTGAAGCAAATTTCTAGTAGAAAGTCGCCAGTACCAGGAACCAGTTTGGCCGCCGGAGTCGAGCACTCGTCCTGCGGACGCGAGTCCTGCGACCATGCCTACGTTCGCGTCCATTCCCATTCCCATACAAACAAACAAATTTGACCACTTTATAAGTGTACATGATCTTTCCATGTAGTATGTATGACAAAATTTGTTTTCTTTTTTCTTTTTCGTGTCCACCCCAGATATACTAATTCGACGCTCACTTAGGGAATTTTACTTTTGTAAAACTGGCAACACCGACAAAAAGGTCAATTACGCGTCGTACTGATTTTACCTAATAAATAAATTGATTTTTACGAAATACTGAGTTCTGAATAATTACTTACCGATCGTAGGTGACTTCGTTCGTCGTTTTTGTAATATCTGCACACTTTTATCGCACAAAACGACATTTTAGGTCACTGAAAGTTGACACGTAACACGACCGTTCACCGTGGCAACAAAATTGACACTGCGAGACCGCGAGCCGCTTATGAGGTAACAATTACCTGATATTTTTATCTACTTCTTTGCTCCATCCTGCCAAATCTAGAGGTCATATAATCAAAGGGGAAAAGATTTGAGAACGAAGGACTCCTTTATAAATTATCTTAGTATACTAATTCGAAATTTATGATGGTACGAGGTCTTAGAAATGTCAAAGTCAAGGTCGGTTCAATTATTTTGAAGTTGTCATTGATTTTGTTGTAGCATACAATTTTTTTTAAAGAAAGAATGTTGGAATATTAGCTTTTGCCGGCTGCGGGGCAATATCGTGGGAGCAATGGCAATGAGTTTTTCAGAAGAAGCGTTGGAGCGAAGAATTTGCGTCTCAATTAAGAAATTGATATGAGCCGGGCGTCTGTACCGGATGGCTCATCGGTCTCAAGTGCCTGCCCGTTATGGTTACGCGAAATTAGATTTCAACGAGTCTATTTTCTCTTCCACAACGATTTCACCTTTTATATTCCAATATTTATCGAACGTCAGACCCAATATAGATAATATTTTCCTTAATGAAAAAGCGATTGAGATGTTGATATCGAAATTAGTACAAAAATTGTATGCTCTCATGATTTACTTCAAAAGACAAAATTAAATTATTATAACCGCTGTAACATAGTTACCTACTTCTGTGTGGTATAGCGGACTAAGCGTTAACCCGCCTAGCTTGATAAAATGCAAATATTCCGGGTGCGATTTTCGGCAGGTTGAATGTTGTAAATGAACTTTTCTTTATCGACTCAAATCTCGTTGTCTGGGAAGGGCTCCAAAATTATACGTTATAATATCCATAACACAAGCGTAACGTGTAGTTCTTAGCATAATAGTAGACTACGTGTGTTTGTCTGGCGAATAAAAAATCTTATTATTTTTGGAATCTAGAGGAAAGTGTTCTGTGAACCAATTTTATTAGATCGATCGCATTAATTGAGAATCTAAATTTAATCTTATTTGTACATAAAGTACCCATTATTAGTTTCAATATCCTAAAGTACTGGTGAACTGGGGCCATTGCTACTATTACTCTCTCGTCTCAATCGTACATTTGCTGATGATGACTTAGGTATTCTGTGAATTCCATTGGCGTGCCCTTGGTAAGATACTCTACTCTTTATAAATATTTACATATAAGCGAAAATTCGCGAAATAAATGTTTATTTCGGTAGCTTTTCAATATTTATTTTCGCTAACGCCTTTTCTACTAATGGTGGTACCAATTTTTTTTCTACAATTATTCCGCCGCGACGATATCGATAAAATATTGTGGATTTAGTAGAATAGGTTTTTTTGACACTATCGCAATAGAATTGTAATTGAATATCTTCGCAACGCCAAGGTATTGACGTAGCAAAATTAGGCCCCTGTTCAGAATGAAGTTTTCATCCTCGTTCTATTATCACATCGTTCGCCGCTGTTTGAGTTTTGAGTGTTGTTCTTCATTTCCCTGAATCGTTACACTCGCATTAGTATCTTCGTAGACGTATCTTGCCTGTGTAGTTACGAAAGTTTAGGTCCTTATTAAAGAACAATATTGATATGCCAACCGACACTTCAAATAATAATCCGCTCAAATTAAAAACCGTTATCGAAATCACAAGGAGTAACGGGGTCGCGCGACATTACAATTGTACCGATTAACATTTCTAACGTCTTGGTTTGGTGACGACCATTTACTAAAATAGATATTTACTCAGTTTCGATCCTGTGTTTTGTGTCACTATATATTTTATAATAAATTCCAAAACGAATAATATAATATAATAAAATAGAAAAACATAAAATATATCTTCTTATTAAAAGCAATTTGTACCAGATGACCTTAGAACACAGAGTACGTTGTTGTATATATAAAGACCATAGAATGGATTAGAAATATTTGTGAAACGTGTCATAATTCATAATTATAATTACTTTTTGAACAATAATTAATAAGTTGTTAAATTCGCTAGTAATACACATGATGTCAACCTTACTATAATCATAGTTCAAGGAAACTGTGACATTCAAAAAATAAATCAATGTTCTATGTTCGATGTTAGTATCAAATGCACAAATGAAGAATTTTGAAATAATCAATTTTCTAGGTCACACCTGTACCGACTGATTTACTTAAAATCCAGATTTAGTGGAAACGATAATTTTTTGGGACAATTTTCACGGTTTTGGGAGCTAATATCTCGCCATCGCAATATATTATTGACTTCTTTAAAAAATTAAACAGAAAAATAATATTTATGTTGATAAATATTATTTTTCTAGATGTTGATCTAACGATACGCAAAATAGTAAGTATATTAAAAAACATGACATTGCGGATATCTCCAACCTTTATTTTTTACAATACATTTGCTCAACAATGCTTATACGAAGAACGAACAGTGTTCGAAAGTTAAAAATTATAATAATTCAAGCAAGGAGTTTCATGTTACGAGAATAAATAAGCTGAATAATCGAACCTTCTTGGAAGTGCTGTTGATCAATACATTTGTCTTACTTTAATACTATGGAGAAAATGAGATAAAAGATGTAGTACTAATTTGCAATACACGCTTTTGCAAATGCGTGCCGTTTTCATATTAGAAACATCAAAGATTGTTGAGACTTGTTTCCGACTGATATTTATGTTTATTTCTTTACTTAATGTACTGTTTTCTCGCAAATGTCTTCAAAAACGTTGTTTGACACACGTGCAGTTGTTGGTTATTACAAATTCGTGAATATGTAAGCCCTCGACGTAGAAACCGACTCACTGCACAGGTATCATAAATAACTATTTCCGATATTCACTAGACAACTTTGTAGCGCTAAATAGACTACATCTTCCTGTCAAAATTCTTATAGACTATAGTCAACGCATTTTAAACTGAGTCGTCAGGCAATAAATGTCGCTGACAGTAGGTATGTGCACGCAATGCAACCCGTTATCGATACTTAGCTACCAGCTCACGCGGGGTCGATGCGTCATCGTGACCTTCATTAGCACTTTTACTCCTGATTGGTCGTTACGAGTAAGGGTTGTTGTTTTTCTATAAATATAATATTTTTTGTTATGACACTCATTACATTACTTACGCTTCGTTACGCAATACGCACAATGGAGAATTTATTTTCTAACGTGGTTTTGAAGAAATTAAATGATAACATCAACGCTCAAGATCGGGCTGTAATTCATAACGTGTTCCTGTTTTTAAAAGAATTGAAAACTGACCCTAGAGTGGGCCAAATGTGTGAGGCATGCCGAGGAGCTCAAGGATAAGGACTTAAGGAAATCCATTTTAAGAGATCAAGCACCACCTCTGATAATTAACCTACAGGAAGATGACATAGATGGGGAAGACACGGATGAGGATTTTTGAAGAACTAATAAATACCCCTAGAAAAGATAAAAACGGCCCTTTTCAGAGCCACATTACGATCTATACAGTTTCTGTATGATTACGTCGAAAGAAACAGTTTATCTTAAAAATTAAATACTTTTATTTTCGCGAATAATTATTCCTATTAATACTTAACATAGTGTTAGATGTCGTCAAAGATAAACGCACAGCTGCCTGTCATAAGCGCAGTTTTTCTCTTCCCGGATTTAGGAATTCTTTTATGTTTAGAATTTGTAATTAAGAAAAACATGCTATTGTTTTCCTACTTGTTTTATGACCATCATTAGCGTCGAACTAATCCCTATTGTTATTGTTTTCGACTTGTTGGCCGTTCGCAGGAATAGATAACCTGGTGTGCAAATTACCATTTCTCGGAAACTCGGTGCACGCGGCCAATTTTTTTGTACTGTGTAGTTAGTATAAGACAATGCCCGAATGGAGGGGTGGGCAGTCAAGCGACGACTACGAGACGAGTAAGACGTTTGTAGTACTCTCGATTAGCGATATAGACGACGGACTTTACGCGTGTCGAATTGCACTGAATCGTGCAGTGTGAACTGGTTGCATCCGGTTTTATTTGTATTTGTTTTATACGTGTTTATACAGTTCTAATAAATTCTATAGTAATTCCAACGGCATTTTTAATTCGAGTCCTGTAGTCCTATAGCTTGTAACAATAATTTAGCATATCCATCGTACGTATCCCGTTATCGATATGCACCTCTATAATTCTTACGCACATCAGTACACCTCTCCATAAGACCTGTAAGTGCGAGCGAGACAGACAGTTGAATATGATTTATGACCCGAAGCCTCAGTTCATAATGCGTCGACTGTAGTGACTACTGAGAAAAAAGATTGGGATATACACGACCATAACGATAGCCAGACATGCGATTACATTAGGGTTACTTATGTTTTTGCTAAAATTACGTATTCCTAGTAATACGATAATACACAATTTACAATGATAATAATTAGAAAGAAAGCTTTAAAATATTTAATTATCAATTGATATTTGTATCGATACGCCTATAAAATGCGATAAAAATGTCGTAATTTAAAGTCATTTGCCTTTAGTAATTGTTGTGGCCCACGAAGGAGCTCGCAGCATCTTATTCGATTATGGAAGGAACGCTTAAATTGTTTTAACGTCTATCAGCAAGGAGGACGAGACTTTAGGTATAACGAAATTTTACTTTATCAGTAAAAATATGTGTTCTACAATACAAAAGCTTGTTATATTTTCTGCTGGTGTATTAGTATGCAATAACAGCGGTTATGGTCTTTGTACATATCTACAGTTGACTCTCGATAATTTGACATTCAAGGTACCAGAGAGAATTTTCAAATTACCAAGTGTTCAAAATAATAGGAATTTATAACCAAGCCCTGGAGGTAGGGAAAAAATCTAGTAAACACAAGTTTGATCAAAATTCGTGATTTTAAACAAATTTGTACAATTATTCACAAAAGTTCATTTTGAAAAGAATCCGTGATTTTCTGTTGAGTGAGCGACTTCAGTCTAGTATTGTCCAATGAATTTTCGAAGTGGTGAGAGCTGAGGGTGGTTCTGAGGGCGTAGAAGCGTAAGGTAACGCTTCAAATTATAGCCTGGAGTTCAAAATATTGCATGTGGGCGAGGAAGATATACTATTCCTTTAACTTCAAATTATCGAGGGGACCAATCAATATTGATTATTAACGAACGAGTGTCAAATTACAGAGAGTCGATTCCATAACTACTATCAAAATGCAGCATTGCTTACGATATAAATAAAAATTTGTGTGTGTGTGTGTGCATTTCACACGCAGTAGAAGTGAAATTTCAGAGAATATACTAATTCTTCACTAACTTTTATTAATATAAATATAATTCCTTTAGCCTACATCCGTCAACATATTATAATTAAAAAAAAACTTCTTAAGTATCCCTTTCAATTTTTCACTGTTTTAGCCTAAAAAATATTATTATCAGTTTTATTTCAGTCCAAATTGATTGAATGGGATCCGGTCTTATTGACTCTCTAATCTTTGCTGCACAGTGTAAAACTCATATCTCGTTCTCTCGCAGACTTAGTCCTATAGATTTATATGTTTATCTCTTTTTAGTGTCACTTTTTCGTTTCATCGAGTTTCGAATCACAACGATTCTAAAGAAGTTTCACTTCAGTATCAATGATATATATAAATTTATTTGACTGAAAATTTCTCTAGATTATGTGCGATTTTTAAGAAAACCAGTGACATAATATATTTATAAAAGCATATGGAATCGCTGAAAGCTAATATAAGTAAAAACATCAAACATTTTTGTACATATACATATAAGCCATCATATAGGTCACTTTACCTCCACAACAACTTTTCTACTCATGTAAGTAAATGCTTATACTGATGTAATTGTTTGGAATTATTAGAAAGAGTCTAAAGTCTGGTTACAACGGTTACATGGCAGAGGAGTGACACTGAATTGCTTCAAGTGCACCACGGCAGAAACAAATGTCTAAGGCTTTGATAGCATTCGTAGTTTTAGTCTAATATCTTGATCGTTACTACTATACTTGACCTATGTATATAATCCGTACACTACCTCAATTTAATGGAAACCGAAATTGATTACATATATCCCAGCTAATTTACATTAATTAATAATATAAATAAGAACCTATATTATTATTATATTAATTAATAAAGCATTTATTTACGTTAGAGTGCTATTCTCGGTGTTATTTTGTTTATAAACTAATCTTTACTAACTTAACTTTTCAATGTGGAACCTATCTATCTCTATAAAACTTACCAAGCTCATTGTACTGATTACGAAAATTTGTCGGTTTGTCTATTATCAGCGTATTTAGTTTTATATCAATACGTAGGTAGGTAGAGTACCATAGAAGAAAGTATAGTACTGAGATTAACGATCCACTAGAGCACTGTTAACAATAAACAGTTTCCTGTCTCTTTCTATAATTTATTATGGTCATGAGAAATTCATTTGAACATCCATTATTTTTATGTACGAGGCCTTAATATTAGGCACTCATTTCTGTCTTTCAATTTGGATGAATCAACCAAAGTAATCTACATAAATACAAACTTGAATCATTCAAATAATTGAATACCGTCGAGTCCTTTCAGTTCCGTGCCATTCAATGAAATTGATTAAATTTGGTTGCTCCGTCTAATATCAGCATTATACTTCATCAATGTGGTCTGTTACAAGCATCTGTATAAATATGAAAAAACTCATTTGCAATTGTCTATTAGGATCGTGATTAACAGATAATCTAAAAGCGTAGAGACGTGATCGAACTTATTTAAGCACACAATGAGACCTCAATGAAGGCTGTTGTCGGTTATATAGCAGCTATATAGGGGACTGGAGTCGGGATCACACATAATAATATGGCATTGGTATTCAGAAGCGAGGAAGAATGCGCGTTCCGACGACGGGGCGGCGGCTTCTTGGCATGCCTTGAACCGGTGACCCGCTCCGGCGCGGCGGCAAGACGGACTACCCTCGCCTAAATGACAAATTTTAATTTACCAACATCGTATGAATAATTTGATAGTTGCCTTATAAATGATAGCTTTTAAACGAGTCTTGATCCATCCTTAGTTATTTTTAAAATAAATAATGTGGTTTAGCTTGAATGGTTCCAAATTTAAGTTAAGTATTGAATATTGTAACATTAAAATGTATCATAATTAATATAATAATAAATTCTCAAGATTGAATAGCTACTGAAAATGAGATTACTTTGATTAAGAAGGCGAGGTTTTTTTTAACAACTCTACGGACTCGAGTTCCGTACCCTTTTTTACAACTTAATTTAGAAGAAAATTTTTAGAATTTATACACGCTTATTGGTTATTTTTGTTATTATGTGTGACATTTATTCAATGATATTTGTGTTATGGTGTACCTTATGAATAACTTATTATATTAATTTATTCTAATTTTAATACTAATCTTACACGAATGTAGAGTGTATCTGTTACATGCTGGCAGGCGAGGTTAAAATTATACAAAAATAAAGTACGGCTATTTGTATTATCTATAAAGTACACAATTATAATAAATAAAATCTAAAAGTATTTGTATTCATGGAAGAAGAATACTTTATATTGCTGCCTGAATTAGTATTTGAAGTAACTATACTTCAAATACTACTAGGCCGCTAGTCCTATATACTAATATAGGACTAGTGGCCCGCCCCGGTTTCGCTCGGGTAACTAAATAGAACTTTTTTGGTGACTTTAATTACCTACTAAGCGATTTAAAAATATTTCCCCTCCTTTACGGCCCGTACCCCAGTGACGCCTACATCGCACAAACCTAGCTATCTGAGCAGGATGAGCGGCGACCACGCAACTTTTTTCTGATACTTACATTTTTAAACTCATGATATCTTTCGAATGGAATATCCGAATTGAATAATTCAAAAAGCTGTATAAAGGTATTGAAGCAGTCTGGAATATGAAGTAATTTATTTTGATAAGGATGAATACCAAGATACAAATAAAGAGTCTGTTCTAGCGGCGGCATATGCTGTCACGACACTTTTTGTAGATAATGATGTGTTCTGTAAAGTCGTAATACGTTATTTTATTCTATCATTAATAGTTTTCGCAACGCACGCGATTTTAGGTATTTTTTTACACCTTGGGTTACATTATTGGAGTTTTAGTAAGGATCCCTAATTTTTTTGAAAATATAATATAGCCTATGTCTTCCGGGAATAGTGTAGCTTGCCAACGGTGAAAGAATTATTCAAATCGGTTCAGTAGTTTCGAAGCCTATTCAATGCAAATAAACAAACAGTCAAATCTTTCGTCATTATAATATTAATATAGATAACTTAGAAAAGCAAAGTAAAAATAACTACCCGCTATAAAGGAATAGCGGGTAGTAACTGTAGTGATTTACGACGTCACGTGATTTAAATGTTAAATGATAAGTTTTATAACTTCCTATAGAAAATCACAATCGGCATCTGTTAAGGAAACAATAAGAATAAAATACATAATGATTATGTAATGGAACACTTACAAGCCAATAGATGGTGCTGTACAATAATTGAGGTCGCAAACGTTTCCCGAAACGTACAAAGAATATATACAAATTTACGACAGTAATTGATGGGCCTAGTTCTGCGAGGATCAACACTAGCCTCGCTGGAAGATCTTCCTTTGAGACGGAGGATTCCATCTCGCTCCTCCACCCTATTCGAGGCACCCTCTTCAATTACTATATTTTCAAAATTAATTGTTGTTTTTTTATGTTTTATTTAGCACCGACTTCAAAATGTTGTAGAATATATTTAGATTTTGTAAGAAAATTTTAATTTTTCACTTTTAAGTTACGTATATATTATCCAATAACAATGAAATGTATATGAAACCATCCTAAAGCTATACTGAATCCAACGCAAAAAGAATTATTAAAATCGATTTAGGTTGAAACAAAAAAGTTACTTATCGCTGAACATACATAAAAAGCATTTACACGAAGAATTAATAACCTCCTCTTTTTTGAAGTCTGTTAAAAATTAGTACAGCTACGGAAGCCATAAAAAAGAATATATAGATAATAATATATCTGTGCTTTAAAATTTCGGCAGGAACAAGTGTCAATCTCCGAGGCTCAATTGGTGAGAATATTCAGAGCAAAAGGATGAGCTTTGAATATTCATGTGACTTGTGGTTGCACTCACTGACACTCCAGCGACAAGCGCTTCTTTCCCCAATTTCAGGTCACTTAAATGTTTTAAATTATTTATAACTAATCTAATATTCGTACATCTACAAAAACGCTTACCATGAATAATAATATAATACGAACTAAATGAAATTTACTTGTTGTCATACCTCTTTACATAGTTTATAACATAGTCGCTTTACGTGACTGTCTGTAAACTCCTCCTAAGCCACACAACAGAATTTTTAAGGGGGTTTTCACCATCAGTTAGATAATTATTTACTAAAAGTTTTTATATATAAAAAAATAAGTTTTTATGTACGTAAAATTGAGTTATTTCCTAGGGTTTCAGCCACGGTTACGGTGCTGGGATAACACTTGTTATTACTAAATATAATGTGCTCTTTGTTTATATAAACATGAATTACTTTGCTTGGCTGTTTATCTATTATAGATATTCTTAATTACAATCAATCTTATAATTAAAAAATAATGTTGGTATGTTTGTACTCGATGTGCTCCTAAACCATTGATCAGATTATGGTAAAACATGGTAAAGTGTTCTGAGGATGCCCAAAAGGGTGTGTAGCTTAAAAAATCTATATATCTATAAAATTAAAAATCAATGTTTGTATGTTTGTCCTCAATGTGTTCCTAAAGCATTGATCAGATACTGATGAAACTGTGATGAGTGTTCTGAGAACGCCCGCGAGGGTTTTTGACCCAAGAATCTTTATATATAAAATTCTTCTGTTTGTGTGTATGTCACTGAACTCTTCCTAAACGATTATGATTTTTTTTTGTCGGTGTTCAAGTTGGTCCCGGAATGGTTTACATTCACGATTGGACCCGGTAGGGGGCGCCGCTAAACTTGTCCTAAACGGTGGGACTGACTTTGATAAAAAAATTTATTTGTTCAAGTAGATTCGAGAATAGTTTAGATTAATATTTCGTCCCGGTAGATGGCGCTGCAATCGGGTTCCAGATTTTTATTTTTTAAGAGCAGGACAAAGACCGCCGGGTACAGCTAGTTAAATTATAAAACCATGGAATAAAAGTACCTAGGAGTTACAATCGTCCAGTAAAACATATAACTCGTAACCTTATCCCTATTAATATTGGTCGATTTGGTCATTTTGGTGTACATAATAGGTTGGGGAAAAAGTCTTTTCGCATATAGCATGTATGAACTTGTAATAAGATCTCTTTGGCTATACCATTTGTATCTGGCTGGTTTTGGTATCATTAAAAAGTTTTAATTTTAAAGAAGACAATTCCAAATTCAAATTTGGAAAATGTGTGATTTTCATTTGTTTTTCTTATTGTTAAAATGAGTGAATCTAATGAAGAAATTCGATACATTTTAAATTTGTACTACAAAAAAGGTACAAATACAACACAAGCCGCGAAAAAAAAATTGTAATGTTTATGGACCTAATGCAGTATCTGTGAGAGTAGCGTAAATTTGGTTTAAGCGTTTTCAATCCGGAAATTTTGATATCAAAGATGCACGTCGCTCTGGTCGCCCTGTTACTGACAAAATTGATGCCATTTTTCAAAAAGTGGAGCAAGATCGGCATATTAGTAGTTACGATGTAGCTGGAGAACTGGGAATTGACCACAAAACGGTTTTGGCGCATTTGAAAAAAGCTGGGTACACAAAAAAGCTCAATATTTGGGTGCCTCATGAGCTCACTGAAAGAAACCTAATGAACCGTGTACTCATTTGTGATTCTTTATTACGACGTAATGAAACCGAACCGTTTTTGAAGAAGCTGATAACTGGTGATGAAAAGTGGATCACGTACGACAAGAACGTGCGAAAAAGATCGTGGTCAAAGGCCGGTCAGGCTTCACAGACTGTGGCGAAACCCGGGTTAACTCGCAACAAGGTGATGCTGTGTGTATGGTGGGATTGGAAGGGTATTATTCATTATGAGCTGTTACCGCCAGGCAGAACCATCGATTCTGAATTGTACTGCGAACTACTGATGAGATTAAAGCAAAAAGTTGAAAGAAAGTGGCCGGAATTAATCAACAGAAGGGGTGTGGTTTTTCACCATGATAACGCTAGACCTCACACATCTTAGCCACTCAGCAAAAATTACGAGAGTTTGGTTGGGAGGTGTTAATGCATCCGCCGTATAGTCCTGACCTTGCACCTTCAGATTTTCACCTGTTTCGGTCTCTGCAGAATTCCTTAGGCAGTGTCAGGTTGACACCACGAGATGACTGCCAAAACCATTTATCGCAGTTTTTTGATCAGAAGCCCCAAAATTTTTATAGCAATGGGATCACGTCCCTACCTACAAGATGGCAAAAAGTTATCCAACAAAATGGCACCTACATGCTTTAGTCAAATGTAAATAAACTTTATAAAAAAACTTTTGAATTTTTATACAAAATGCGAAGAAACTTTTTCCGCAACCTAATATGTAGTTTTAATACCGAAAATGGAGCAAAGAAGAAGAATCTTAGAGTACATATTTTCACTCTTGCTACTTAGGTGGCACCACCAGGCCATCCTTGTATTATAGAAAACCTCAATAAAGCTTTTCATCAACTTATTATCTACAAAATATTTTTTAAATATAAATTGCAAGAAATTAAGTCCTTTTCAGTGACATGAAATTTACATAATCTTGTAGGTAGTTAGTTTTAGTAGACAAAAAAAACTTGGGAATGAGCCGATTATCATCATATTTAACCAAAGATAATTTTTATCCAGAATACTAGGATATTTGCCATGGGATGAGGATTCACAGTATAATACGCTAGAGACGATTGAAATTCTCTGTTAAGTTATAAAAAAATATTGTTTTAATTTTTTTGGTGAAGAATTTACAAATGTATAATTTGTAAATTCTTCAGTTGATTCGGGAATTTCTAGCGTAATAGGAGAAATTTTAGATAGAAGTAAGGATCTACCGTTTAATTCATATTTCTTTGATTTATTAAAATCTTTCGTACAATATATTGAAGGGCAATAACCTGACTCATAACTTTTTATCGTAGTCCTTAATCGGGTTTAATATCTTCATATAGTTTCACATAAAGATCGCGTTTATTAAAAAAATCTATCGATATCTGGTACATTATTTACGTTTGACAGGATATTACTAAGGACAAAGATAAGAAATAATTCTTACCGGATTATCTTATGCTGTCTATAAATATCTGCTTTAGTGTTAAAAATTAACGGTCTTGTTCATATTAACAATCTACTTCTTCTACTTCTTCGGCTTCTTTAAGAACCTTAACGTGTTAAGCTGTGGCCTAATGCGTCTATTTAAAGTGTTAAAAAATAACGCCGTTTATTCATAGCCACAGTAGTGTATTATGTTATTTGTCAATATTTAACGTCATTAAGAATGTCACATATCAAATAACGCATTAAACCCATCGCCATATCTGCGTGAAATGGCCTAAACCACTAACGTAGAAGAAGCCCCAGCATAAGATTATCCGGTAGGAATTATTTATTTTCTTTCTCCTTAGTAATATCCTGTCAAACGTAAATAATGTCTCCGGAATCGAAGGGAATAGTTAATAAACGCTATCTTTATCTGTAACTATAAGAAGATATTGTAAGTATCTCCCCACTTTTAGTTAGAAATTTGACATTAAGAGCTTAGATAAGAAGAAGAAAACTAGGCTTTAACTAATCCCAATGAATTAGTATTGGTAGTATCTATCTATAATCCCTAAGATTAGCAAGTCATTGTCATCTATGGGTAAGGTGCCCAGAAGGCTGGTTACGCTGATCGCCGTACTGATCCGTTGTTCGAACTAGGCACTAGACTTCTTTTGATGACCTGAAGAAACAATTAGGCATTTTAAGTGGTCTAGATAAATAAACTTAGCAAATAGATAATTAGGTTGACACATGTTACAAGAAATTCTAAAATTATTTACATAAAAAAGATTGGTCGCTCAAATATCATAATATCGTCTTAATTTTACGTTTTAATCATAATTAATATAATATACCTTATCTCTCATTCTCTGTGTTAATTTATTTATGCACAAAGAGCGGTCCTATTCCAAGAGTTATTAAACATTCTATATAATTTTACAGAAATATGATTTTACTTATATAATTCGCATTTTTAAAGTAGAAAGTGTGTTTTATCTTGAAGACATAATAGGTTGGGGGAAAAGTCTTTTCGCATATATAGTATGTATGAACTTGTAATAAGATCTCTTTGGCTATACCATTTGTATCTGGCTGGTTTTGGTATCATTAAAAAGTTTTAATTTTAAAGAGACAATTCCAAATTCAAATTTGGAAAATATGTGATTTTCATTTGTTTTTCTTATTGTTAAAATGAGTGAATCTAATGAAGAAATTCGATACATTTTAAAATTTTACTATAAAAAAGGTAAAAATGCAACACAAGCCGCGAAAAAAATTTACGATGTTTATGGACCTAATGCAGTATCTGTGAGAGTAGCGTAAATTTGTTTTAAGCGTTTTCAATCCGGAAATTTTGATATCAAACATGCACGTCGCTCTGGGCGACCTGTTACTGACAAAATTGATGCCATTTTTGAAAAAGTGGAGCAAGAACGGCATATTAGTAGTTACGATGTAGCTGGAGAACTGGCAATTGACCACAAAACGGTTTTGGCGTATTTGAAAAAAGCTGGGTACACAAAAAAGCTCGATATTTGGGTGCCTCATGAGCTCACTGAAAGAAACCTAATGAACCGTGTGCTCATTTGTGATTCTTTATTACGATGTAATGAAACCGAACCATTTTTGAAGAAGCTGATAACTGGTGATGAAAAGTAGATCACGTACGACAAGAACGTGCGAAAAAGATCGTGGTCAAAGGCCAGTCAGGCTTCACAGACTGTGGCGAAACCCGGGTTAACTCGCAACAAGGTGATGCTATGTGTATGGTGGGATTGGTAGGGCATTATTCATTATGAGCTGTTACCGCCAGGCAGGACCATCGATTCTGAACTTTACTGCGAACAACTGATGAGATTAAAGCAAAACGTTGAGAGAAAGCGGCCGGAATTAATCAACAGAAGCGGTGTGGTTTTTCACCAAGATAACTCTAGACCTCACACATCTTTAGCCACTCAGCAAAAATTACGAGAGTTTGGCTGGGAGGTGTTAATGCATCCGCCGTATAGTCCTGACCTTGCACCTTCAGATTTTCCCCTGTTTCGGTCTCTGCAGAATTCCTTAGGCAGTGTCAGGTTAACATCACGAGAGGACTGCCAAAACCACTTGTCGCAGTTTTTTGATCAGAAGCCCCAAAATTTTTATAGCAATGGGATCACGTCCCTACCTACAAGATGGCAAAAAGTTATCCAACAAAATGGCACCTACATACTTTAGCCAAATGTAAATAAACTTTATAAAAAAACTTTTGAATTTTTATATAAAATGCGAAGAAACTTTTTCCCCAACCTATTATTTTAAACTCACTGTGAGTGTTGACTTAAACTACAAAAACCGTTCATTGTGACAAATGTTATGATTAAGTATAGTGAATACAGAGATTGCTCATATCGATCTAAAGATAAAAATCTTGACATTATCTGAGGGATAGAAGAGTGGCGAAAAAATCGTACACTCAGAGGGAGCGTTCAGCTGACACAATGAAGTGGTGTCGAGGGCGGGGGCGCGCGGCCGCCGGCGTACCATTGGCCGCGATGTCGGCGGCGGCCACTGCCACGAGCGGAGCGTGTGTGCGGAGCGGATACGACAGAGATAACGGACTGAAACTGAAATCGCTGTAGATAATGTTTCATACCAAATTTTTTACTGCGCAGCGGTCAATAGATGAGAGTCACAAATACTTAAGTAATATACAATAGAAAAAACGTGGAGTCCTGCAGCTATGGCATTCAACAAATATCTATCAAATCGACGCATTCCTACCTCGGACAATGGATCAGTATGGCTATCCAACGAAGCCACGTAGCCCGCCTTCTGGGAACCTTACACATTGACTTAGATGACCTAGGCTCAGTATTCTACTTATAGTCTTAAGAGATTATAGGGAGAAGACAATATATAAGTTAAAGTACAAAATTTAATTAACTGGTTTATTTCCAACAATAAGAAGGACCTCTAAAAAGGAGACTTGCAAAAATCTTACTGTCACATTTGTCCTGATGTGGAGTACTTTTCGGCGATTTTTACAAAAATGACGCAAATTTTCGACCTTGGATAAAAATCGTCAAGGTAGGTGCATGGTTGTGGTAAACATGCTTTGTATATTTCCAAATTATGTTTCTGTAATGTATAATTTGTGAAAATTAAACAGACAAATAATCTGCGTGTTTATTTTTTTTAATTAATTTATATTTTATTTGGCTCATTGAACCAAATAAAAATATGTAAATTAACTATTACGGATTATTTTAGAAAGACGTCTAGTTGATTAATTTTCTTGTTCTATATATTAATTGCGGGGCTTCGTTTGAAATTACAATTATAGGCTGTTTCACGGAGAAGTGGCGATCGGTGTAATGCGGAATTTGAGATGCGACATGATGTTACATATTGACAGATAACGTATGTATGTACACTAATGTGGCTATATTTGTGACCTTTATCATAGACTAGAGTTTATCCCACGGCTGCATCGCGGGTCACACTCTAGTGCCTACCTACCTCTTGTTTAAAGAGCAGGCGTTAATACAGTTTACATTGTATTATATTTTTGTGTTGGTGCTATTTTCCTTCGGAAGATTTACTTCATTTATAATCGCAAACTATCCCATCTCCCGGGATGAAAAGTATCTATTTCCATTTTCGGTATTCAGACAGATAGATCGAGTTATTATCGCATTTCTTTTTATAGAATATGTATTTTTATATCTATAAACTTGAGAAATAATTCTCTCCCATACAAACTTTTATCCCCCTATTTGAACCCGTTCTAGTTTTATTTATATATCTCCCTTTTATCTATCTTTAAACTACATAAACGACCAAAACTACAAAAACCACCACTAATACCAAAACCACCAAAATTACTAAAACTCCCAAAACTACTATAACTACCAAAATTACCATAACCACCAAAACTATCAAAACTATCAAAGCTACCAAAACTACTAAAACTACCAATGAAAGCAACCAAAACTACCCAAATTATCGTAACTATCTAAACGACAAAATGACCAAATTAACCAAAATAAACAAAATGGCAAACCACAAATAAAGAATATATCATATTTTCTGGGATAACCTTTACATAAAAATATCCCAAAATCTATCTTATAATCTGGGATGAAAAGTATCGCTTGTCCACCCTCAGTACTAAATTAAATTTACATATATACCGAATTTCAGCCAAATCGGTCCGTTAGTTGTTCCCTAAAGGGATAACACACAGAGAGATAAATATATTTATATCCCGGAAACTATCCCATTTTTCGGGATAAAAAGTATCCTATGTTCAACCTCGGTATCGAATATATATATATACTGAGTTTCAGCCAAATCGGTCCCGCAGTTTTTCCGTGAAAATGGAACAGACAGACAGACAGAGTTACTTTCGCATTTATAATTTCATAATACGGATGAAGCCGCTCAATAAAAAGACATTCAGCCATTTGATTTTCTTGTTCTAAATATTTTAAAAAGAAGAATCCGTCAATTTCAAAGTAATAAAATCGAAATCGCTAATCGCCTGTACATACTACGTGTAACATCGTGATGCGAAACGAAAGCCTTCACGCTCGCATTGCACCCCGCCCAGCCCGCGCCCCGGCCCTCCTCTCAACCGCAGAAGTGCTGGCTGTGGTCGTCGAGTCAGCCGGAGACAGTCGCAGCGCTGACATCGCAGGCCCGGCCTGCAAACATAAATTTTTTTAAAACATAAATTACACCCAAAGTGAACAAACATGGATGTGGAAGAGTTTCGCGTTCGGGGCAAAGAGATGGTGGATTATATTTGTACGTATATGACTACTTTGAAGAAGCGACGTGTGACTCCTAGCGTTGAACCGGGCTACCTTCGCGCCGAGCTACCTCCTGAAGCTCCATTTCATCCGGAGTGTTGGGACGATGTCATGAGAGATGTCGAGAACAAGATCATGCCGGGAGTAACCCACTGGCAACATCCGCGCTTCCACGCTTACTTTCCATCGGGGAACGCATACCCTTCCATTCTTGGTGATATGCTATCCGCAGGCATTGGATGCATTGGATTCTCATGGGTGAGTGATAAATTTTAACTCAAGATTACGTATGGCAATGCAATAACTGTAATCTTGAATTGATACTTTTCTTTTTTGTACAATGGTCAAAGACGCACCTATCAGATCCTCTAAATCCAGCAAATCAAATCAAGGGTAGTTTGAGGCCAATGACTTCTGTAAGTACTGTTTATTACCCTGTAACATAACAATCATCTCCTCCTGTAGTTTAAAATAGTTTAATAATAAGATAATCTAAAGTGCGAGTATGACGCGCGCCCTGGGGGTTCCTCTATAAAATAAAATACAGAATTATATTCAAAATGATTTTTTGTATTGAAAATATTGATCAAGGAAAAATATTTTTGATTTCTTCATTTTTTTCTTAATTAACTTCGGAGATAAAGGTAGGGGAGATAAACATTTCTTTCACATGTCGTGTTCCCAGATAAGTTTTAAAAAATTTCAATGCTCCGTGTAGTTGCTATCCCTTATTTCATGATTTCGCTGTAGCATAGCACAGCCGCCCACATCTAGTACAGATTACATGTTTCTATTAAATTTCAATACAACCACATAGACCTAGTAATTTACGAGAAATATGACCGAGACATACAATGACAGACGGACGGACATAACCATTTCATACAGGTGCTCTCCGTGCCAAAAGGACTACGGAGCCCTAGAAAGTATCTTCAAATTTTATTATTGAACTAAGATATACTCGTGACTTCGTACACGTTTGACTTGAAATTCCCGCAGGATTCCGGGGACTCAAAGTACCGCAGCTATTGTTTTAGTGAAAACTGTGTCGGAATAAACTAATTTTTATGCACCCGGACAGCTACAAACCGCTTCCGGGAAAATTATCGCGGGATTCCCGAGTTAAAAAGTAGCGCAGATTTTAAGTCTAAGAATTTTCTGTCGATCAACGAAAACCGTATCGAAATCGGCCCACTAGTTTTTAGTACGATATAGGAAACGGCCATTAATCGTCATCATCAATCTAGCGTTAATTGCTATAATATCTGCAAAAAGCAACAGATCTCTGTTTTGTTAATTTGCCTTCTCCGATTTACGCAGCCTTCGGCATCTCTCATTGTCCATCTATTAACATACATATCATCCCTCACGAAATCAAATTAGTATCGTTTGGGCGGCATATTCCTTTTACTGCTACCTGTTGGAGGCGACACAGCGTTTACATACCTACCCGTTTTTTTGACGACGAGAAATCCGTACTGCCGATTGGCGTGTCCCGATGTCCGATGTCCCGCATCATTATGCGGGACATTGCGATTGCGATGTGTGGGCTTCGCCACGTTGGGTGACAATAGCATCCTCGAAGATATGCTATGCTCACCTCAGCCGGGGATACAACTACCACTGGGCCACGTGTAAACGGCTTACCAACCAAAGACAGGATGCGTCGAACATTACTCGCGTCCACACAACGCCGTGTGCAAGCGAGATCCTCCCCAGAGTCCTAACACAGCCAACCCATAACTATCCAGGTTCATAAAACGCAGTCGTACCAGCGTAGACAACTCTCTTGCAGTTTATCTGCTGTCACAGATATGAAGGCTGCCCCAAATGAAGGAAGTCGTTCTACACGAAGTTTTATGTTGAATAATAATAATAATCAGTAGACGAACACAGACATTGTATACCCCCAAGTTACGCTTGTGTTGCTGTTGTGGGGACGATCTCAGACACCCAGACCATAGTGAATAACAGAAAATTCGTTAACGAAATTTGCCATGCCAGGAATCAAACGCGGAGCTTCTGCGTTACAGTGAGCTAGGCCGGCAGATTTAACCCACTCAACTACAGAGGCCGGTTGAAGAATAAATAAAAAAATCGTGATTTAAATCATTTGTAAATACTTATTTAAACCTTACTCTTTACTCCTAGTGTAAATTGCAAACAAAACGTGAAATTAAATGTCCGCTATTTAATATTTTACGTCTATAAATCGTCGGCAATAAGTATTAGTGTTGTTAAATGTGCAGGGTCCATAGGGGCCGTAGTAATCATACTACCTTTATCTTGAGTCATGATGGATCGGCATATCAATGACCGATCAATCATTCTTATAGTAGGAGCCAACAGTTTTAAACTTTTAAAAATATATTGAGTTATCAAAACGAAAGTCTGGAAGTTTAGTACAACCGACCAGGCTACAGGTGAAGTTTTCAATAGCCGAAGTTAAAAAGACGTAAATTTCAAATTAAGTTTTATGAAGGACGTACAAGCGTACGAAATTACCTTTTCATAAACAGTCTTATAAGAGAGTACATAATATATTTACAAGAGCATACGTCGCTTCACGTGAATCTCTTTGTAGAGTATATCGTTCATTAAGTTTTTTATATAAATCATGTTGTTGCATGTTTTCCAGTTCGTATACTTCAAGATATAGGAACCCTTATAGCCTTAACCGGTGTTTGTATGTGTTTCACAGCCAAATGTGTTAAGAACTACTACGGTTAGAGAAACATTTGTATCTGTGTTTAATTAAATTTTTCCCAAGTAAATACTTTCAAATAAATTACAGATACTTAAAGTAATATGAAAAAAAAATGTGTGTGTGTGCAGTTCATGTGCAGTAGAAGTGCAACTTCAGAGAATATACTCACAGATAATTATTCTCTAACTTTTATTAATATAAATTAATAAATATAATTCCTTTAGCCTACATTCGTCAACATATTATAATTCAAAATAAACTTCTTATTTATCACTTTAAATTTTTCATTATCTTAGTCTAAAAAATATTATTATCAGTTTTATTTTGGTCCAAATTGGACCTATTAAGCGTTGGTCTTTATTAACTCTCTAATCTGTGCTGCACAATTTAAAACTCATATCTCATTGTCTCGCAGGCTTAGTCCTATAGATTTGTGTTTATCTCTTTTTAGTGTCGCTTTTTCGTTTCATCGAGTTTCAAATCAAATCACAACGATTTTAAAAAGTTTGACTTAAAAAAATAAGTTACTGCGACTGTGTCTAATTGATTAAATTTAGAATGCTTCCCATTTAATATCGTTTTTGTGATACTAGAAGCTAGAAGAGTCTCAAGCTTCAAGTAATCCACCAGTGACAGTAATAGTATGAAGTGCGTTAGCTTATTCACCAATTTTTAAAAGTAATGACTAACGATAGCTTGCCAGGCTGCCTATAGACTTTTCTCCCGTAAATTAAGAATTGGACCAATCTCGTCCAAATTATCTTCATTTTCGGGCATAAAAATATCTCATGGATGTATCTATAATGGTTTTCGAAAATAATGTCTACCAAGTTTTGTGATTCTTTTTTTTTTGAAGTGATAACTTCTTGTGGGAGGGTAAACCGCTTCGTTACGTAACGCGTTACGGTGCCAGTCTGTCTGGCTTCCCTTTCTCTCACGCATACGGCAACGGTAGACAGGCTCCTCCTCTCTAACTCTAACCCACGCGCTATATACATAAAATTTAAGTAATAACCTAAGCTTTTCTCAAATTAAACAGTTTCAATATTAAATAGTTCAACTTAGATTAGTTTAAGTTTTTTTATTGCGTGAGTTCAGCAGTCAGGCAGATGGCTCACCTGATGAAAAGCGGTTACCATCGCCTATGAACATTTTTAACACCATAGATGGTACCAATGTAATGACGCTCTCTAAAGTTAGACTGGAACCTGACCACTAATGCCGGGACACAATTTAGGGTTGTTATGGCGGGATACTCTACACCAGTAGTGGTAGCTATCCAGACGGGCAAATACCCTACCAACTGGGTGCGGGTTGTTTTGTTGTATATGATAACTGCTTCACTTCGAAACCCGTGAAAAAGGAACAGATAAAAGTCCCACAATATTCATACACTTGTTTCATTTACTTAGTATGGATGTATTCATTATCATAAAACACATGTAGGTATCTAAATTAATAATAAACTTTATACGTTAAGTATACGCAATGTATAATGCTGGGGCTTCATCTGTGACATTATTCGTATATAATTTATATATATATATATATATAGGCGATATAGGTCGTGTCGAGCAGATATGGCGAAGGGTTTAATGATGCGACGTTGTTAATGACGTTGAATATTGGCAGATAACGTGTGTAAATTCATTAATGTGGCTATTCGTTTACGGCGTTATTTTTTAACATTATAAATAAGACGCATTCGGCCATAGTCTGCTTCTTTAACATTAACGCAGATGAAGCCGCACCATGAAACTGTTTTACATCAATTGTTTCGATTTGATTATAAACGTAAAATGTAATCTTTACTATATCGCATGCGAACATAATCGAAATGAGATTTTCAGATGTAAAACATAACGTAAAACATATTATGACCACACCATTGTATTGTATGCCTTTTTTATTGATCCATCCGGTATCATTATAATTATATTATAATGTATAATATTTTAATAAACAACATTGGAATGGCTCTTTTACGAGTAAAGGTCCAAATTACGCTGCACTAGGTATACTGACCAATATTTAATTCACATGTTCAATATTGTAAGTGCTCGTAGATCATGAACGCCCAAAGGAGATTTTGATTTTGCCCCTAAACTTACTTTGTACTAAAAGAAATGATAATTTGGGTTAGTGCCCGTGGCGGCTATCTGTACGGTTAGACCCTAGCTACAATGTTGCATTTGTTATTAAAGCAGGGTATACTTATACGAGTATGTTTGACTTGCAAGATTTAAAAAAAGCCTAAATACTCTTCATGCAACATTTAATCCTATCTCTTTAAACAGTCAGAGTTTCTAGAAACAAATTCGCGGGGTATAAAATAAATTATTTTGTGTTATATCCTTTCTCCTGTATATTTAAATTACATATCTATGAATACGTAGAATATGCCATTGCAAGTAGAGTATTGATTTTTCTGTAATTGGCCTTTTCAATCATTCATGCAGTAGCACTAGCAGGGCTCCATTGCTCACCTGCGCTCATGCACCAAATAAAGACTATTATGATTTCTAATTTGAGTCTTCATCACAGTGACGACTAAATTACATCGTTAGTATGAATAATAAAAAAATGTTTTTTCTCAGGCGGCCAGTCCAGCATGTACAGAACTAGAAATTATTATGCTAGACTGGATGGGTAAGTTTAAATTGTTTAAGATGTATTTATAATACTGATAATATTTTGACCAATAAGTTTTTATTATACCGTAAAACGTAATGGGTAGGAAACTAAAATTAACTTAAAAAATACAATTAGAAAACTAAAAATAAACTAAGATTATATATGTCATGTTGAGTCATATTTAAAAGTAAGCGCTGTTACCAGTAAAGCATTGACTATGCCCTCTTTGGGCATATCTCTTTGGACGTAGACTCTGAGGGCGGGGGCGGGCTCACGTGTATTATACGGGGCAATACCTATCTCCTAATTAGTATTGTACGGATATATTTTTCTACCTATAATAGTTTTTGTTGAATATTATGCGATATTTAATGCAATATATCCTGGATATTAAATATTTTTGTCTTCAACAAAATTGAACTTGTATTGCTTTTTCAGGAAAAGCAATCGGATTGCCACCTAGCTTTTTAGCGCTCGAGGAGGGAAGTAAAGGTGGCGGTGTTATAGAGGTATTTTTCTATAACTACAGTATTAATAGATTTTTCCATAGATGAAATGATTATTATTTGTTTCTTATTACTTTGTTAGCGTTAAAGCACCAATACTTTATTGTAAATAAGTTTATAATAAAATAAAATATTTTTTCACAATTTATTTCATGTTACATATTTAAATGTATGTTATCGCTTATAAAAGAAATAGATAAGTTTTAAATTAATTTAATCTTGATTAAATATTGAAAATCTTGTTTAAACAAGATTTTCAATATTTAATTAAAAGTCCGTTATATCGGTGTGTTTTAAATTAATTATTAAATTGATTTTTGCTATGTGTACTAATCGTAAAATTTGTTTGATTATTTACCCCAGGGCTCAGCAAGTGAGTGTGTTCTTGTGTCGATGCTCGCAGCTCGAGCAAATGGCATCAAGAGATTAAAACATCAATTTCCAAATGTGGACGAAGGCCTTCTCTTATCCAAACTAATCGCGTATTGTTCAAGAGAAGCTCACTCGTGCGTAGAAAAAGCAGCCATGATATGTTTTGTGAAACTGCGCATTTTACAACCAGATGAAAATGGATCGTTGAGGGGAGAAACGCTGAAAGATGTGAGTAGAATTATGTGTGTCGTTAGCCGTGTTTGTTTGGATTGACTATTGTTTCAATTTTGAAATTGGAACACGCGATGAACTGCAAAGCAGGGTGCAGATAATCGAGCGGTAATTGAAGCGACAGGGAGCATGCCAGCAGCGGTACGGCGGCGCCGCTTTCCGCTTATAATGACCCGACGGTGGATGCCGGAAATACGTAGCGAGCCAGGCGGTAATGGAGCCGCATTGTGCGCTACTTTCTATGCCAGAAATATTGAAATTTCATGATACGATAGGAATGAACCTTTTGTGTAAAAAAATATTTCATTGCTTTCAAAATCGGCAATCTAGTCGGGTACTGAAATTATATATTGAGTGTTTTTCTGTTTATAGGCTATGGAAGAAGATGAGGAGGCGGGTCGTGTTCCATTCTTCGTTTCCATAACCTTAGGGACTACGTCGTCGTGTTCTTTTGATAACATGCCGGAAATTGGGCCCATAGTTCGTAAATTCCCGTCTGTATGGCTTCACGTGGATGCGGCTTACGCTGGAAGTTCTTTTCTGTGCCCGGAACATAAACATCATCTAGCTGGAATCGAATATGCAGACTCGTTCAATACTAATCCCAATAAACTGATGCTTACTGCCTTCGATTGTTCGCTATTATGGGTTACTAACCGATATCTGTTAACATCGGCACTTGTCGTAGACCCACTTTACCTCCAACACTGCTATGATCACACGGCCATTGATTACCGCCACTGGGGTGTGCCATTGAGCCGACGATTTCGCTCTCTGAAACTATGGTTTATGTTAAGAAGCTTTGGCATTTGCGGCTTACAAAAGTACGTACGGAGACATTGCGAATTAGCTAAATATTTTGAGAAACTGGTCAAAAAAGATGATAGATTTGAAGTATGTAACCAAGTGAAGGTAAGTTGCTCTTAAATATAACTTTCTAAAATTATTTTTAGTAGTAAAGACTGGTCTAATGAGAATTTATTTTGTTAAAGTTGGGGTTGGTTTGCTTCCGCCTTGTTGGAGGGCCATACGAAACCACAGAACAAATAGATGAACTCAACAAGAAGTTGTTAACTAATATTAATGCTTCTGGTAAATTACACATGGTCCCAGCTTCTGTACGTGAAAATTTTGTAATTCGCTTCTGCGTAGTACAACAACACGCCACCAGGGAGGATATTGGTAATTTATACAAGCGTAAAACTTATTTTTCTGAATTTATAAATGTTTGATATTTATTATCAGACGTTAACAATATCTGTAATTTCAATTACTTACAGTTTTGATAGAATAATATGATAATTTATTTTAAATACCTATCTGTATTGTAGAAACAGCTTGGGATATCATATCTGATTTCGCAACGGAACTTTTGGAGGGACCCGACAAGGAGAGGGTAAGTATTTCTTAGGTTTAAGAGTGGAGGGGAGTCCAATTAACACCTTTCCATAATAAGGCAGATAAATATTACAATCTTCTGAACTAATCCAAACTACGTGCTGCACTAATGACTGCCTCCTTTAATTAAATAGACTCCGCCATCTATCTAAAGTTTTCCACGCGGGTTTGATGTGCAAGCTTCTGATTTCGAAGAAAACACGTATTTTCCGGAATTCCTAAAATTTTCATAAATTTAGTTATAAAGGTCATTTAAAGAACGTAAATGTATAGAGATGTTTTTTATTCCGAACAACGATACAAACACGGAATCATAGTTTACGAGAAAGCCTTAATATGGCATAAGTAGCTTATAATTTTATTAACTACTTACAAATATTAAGGGAATAAAAACATCGTTTTTTTAGTGTTTGTTAACGGGCTGTATCTCAGTAAAAATTGGTCGTATCGAGGATTTTAAAAAAGCATTTTAAATGTGCAAAACTCTAGTTTCTGGACCATTAGGCGAATAAACGAAAAAGGTTCCTTTTGTCTTTATCCATCAATATCTCAGTAACTAATGATTGTAGAGAAAATCAAAAGGCAGTTTCGTAAACTAGAACAAAATTTCAATGAAAGTCAGTGAAGAAATTGAAAAAAAATATTTTATTCATCTGCAATTATTATTCAAAAAAAGTAAAAAAAGTGATTTTTCTCTGGTTTTGGTAAATCGGTCACATCTTAGATAACACTACCGGAAAGGCTTTATATTGGGGATATATCCCCAATAGCCCTGTAAATTTTTAGATCGATTCCTTTCCTTTCGATCGGTTTCCTTTTGGCCGAAAATTCAAAATTTTGAAAAGAAAATTAAAGGAACAAGATTTGCTGAACACTGTGCCGAAATAAGCTAATTTATATGCTCCCGAACAACTAAAACCACTCTCGGGAAAATTCCCGCAAGATTCCCGGAATTAAAAATATCATACATTTTATTACATAAATTTTGCTATCGATCTAGTCATTTTAAATCGTTCCCAGAAAAATTCCCGCGGATTCCCAGAATAAAAAGTAGCGCAGATTTTAAGTTTAAGAATTTGCTGTCGAACAGCGAAAACCGCATCGAAATCGGCACAGTAGTGTTTACGTGCATCCCGAACAAATAGACAAACAGACAAGAAATCTAAAAAAAAATGCGTCGTGTTCTCCATCGTTTATAAAGTGTTTTCCAAGTGTTTTTTAAATAGCTTTAATGTACAGACACGGCATGTTTAAAGTTTTATAATTATAGATAGATAGATATCATATTAGTGTACCTATTGTCTAGGATTTGAACGAGGAGCGTACTCGCCGAAACCGCGCCGCATTAGCTCATAAACGGTCGTTCTTCGTGCGAATGGTCAGTGACCCCAAGATCTACAATCCGGCGATCAACAAGACTCCGCCCCCTGTAGCCACTTCCCCAATTTCCCCGCCACCTTACGCTGTGCCGGATACACCTGAGACACCTATCGACAACGACTCTTTGCAACTGCAACCGCCGACACCGTACGTACCATATTTAATTATTAATGTATGTGTTCTATAGTAAACAAAAAACTTATTAATATCATATAGATAACACAAATAAGCGTTGTTATTAGATATTCGGCTACTTGGTCATTGTACTAGCAACATGAGCGGCGGAAGCGCAAAAAACAATCGCCTGAAATAAAAGTTGCAAACTCCTAAACCTACATGACTGCAATTCAGTTAGTTCTGAGTTCTTCTATCGATTTATTTTAAAAAAATACTTCAGATTAGTCAATATTTATATTTTAATATGTTTCCACGCTAGGCACCTAATTTTTATTTTATTTCCTGAAGCAGGCAGACGGCCCACCTTATGGAAGGCGCTTACTGTCACCTATGGACGTTTGCAACACCAGAGGTGTCGCTAAGGATCGATCTCTAAGAAATTGTATACCGAAGCCATGAAATACAATCAAGTACAATATGTCTATTCAAATTAACTTTAGGCGAACATAAGTGGAAACTAAACTAACTTAAAAAAGTAAAAATAGTAAAAATAAACAGACAAAATATTTAATTTTGTTTAAAAATAAACTGAATTATAAATAAATTAAACTAAACTAATTTATAAATTCATATTCATTTAATTTATTCATTATTATCATTCATTCATTCATCATTCATACAAGTAAATTAAAATTATTTTTATATTACAGAAAACAATCGTCTTGGATTAGCTGGCCACTGGGATTTTTCTTCCAAAGTGTTGATCATGATACAAATGATCTACCTCTGAGGTAATAATAATAAATAACTGAGGTCCACAAAATAAAAGTTGTGTGCTGGGTGATTATGATTTTCTGGCGTATTTCTTCCCCCTGAACACGAATTGGAAGTGAGAATTGGGGGTTAATAAGCAAAATAATAACTATGAGAACATTATCGTCACACAAAAGAACGACTTGATTGTGATTTTTATCGGTACTTTTTTGGGTTTTTCTCGATCATCGACCCCCAATTCTCACTTCAGATACGTGTTCAAAGGAAAACACGGCCAAAAAATCATAGTCTGAAGCAGCAGCACATACAACTATTTTTTGTGGACCTGTGTATCGATAAACACAAATTTAAGTTAATTTGTTGGTATATTAATATATAAACTAGTAGCGGTTCCAGCAGACGTTGTCCTACCCTGAAAAAAATAATAACCTAGAACCCTTACACCTTGGGTTACATTATTGAAGTTTTAGTTGGGATCCCTAATTTTTCTAGTAATAAATATAGCCTCTAATAATCTGGGATAATGTAGCATGCTAATGGTGAAAGAATTTTTGTAATCGGTCCAGTAGTTTTTGAGTTTATTCGTTATAAACATACAAAAATACAAATCTTTCCTCTTTATAATATTACTAGCGGTCCGCTCCGGCTTCGCACGGGTATCTAAAAAGAACTTTTTTGTTGACTTTAAATACCTACTAAGCGATTTCAAAATATTTCCCCTCCCGTGCGGCCCGTACCCCAGTGACACCTACGTCGAATAAGGTGCTGCCTAGCTAGTTGAGCAGGGTGAGCTGTGACCACGCAACTTTATTCTAATATTTACATTTTTAAACTCATGATATCTTTCAAATAGAATATCCGAATTGAATAACTCAAAAAGTTATATAAAGGTATTGAAGTAGTTTTGAATATGAAATAATTTATTTTGATAAGGATGAATACCAAGATACAAATAAAGAGTCTTTTCTAGCGGCGGCATATCAATTAATATTTTAAAATAAAAGAACACTTATTGTGGCATAACTATAATAGTTAGACATGTGCTGTCGCGACATTTTTTGTAGATAATGATGTTCTGCAAAGTCGTGATACATTATTTTATTCTATCATCAATAGTTTTTGCAGCGCACGCGATTTTGGGTAATTTTTTTACTCCTTGGGTTATATTATTGGAGTTTTAGTAAGGATCCCTAATTTTTTTTGTAAATATAATATAGCCTATGTCACCTGGAGATAGTGTAGCTTGCCAACAGTGAAAGAATTTTTCAAATCGGTTCAGTAGTTTCGGAGTCTATTCAATGCAAACAAACAAACAAATAATCAAATCTTTCCTCTTTATAATATTAGTATAGAATAGATTATATTAGGTTGGGGAAAAAGTTTCTTCGCATTTTATATAAAAATTCAAAAGGTTTTTTTATAAAGTTTATTTACATTTGACTAAAGTATATAGGTGCCATTTTGTTGGATAACTTTTTGCCATCTTGTAGGTAGGGACGTGATCCCATTGCTATAAAAATTTTGGAGCTTCTGATCAAAAAACTGCGACAAGTGGTTTTGGAAGTCCTCTCGTGATGTTAACCTGACACTGCCTAAAGAATTCTGCAGAGACCGAAACAGGTGAAAATCTGAAGATGCAAGGTCAGGACTATACGGCGGATGCATTGACACCTCCCAGCCAAACTCTCGTATTTTTTGCTGAGTGGCTAAAGATGTGTGAGGTCTAGCGTTATCATGGTGAAAAACCACACCCCCTCTGTTGATTAATTCCGGCCGCTTTCTCTCAACTTTTTGCTTTAATCTCATCAGTTGTTCGCAGTACAGTTCAGAATCAATGGTCCTGCCTGGCGGTAACAGCTCATAATGAATAATGCCCTACCAATCCCACCATACACACAGCATCACCTTGTTGCGAGTTAACCCGGGTTTCGCCAGTCTGTGAAGCCTGAGCGGCCTTTGACCACGATCTTTTTCGCACGTTCTTGTCGTACGTGATCCACTTTTCGTCACCAGTTATTAGCTTCTTCAAAAATGGTTCGGTTTCATTACGTCGTAATAAAGAATCACAAATGAGTACACGGTTCATTAGGTTTCTTTCAGTGAGCTCATGAGGCACCGAAATATCGAGCTATTTTGTGTACCCAGCTTTTTTCAAATGCGCCAAAACCGATTTGTGGACAATTCCCAGTTCTCCAGCTACATCGTAACTACTAATATGCCGATCTTGCTCCACTTTTTCAAAAATGGCATCATTTTTGTCCGTAACAGGGCGACCAGAGCGACGTGCATCTTTGATATCAAAATTTCCGGATTGAAAACGCTTAGACCAAATTTGCGTTACTCTCACATATACTTACTGACTTAGGTCCATAAACATCACAAAGTTTTTTCGCAGCTTGTGTTGCATTTTTACCTTTTTTGTAGTAAAATTTTAAAATGTATCGAATTTCTTCATTAGATTCATTCATTTTAACAATAAGAAAAACAAATGAAAATCACACATTTTCCTAATGTCAATTTGGAATTGTCTTCTTTAAAATTAAAACTTTTTAATGATACCACAACCAGCCAGATACAAATGGTATAGCCAAAGAGATCTTATTACAAGTTCATAGATACTATATGCGAAAAGACTTTTTCCCCAACCTGTTAATATAAACTATATATCATTCATTGTTTCGATCTGTAAAACTTGTTACATCTTCTTATATATAAAAATCAATTGCTGTTCGTTAGTCTCGCTAAAACTCGAGAACGGCTGGACTGATTTGGCTAATTTTGGTTTTGAATTATTTGTGGAAGTCCAGGTAAGGTTTAAAAGGTAAGTAAATATGAAAAAATGCTTGGAATATAGTAAAAACAACAATTTCACTTTCCCTTAGAAACTGCGTATAGGCGGTACGAAGTTTGCCGGGTCAGCTAGTAATGATAGCTAGCTAGTAATAATCAAGTTGCCTGGAAGAGATCGCTTTTAGCGATGAGACCGCCTTTTGTTTTACCAAGTAACTATTGTCTTGTTGTGCATTTTTTGTTTTGATGAACAGTAAAGTGTTGTCTATGTCTAATATATAGCTAACGGATGTTGCCGTTATACATTGACAACATATTTGTGAAAACGTGAATTTATCATCCTCGTGTTCTTTCGGTGCGTCCGATTCAAAACTTGGGGTCCGCTTTCCAACTTTTTTAGATTCCGTAGCCCTTTTGGCAAAAACGGAACCCTGAAGTAATGCCATCTTCGGCTGTCTCTCTGTTATCACATCACAGAGCTGCAGCACATTAGTAGCACGTTTGGTGTGACAAATGTCCATAGGCGATAGTAACCGCTTTCCATCATGTGGGCCGTCTGCCTCTCTGCTGAACTCGTGCAATAAAAAAACATTCATTTACTCGGAACTTTGATACTTGTCGCTTCGAATTTCCAATTTCGCTTCTCTACTATTGGTCATTGTTGTTCCTTAAATTCTTTCAACAGAAATGTTCACAATAAGGACAATTACTTTAAACAATACTCATTCAGTAGATTTTGAGATATGGGATATTTTGGATTATATGCTTCTTTATTTCATAGCCAAATAACGAAAACAGGGGGGATGTTTGTCATTTCTACGCAATCCTTAAAATGCGCAAACTGGCAGTTTCTTCTCTATTTCGTGCAATCATTGTAGTCCAAGATCCCAGTCACCCCAGACTTACGTGATTTTAGGAAAGTTGAAATTTTTAGGATCGGTAGTTTAACATAAACTTAGAAAGAAATAGATACTCGCTAAGCTGAAAGCGGGGCCATTTTACAGGTAACAGGCATCAAAGGTGGATAAAAAACCATGCTACCTTAGGTCAATGTAACAAGACTAGTGTTTACATATGTGATATGTAAACATATATGATATTGTTATAAACAAAGATATACAGTTGCCAGACACATCTGTGGGCCATAACTTTTAACAGACACTTAAAAAAAATGTGGGAACTTACGTCATTTTAGGAAGGCTGAATTTTATATATATTGCTACAACTTAAGCTCCAACAAAGACAAATTCCACGTACAGATCTGTTAAATGCACATTTTATTACCTGTTGGCATTTGAACTAATTGTAATCCTTTTATGATCGTCTTCTGTTCACCCATTTACTGGCATACGTTTATAATTATTGTGGAGAACAGCCTATTGTCCTATTGTGCTCGTTTACGGCTGCCCAGGAGTGTCATTAGCCACGTGTTGCGGATTATATGTACAAGCTAATTCTAGGAAATTATGTCGACGTTACCGGGCGGGCATATTTCCATTTGTGAATTGTAAAACGATGGCCTGATTGAGAGAGGGGGCAGTTGAGCTACAACTACGATCTAGGCGTGACGTGTGCACATGTCGGAAATCCAATACTGACGGACTTGCGCGTTTTATTGAATTACGACCTTCTGTATTACGTTTGGATTTGTTGCGTTCGGTTATATTTGTACCTGTGTTATACGTGTTTGTGTAATTCTAATAAACTTTATAATAATTCTAGCGGCATGTTAATTCGAGTCCCGCAAACTTGTAACAATATTATCAAGTATAGTATTTTTAAATATTATCCAATGAGCTAGACAAATCTGACGGGCCAAACATCCTCCCAGACTCGTTAAGAGTTCCGCCGTGCGGGGTAGCGCGATAGAGCATTATTATTTATTATTAATATAATATATGTAAACACTAGCCTTGCTACATTGACGTAAGTTAGCATGGTTTTTTCCACCTTTGATACCTGTTACCTGTAAAACGGCCCCGCTTTCAGCTTTGCGAGTATCCATTCCTTTCTAAGTTTATGTTAAACTACCGATCCTAAAAATTTCATCTTTCCTAAAATCAGGTATGTCTGCGGTGACTGGGATCTCATTCTATTGGTATTTATTGTGAAACAATTGGCACACATGTCGTACGATTCACGATGTCAAATCTCTATTTCATGAACCTACCCCAAAGAGTACATTGTATATATAAAGAACCTACCCCTTCTATCTATCTATATATTTTTTATGAACACAAGTTTTTATATTAGGTAGTGATTAAGATATATGATTTTTTTGTATATTAGGTAGTGAATAAGGTCCTCTTGTTTTTATCGATAACGTGTTGTTTTAGATTCCGCCATTTGGACACGATGGTCCGGCTGAAGAGTCCTGGCAACAGCCGCCGCGGGTCGTCGCCATGCGCCTCCCCGGAGCACCGTGCCTCCTCCCCATCCGCACATTGACCGAACCCAGGATACTTTATTATTATTATATAGTAGCCATATTTATATCTAAATCATTCTTCAACCAGTATTATCAATGACAAATAAATATCTATTTGAGCATTTATACTTTGTTTGATTCCTGGCCGGTTCCTATATTCTACTATTCATTTACTAGCGTTACCATCGGTTAAATACTGACATTACATGGAGTTTATGTCAAATTTTAACCGATAGTAAACAGAGGCGGCTCTAGCTCATGTAGCGCCCGTGTGCCATCTATACCCTGTCCTCTAGCACAGTTATAATTGAATATTTATAGTTATATTTTCAACAGAGATCGGAATTTCGGGTACAAATGTTGCAATTTTAAATAATGTCGGGACACAATAGGTTCACGTTAAGAAGAACTCACATAGAAGCCGTGCTGAAATAGCAACAACATAGATACTGTTGTTTCATTGTCATTTATGACACAATTTGGTGTGTGGAATAGAGAAGTTTCTACAATATTTTATTTATTTCACCCCCAAATTGGCCTACACTGATAAGTAAAACACAGATATGGTAACGAAGCATTCCTTTTTCTTTACTTCTATCTATGAAAGTTCCTGTTCTGAGGGTACAGATTGACATATGTCTTGTAATGCTGATAGTTATACTGGTTATAAGACTTATTACCTGGTTCACGAAATGAATCTGAAATGGCGGCGCTAATAATTCTCTCTCGCTCGCATATTAGTGCCATTATACTCACTCTGGAGTAACGTAAGCAACAAAAATAATCAGTCTTGATTTTTTGTATATTTATATTTTTTAATCAACGCTAAGAGTTTAACCAATTATAGGAGTTATTTACGTTCTACCAACATTTTGATAGAGCTGACAAGTCTTGTAGTCTAATTGGACGCTTTTAAGCACAGTTAAATTGGACGTATTTAACACTATGCGACATTAGGTATACTACGATTTAGACTTCTAATGTAGCCTAGCGTTACACTACTATTAATAACTGAGTAAAGTTTCTTTTTTAGGTAAGTATTGACAATATAAAGTTTTTTAAATGTTACATTTATGAGTCGACCTTTACTTAATTTAGCTAAATACGTAACAAATTGAAGCCGTACTGTTCGAAATAAAGACGATGCGGTCTTTCATCCCTATTAATATTATAAATGCGAAAGTAACTCTGTCTGTCTGTTCCGTTTACACGGAAAACTACTGGACTGATTTGGCTGAAACTCAGTACATATATATATTCGATGCTGAAGATGAACATAGGATACTTTTTATCCCGAAAAATGGAACAGTTTTCGGGATAACGAAAATAGACATAGATACTTGTATTCCGGGAGATGGGATAGTTTGCGATATAAAATGAAGTAAATCTTCCGAGTATAATAGCGCCAACATAAAAATATAATACAAAGTAATCTGTATTAACGCCTGCTCTTTAAACAAGATGTACGCACTGTACTACCTCTCAACGCAAGTACAAGCCGACAATTTAGATTCGTTTCTATATATTCGTATAATGAATGAATCGGCTTATAACATAAAATCCACTTGTCATGTTTGTCCTATGATTCTGCGAAAACGGCTTCTTTAGGCGCTATTTTCCAGTATATAAAAGGTACTCTGTGGGCACCATGTAGTACTGCATAATTATGTCGCTGTTTACTTTTGCGACAAGCATTAGGTAAAACTACTGATCGAATTTAAACGAAACGCGATACAGAGCTAGTTTATATCCCAGAATACACAGATCAACACTTAATATACTTTTTATGCCGATAAATGAATCGTTTCCGTGAAATAGACAAATATAGCCCGAAAGATGGATTTGCGGTGGTGTTTTCACGGTGCCACCGTTTTGTTTTTTTTAAGGCGGGGGAAACGCATTTCGCACAATATCGGGTCCTTTGCTAGGGAATTAAACCATAGTCGATTATGGAGGCAATCTCCTGCGGGCTGCCAAACATTAATCGACCAGCTTGTGTTGAGCCTCGAACCAACCTACCTACCAACTCAATATTCCACTAAAACCACCCTCCTCCCATGTGCCCGGCGCTTATGGCAGGAAGAGCGTGAGACTTAGAACGTAGATACGCCCACGCTGATCTTAGCGCATCAGTGCTTGAGAATGCCCCGGGAAGCAGTGCAAACTCACTTCGTCAACAGGGGTGAAGACTCCTCTGCTCCCTAGATGTTAGAGGGCCCCTGCAACGGTATTTTACGGGGGAAGATTTTGCGCATATCTGCGCCTCCGGGACCCCGACTGACGTCGGTACCCTCGAGACGCATGCGTACCTCTCTCCCGTTCTCGTTCCGCGGCCTCCTTTTGAGACATGACAGCCTCGCAGAAAATGGCCGCACCGACCTTATGATCGTCGCTATGCAGCATGGCTAAACCAAACTGCACAGCGAATCGATCGGACTTACGAGGATCTCGAGTTCATATCTCTGCGGTGCCCATGCTGCGCACTCAACCAGCGTATGAAACGCAGTGTCTAATGCGCCATATTGGCGACACTGAGGGGAAGGCAGGCAGCCCGCGATATGATTCAGATACTTATCGAAGCACCCATGCCCGGTAAGTATCTGCGTCATCCTGAAGGTCAGGGTCTCACGTTTCCGCGAGAACCATCGCATCAGGTGCGGGTGCACCGCCTCCACCGTCTCAATGCCTGCCACAAGAGTTTCCAACTCTCTCGACCAAGTTTCGACAATGGTCGCGGTTTCCCGCGTCCTGATCGCCTGAATCTCGGCCTGGCAATAAACCAGGCCACGGGCGAGGGCATCCTGTCGGCAGCGCCGAACCCTGGCAAGTATCCTCGGATGGCCCTCACCGGCAGGACCCGTTGTGCGCGGCACAACAAAGTCCTATTGTGGCGGTGAAGTGCAACGGACCATACGGGTGCACCGTACAGGGCCATACTCCTAAGGATGCTCGAGTAGAGTTTCCTAGTCCCCCCGGTCCCCCCACGTTGGGGATGAGCCAGAGAGAGGGCGCCTGCTGACCTAACAAGTTTGGGAACTAGCTGCTCAAAGTGCGCTTTAAACAGCCATTTCATGTTGAGAATTAGCCCCAGATATTTTATCTGGGGACGGAGCGTTCCGGTCGTCCAACGATAAGTCAGAAATATAAAATAATTTTAGAAAGATTTCGATTTAGTAGTATTAGTAAATAGAATAACAATATAATGTAACATTTAGATTAAAACAATTCATATAAATAACATAACAAATTGCCTGGGCTGACTATTATAATTATATATATTTATTTTAAAGTAGGTAATTTTTTAGAGTCTGGCGAGCGAGTCGTGTTATAAGCTGTTTATTCGGATTCTTCCTATGGCAACACTCATATTTGCCAAACGAATAGTCATCAACATCTGTTCCCATTATATTTTTATGGAACATTTTCAATAAGAAAAAACAAAAAACAAAGGAAAAAAAGTATTAAAACACAAAAGTATTACTTATATCAAATCGGGATTTTTTTGTTATTTTTAATCGATTCTAAAAAGGAGGATCTCAATTCGTCTGTTAGTTTTTTTTGTACGTTTGTTACTAGATTTCTTCGTCAATTGTGAACCTAAATCGGTTCACAATTGACGGAGAAATAATCTTTAATTAATTCAAAAAGAAGTAATCTTAAGTTTATACTCCATTGTCACCATGTTAGGCTCTGATGAGTGGATTCCAAGGAATTAGAGAAACCCACGAAAATTGTAACAGACTTCTTCGTAACACGATTTCTCCCTCAATTCTAAACCGATTTTCAAATTTTTCTTTACTCGTAAGTCTATAATCCCGAGGTGGTGTCATGGTCGGTTAAATATTTTTTTTTTGCTTTTTAGTTTCAAGTCAATTTTGTTTTGTTAAAAAAAAATGTTGATTTGCGTTTTTTATTTGGTTGGCAATTGGCTCATTATTTATCGAACCACAATTACTACCAGTGTCAGGTGTGAAAAAAAAATGTTGCCAGTTGAAGATATTTTGAATTTGCCGCCATTTAATTGCGCCACGATTGACTGACCAGATTTACTCATGTTTTGCACGGGAATTATTATGTAGACACACACATTAAAGAAAAAGAAAGAAAGAAAGAAAGAAAGAAAGAAAAACTTTATTCGAAGAAATAGCGACGTAATTACATTCGTTATACATTATTATACACAGAGCATATTTTGAGAATTTGTACGCCGCATTTTCAACGAACAAGGTTTGCACTCAGCATATTGCTGTGCCGGGAATATATCCGACACAACGCTGATTTTCAGTGCAAACCTTCCTTTTGGCGTAAGACCAAAACGACCCAAATTTGTTAATTAATTAATGAATAATAATAATAATTTATAAAACTAAGTCTACTTATATAATATTTAATTAGTAAAAATAAATAAATACATTTGAATAAAACCAACAATAAATTATAATAACAATTTCCAGAACGATAATTATCGTAGTGATTTTGGGTAAGAACTACTAAACCACGCTACATTTGCACTTCGATTTGCCTGTCTATGTATGTAATTCTATTTGGATTCATATCAAGGTGAGTTAGTAACTGAACTACATTGTAATTATTTAAAGGCTTATCAATGCATATGTATGATCTTCTTTTTGTAAGTTGAGAAGATGTCTTTTATAGTGGAATTTAAATGAATTTATTGTTTTTAGGTCTCTAATTGGTGGAGGAATATCATTCCAGCAATGAGTGGCAGCAAATTTGAAACAACCTCTGAAAGCAGCTGTCTTGTGCTTCGCTGTTATTAAAGGTTTCGTAACAGACCGCATAAAAAAGAACGATAATTGAGAACTTGACAACTGACAACTGATATATATGTCAATAAAAGAGATTTGCGGCGTTTGACGGCTTGATACGTATATTACATTTCATTTTTTGGAGGTTGGATTAAAAAATTAAATAAAAAATTATAATTTGTGTTTATTATTATTATTTTACGAGTTTTGTATCAGTCCGTTTGCTTTAAACGTAATAAAATATAATAAAGCCCTATTAGGAGGAATCGATTTAAAGTAAGTATACATAATATTAGTAATATCCAGTTTAATAAAAATATTACAGATCTATATGCTAATTAAATGTTTGATTTATTAAGCTACTCAATATTATTAGTAATCCATTATAAACAATTTTATTTAAGAGCTGTAAAGTACAGAATTTTGCTTAATACAGACAGAAATGGTGAATCTAGAATTGTCACAAGTCTTGACTGGTCACAAAGGAATAGTTTGGAATGTATCATGGCATCCGCAAGGAAATGTTATTGCATCGTGTGGCGAAGATAAGACAATAAAGTTATGGAGTAAGGAAGGAGTACAATGGACAATAAAAACAGTTCTAGTTGATGGACATCAGCGAACAATTAGGGAAGTGGCTTGGTCGCCATGTGGAAATTTTCTAGCTTCAGCAAGTTTTGATGCAACTACTGCTATATGGGATAAAAAAAGTGGTGTGTATTGTAGATGACATTTATAGCAATACAAAAAATGGATAACAATTAATGATAGTATTTCGATAGGTCAATTTGAATGCAATGCTACACTGGAAGGACACGAGAATGAGGTGAAGAGTGTGGCCTGGTCGCCTTCTGGACAGCTATTAGCAACCTGTGGTCGTGATAAATCAGTTTGGGTGTGGGAGGTGGCTGGGGATGATGAATATGAATGTGAAGCAGTACTCAATGCACACAACCAAGATGTCAAGAAAGTTTGTACAAATCTCATGGAGTTCCTTATAAACCACATTGAAAAATTATAAAATAAGTGATTTTGTTTATAGGTGGCTTGGCATCCATCTTTAGATGTCCTTGCATCTGCATCGTATGACAATACAGTGAAAATGTATAAGGAAGACTCTGCAGATAATGACTGGACTTGTGTAGCAACACTTCAGTCACATGACTCAACAGTCTGGAGTTTGGCTTTTGACAATACTGGAGAGAGATTAGCCACATGCAGTGATGACAAAACTGTTAAAATTTGGAAAGAATATAAATCAGACAACCAAGAAGGTGTAATTGTTAATGATAAGGAATCAGTTTGGAAGTGTGTCTGTACATTGTCTGGTTACCACACCCGCAGTGTCTATGACATTGCCTGGTGTCATAAAACTGGCCTTATAGCTACTGCATGTGGTGATGATATAATTAGAATTTTCAAAGAAAGTGAAGATTCTGATCTAAATGCACCTACTTTTGATCTTGTGTGCACCAAGCTTAATGCACACACCCAAGATGTAAATTGTGTCAAATGGAATCCACTTGGAAACCAAGAGTTACTGTCTTGCAGTGATGATGGTGAAATAAGATTATGGAAATGTTCAGAATAGATTATTATAAATTTATAGTAAATAGGTTAACTATAGTGGAAATTATTTGTATAATTTGATCAAGAAACATATATATAGATATGTACTTTTGTATGATTACACAATATTATTGTTAAATTTAATCTATGTATATGTAAACACTAGTATTAAGAGGGACTTTCTCCATTAAATTAGATTTAGTTTCAAATTATTGTTTAATTCTCTAATTTTCAGCTATAACATAATTGTATGACTCTTTATTGTTACATGTGGTACTTTTGAACTTTATAGATTTCATCTAATGATATTCAAATTACTAAGGAGTGTGGCATCAAATAAAGTCTTTTTGAAAAAGCATTATTCAACCATTGTCCCAAAAATGTCTTCTGGAGAAAATACTGGAGTTTCTTTGGACAAAGTAATATGTGCTCTTGAAGAGTTTGCACCAAAAGACTTGTCAGAGAGTTGGGATAATACTGGGCTATTGGTAGAACCATTTACAGCAAGGTATGTGTTTTTATTGCTGGTAACTTGGGCTAACATCCAACATATATATGTAGTAATTGTCAATGTCGAGACAAGAAGGGGCTACACTGCCACATTCCTGTCCAATATATTATCTCTGTATTGAGTATTATGAAAACCACATCCAAGGTCATGGACAATGAATTAAACACTTTTACTTCATATATGTTTTTAGTATGAATTTATTTTCTAAATAAATTGGACACTGATATCTTTTATTTGGGCTTGCTGTTTAAATCTTGCAAATTACAACTTCTCTATTTCAAGAGATATTATTAACATTCCAGAAATATCAAAAAGATTTTGCTGACCAATGACTTAACAGAGGATGTTGCTTTTGAGGGCTTAAAAGAAGAATGTGAAATGATTATCTCATACCACCCACCAATATTTACATCATTGAAGTCTGTAGTTCAGAAGTGAGTATTTCAGATTGCTTTTTTAGTAAGGCTTGTTTTAAAACCAGACTGAGCTTAAACCAATGTAAGACACATAAAAGCCTTTGTAACAAAGTGTTTTTGTATTCAGTAGTCACTTGATGGGTAACTGGATTTATGTTACTAAGTGCTTAAACTGGATATACAGCTAAGGCTTTATCTGAAAGTTTTGTTTGTGTAAGCCTCTAAGGGTAAGTAAGCATTATTTATTAATACTGAATTTATATTCTCATACCTAGGTCTGGTATAGACCAGACCTAGGTATGAGAATATAAATTATTATTATTATTTATTATTATATGAGAGTATAAATTCAGTTGTTGTTGTTGGTGTTTTTGTCATTCATTTGTCTATACAAATCATAGTGTGAGCACAGCTTTAGAGGCTTGAGTGAGCAAAACACAGGTGTGAGACTCACGCTAACAGTAGTCCTTTCATTATAAATTTAATGTAATGTAGCATTTTTTGTTTGCTCCTGTATAAAGGTCTTGGATAAGAGTTTATAACTTATTACTTATAGTTACTATAACCAGTTTCAGGCAAACTATGTATTTTTTTATTTTTGATAATTTTTTATAGTTAGTTAGAGTAAGTTTGTATGATTACAATGGCCTTGGGTTGAGCAGCTAACCATTTGCCGGCTTACCTCACTCAATGCAGAGGCTCTGGTTTCAGTTCCTGGCATAGTAAATTTTGGAAATGAATTTTCTCTGTTATTTACTATGGCCTGAGTGTCTGGGATCTACCCCAGAGTAGTCTGTTGTATATTACCCATAACACAAACTTAATTTGTTTAGTTTAATTTGGGATCTACAATATCTGTGTTTGTCTGGTGATTATATTATTATATTATATTATATTTTTCATGGTTCTTAAAGAAAACTTTAAACTTAGTCTAACTATATGAATAAGACCGTAAATGTTTGTTTATCAAGTAAGAATAAAACTTACATATTACTAAGAGCTAAGTTAAAAGTATTTTTTTGTACTAACATGATTGGAAAGTGAATAACTAGGACTTTTTGTGACTCGATCCAACATACCCCCAAGTTCTTTTACCCTAGTAATGAACAGAAGCCATTAATACTAACCACCCAATAGAACATTTTCCCATAAATATATAGATTTTATAAATACAACGAGCAAAGGTATCAGCACTTTTGAGTTTAGTTTTAGTAGGAGAGAACCATATATTACATGAAACAATCTAATGGACGAAGTAACTATAGCATAATCTTTATTTTTTACAAGATAATATTACATCTAAATTATTTTCTTTATCTGCATCTATTGTACTTCAGTATTAGTTTTATTTATCCTCACATTCACAATATTGTGTCAAGTGCAGTATCTATTATTTGCAGGTCTTGGAAAGAAAGGATTGTGACAATATTGCTTGAAAATCGTATAGCTTTATATTCCCCACATACCAGTTGGGATAATGTAAAAGGTGGGGTTAATGATTGGTTAGCCTCGGCATTCAATGTATTTGAATCTGTACCAATTGTACCAGGCAGTGAACCTCATTTTGGTGCTGGAAGGTAGGGAGTTATGAAGTTAAACTGTCTTTTCAAAATCTTAATTTCATATCATATAAAAAGTAATTTAATGTTATTGGTAATATACGCAACTGTTTGATTTTATGCAATATGTATTTGCAGATTTTTAAATTTAACATCAAAAGTAACATTATCAGAAGCTGTTACCAAAGTTAAGTCACTCACTGGATTGAAATATGTGAGATTGGCTCTAGCCAAAGGAAGAGAAATTAATGATGAAATTTGTACAGTAGCACTTTGCGCTGGTTCAGGAGCTTCTGTTCTAAAAGGAGTGTCTGCTAATCTTTATCTCACAGGTACTAATATCATAATAATACCAAATGTAATTACTTTTTAAGATTTCTTATTGTACAACTACTTACATATTTATATCAACAAGTACCTTGGGAAATTTCTTCAATATTTTAAATATTATTTGTTATTCTTATTTAAAATTGTGCACAAATATTTAAAAAGTATTTATATAATTAATGTTATAAATCGTTTTTTCTCAGGTGAAATGTTGCACCACGATATTCTTGACGCAACTCAAAAAGGTGTACATGTTATACTTACAAACCATTCGGACTCTGAAAGAGGATTTCTACATGGATTTTCGCAAGTTTTGGGAAAAAGATTGGAGAACCAAGTTCAAGTCATTGTTAGTAAGACTGACCGGGATCCCCTTTTAACAGTGTAAATTTATTTTAAGTGCAATTAATTAAGTAATAAAATACGTTAATATGTTTGATTATTTTATTTATTAGTTGACGTGTTAGTTAGATTGTAATAGGTTGTAAAAAAATATTAAAATTACATAAGTACAATTTGTTATGAGATCATCATTACTTATTCTATTATAGGAAATTAGTTTTTCAAACGCACATAGGGTCCCCAAATTTAGATATAAACTTTATAAACTAACAGTACTTTCGCTTTACAATAATTGGCAAGATCTGTGTACGTGAACTTTCGTCTTCCATTTCCTATCTCTGTGTTTCAATCTGTTTATATCTTCTTGATGATGATCGAACTGCACTGAAAGATTTTCACTTTATACTTACACATTATATGTAATATGTTACTCAATTAGTTAAGATTTTATAATTTGCATGCACGCGGCTTACTTACGCAGATAAAATTTATTTTCTTTAGTATTGTCTTTTTCCATGTCAATGGGTATTTTTCTCCTGGACGAATGTGAGCCTGATTTCACTTTACATACTGATGACATCGTTCCATGTTTGTCATCATAGTTTATAATATATTCCTTTCGCTTAGGTGTAAAGCTATTAACCACTTTAGTGTTAAAACTTTTGCTTATAATATTTCTATCGATTGGTTTTGATTGCGATGATGGTAGACGTCGAATTGGAGATTCTGTATCTGATTTTCTATCTTTAATTGACACCGGCTCCTTTGTTGAACCTTTTTTTTCTGGGGATTTAACTGTTTTCCGATAAATGTCGGTTTGTTTAGCTTCTTTTATATTTGATTTTTCTGAAGAATCATCTCTGGTCTTTATATCATGTTTATTGGTTTCATTTGAACTTATAATTTGGTGTGAGGATCGACTCCTATGTCTGTATTTTGTTAAAGTTTTATTATTATTTCCTGTTGTAAGTTGCTGTGTAAATTCCTTTTTAGGACTTCTCTCGCGTTGAGAGAGTAAATCTTCACTCTTGCGACTTTTAATATTTAAATTATTTTCATCTCTTTTGTCTATCTGAGCAGAACAGTCCCTTTTATGAAAGTTATTTTTAAAGGAAATGTTTCCATTTTCTTTGTCATACGTAATGGGTAATTTTGCTGGCGATTTTTCAATCGTATTACTGTTATTAATAGGTAAGTTTGGTTTAAGGTCATTTTCTTTAATTTCATTCTTTTTTAGATTTACATGTTTCTTCTGCCGGTCATGTAGTTTCGTAGAAATTTTCCGTTTAATTGATTTTTCATCTTTGAATTCAGTATCTGAGTTTAAATTCGCATATAGCGGTACTGCAGCATTGGACATTTTTTGAATTTCAGTTGGATCTGAAGAGTTTATGGAAATACTTTTTTTGTCCCCAGCTTCTTTTTTTCCTACCTCGCGATACCTTGCAACGCTGGAATATAGAAAGCGTCACTAATTAGTGATTTAAGTGATATATGTATGGGTTAGTTGTAGTTACGAAAAGTAATAAACATACCGAGTAGATTTCGTTTCTTGTCCACGAGCTTTACTTGGTGAGTGGTGATAACTTTTCCTTGGTTCAGACTGACTTCTAGACATAGACGTAATGGTTTCATATTGTTCCCTAGATTTTGTTCTTCTAAAAATTCGTTTTTCACTATCATTTATAATATTTCGTTCACGTGTTATAGTCGGTTTTGAAATGTTAATTTCTTCAATTTCATTTAGTTGATCATCGAATTTTAAACTATGTCTTGGCGTTGGTATTGGAGCATAACTTGTATTTAAAGGAAAGTTTTGGTATTCAGGCATATCTTCAGACTCCGGTTCACTATTACTCACACTATGCGAAATCTGCTGTATTAGTCTTACAGAACGAAAGACGTCGTCTTCACTAGCGTTTACAGTCGATAATCTATTCTTAATTACTCTTTCCGGTGTTACACTATTTGATGTGTTGTCTACTCCAAAGTACGTTAGATCGCTCATCCTTAGTTCTCTTGTTTTTAGTCTATTTTGTACTGGAGAGCCTTGGCAATTGATTTTAGAAATATCAGTAGTATTTGTAATATCTAAATCGTTACTATAAAGTCTTTCAGATTTTCCAGTTTCTACATCCTCCTTTCTGATTGGACCTGAAACAAGAGAATATGTATGTAAATATTCAGTTAAGTGTTGTACACAAATAAAATTACAATATTCTAATAAAATGTATGTAACCCTTGCATTTTATTCAATTTCGGTAGTGTTCCACAAATATAGGATAAACCGATCATGGAAATTATTTTAAGAAAAATATAGTCGTTTGAATGTTATGCTTGGCAAACTACATTTATATTGACTAGGTTTATAAAAAGTATATATTACCTTTGTTGATTGTCCGAAGTGCGTGATTGTCACTCAGTCGTGTATGAATTTCTCGTGGATAAATTGAAATTGTATCCTCGTTATGTCGTTTATCAGCCTCTAATTGTTTGTTTATTAACGAAACTGCTGTAGTAACAGAAAAATCACTTGGATGATCTTTTCTTTGAAGATCATCTTTTAACCCAAACACCATGTTCTCCCCTAAGAGATATGGCTTAGGTTTTGGAATTTTGTTTTTGAGAATACTCTTTGTAGCTGCTGTATTCTCATCGGATTCACCGCTTTCGCTAGTGAATATCTCATCAGGGTGATTTAATTCGGGATATTCTTTAGTTTTGTCACCAAATAGGGTTATGGGTTTGTCAGACATATTTTGAATAGGCAGGAAAACACTGCGTCTTTTTCTAAAATCATTGGAAGGTGGAGGTTTTTCATCTGTTGCAATTATGTTCACCTTTCCTGATTCCGCGGCGAAATGTAATTCAGTTTTGCAAAATTCAACCCTCTTAATTTTTCTGTGAACTTCATCATTTGATTGTGTTTTTCTATTTTGGGGACTTTCATAACCCTTTTCAACAGTTATTGGTAAAGTAATAGACACTTTGCCAGTTGCTTGTAATGAAATACTATTTTCTACAGGATCTTCCATAACAACCTCATGTTCTCTATGTGATTTAAATTTTGTGCCTTTATAAAAAGAATTAATTTTATTTTTAGACAACCAATCTTGAAATGATTCATCACGTAAAGAATTTTTATCCGTATTATGAATGTATTTTGACTTCATATTTTCATCAACTTGATCATTTACAAGTTCTGATGACTTGCAAATGCCGCTGTCTGTCGAAGACTCCATTGCTAGTGTTTCATTGTAAAATGGTGCTTCATTTATGGGAGAAGTGTCTTCAAAGCTGTAACTTTTTCTCCTGGTCGTCCATTCGCTACTATTGTTGAGCAATGATTTATATTTAAGTGTGCTTAATGTGACAGGAGCATCTAATAAGGGTGATATGCGTGACGCGCTTCTTTTGTTCCAGTGAATGTCGCTATTTTCAGAATCGTAAGAGTATTTCCTGTTTAAATTTCTACTGTTTGATCTTGAATCTAAGTCAATAATGCTGGCATTGTCAGTTGAAGAAGATTCCTCACTTGGCATTCTTATTCCATTTGCTTTAGTAGATCCTCTCCATTTAGATGGTTGCGAAATATCTATGTCGTCCGGTTCTGTTACTTTATATTTTTCTGTTTCTGTTTGCGAATCTGGTGATGATTCTAGCGGAAGTGAAGATATTTCTAAAGGTCTACTTGGTAACGATGGCGGTTCTTCTAAATTAAAACCCGAGGACAATATCTGGAATATAACAGGTTTTTTTAAATATTGATATGATCTTTCGTTTGGATTACCTTATTAGATTTATAACCAATACGCGGCTTCACTAGCATACATTTCATGTGTCTTCAATTAGGGACAACAAAAATGAAAAATATCCATATTCATCTGCACTATAGAAAGAACATACATTCCAGCTTTCACGGTAATCAGTTCATTCCTATGACCGTGAAGAGAGAATACACAAATTCATTTTCACGATTTAGATTATTCATTTTCAACATTCACTCCAACAAATACTTTTAGCTTGAACGCTAGATACACAACTCTTTTGTTGTTTAGTAAGACTTAGTATGGATTCATTTTCTTTACTATTAATTAAAAATTGACAAACTCCATAAAAGTAATGTAAATTTTCTACCAATGGTGAGGTAAAAGAATTGATATTTAGATAATATAGAAACCCGGCATAAATGACAAGATTACTTTTACTACTTACTCTACGTGATGAGTGAAGCGTATAAGAAGAAGCTGGAATCCCAGGGCCAGCAGTGGAATGGTAGGCGGCACGCATGACGCGGACCCGTGCGCCTGGGCCACTCGCGTGCAGCACTTCCATCGCGCGAGCTACCCTCCTAGTAATGCCCCCTTCTGTCACCTGTAAAATTAAGAAAAATTATGAATCCATTACTCATTTCTTTTTCGCCCATAGAACTGATCATTTTTAGGGTTCCGTATTGATTTTAACAACAATGGGAAACTGCCTATGTATGTCATAGCAATTTTTTTTTAAAGCTGCTAGGCGTACATATGGATAAAATTTAATAAAAAAATGTCTATACGCTGATACATAACTGCGTTATGAAATCACAAAAAACCTAATAATTAGAAGAGTTGGTAGTATATGTATCTAATTGATGGCTGAAAGTTTTTTCCGTGAACGAAAATAGTTTTAAATAAACCCACTGAGTTTATTTTATAGCTGGAGTAAAGCAGACAGGCTGACCACCTTCCCACCTGATGGAAATCGGTTACCGTCGCCTATGAACGTTTGCTACATCAGAGATGATACCAACGCGCTGCCGGCCTCGAAGAAATTTTATGACACCCCTATTGAAAACTCGATATCGCAGCGCTGTGGGAAAACTTCGACTGAGAGCTCATTCCAAATCCCCACGGTACGCAAGAGAAACTCTTCTACAGAATCGTTGCGTACATAAGCGAAGCGGCTCGAGGAAGTAGGGATAAATTCCCAACCGATGTCGAGCTGTGCGATGGTAGAAAGAGGTAGAGTTTTTTTAAGATGTTTTTTAGGGTTTCGCGATCAAATGACAAGAAAAGTGGACGTTTATCATTTCTACAGAATCCTTCATTATGCCATATAATATAATGAATTCATTCATTATATTATATGGCCAACCATATCAAACCATGGAAAATATTTACTTATAGAGTTTTACATATTGCAATTCGGCCGTATTCTATTACATATTTCATGAGATTATCCGACAATCTTGTAATAATAATAATCAATAGCAGCTCGTAAATATCTCACGCCTGGAACCGGGGCTTCACATTTTCTAAACTAATATTTTAAACAGGTAAAGTGTGTGAGATTTGATGTTTGAGGTAATCTCCGGTACTACTGATCAGGCTTAAAAAATTCTTTCACCAGTATAAAGCTACATTGTTCCCGAGAGACAAGCTATATTTCATTGTGATTAGTAAATCAAAAAAGTAAAAATATTTTATGCCTAGCGAAGTGGGCACGGGTACGCCTGTTAAATATATTACAGCAATAACGTTCCACGCAATAATTGCGCACATCCTCATTCGAGGCACTGTGAGTGCTATTTGAGTTTATGAATTAATTAAAGTTTACAAAGGTTAATTAAACCTTGATATGCGTGGAGTGTATGTGTATTGTGTAATGACGCCCAGCGAAGTGGGCACAGGTCAACTATTTTTATATATTTTTAATACGAAGCTGGGAGACAGGTCACCTAATAAAAAATAGTTACCGGCGCCTATAGACGTCTGCGACATCAGGGGCGAAGCCAACATGTTACTTGACTTTAGGGTATAATGGGATAGGGGTTGGATTGGGAAGATAGGATATGGGGATGGCGAAGTAGGCCATCAGAAGTCCCACAAATCGTACGAAATACGATTAACTCTTGGCTAACCGTTTTACGCTGATACTCCGTGGGAGCGTGATATCAAACCGATCGAGCCGGCCCAGCGAGCTGTAATCAAGTAAATAATTCCAGCATGGCTCGACCATGTTCATTTAATGGGAACCGTTAATATGTGTTCGCCACGAATGTCTTATACGCCTTGGCGGGTTTCACACATCTTTATTATCGGTGTACCTACTTGTTTGTTGTTTTCTTTCACCAGCAGCACGCGGTAATTGTAACAAGTATCTATTTTAGAAAAAAATAACCACCATTAGACAGTACATACTTTGTAAGCCATCGTTACAAAAACAGTAGAGCGTGGCAATAATATTTTGCCCGTAACACATTAGGAACTATTAATTAAGTTCTAATGTGTCTATCCTTTTATGCCATTGAAACAAACGTTAAAAATACTAAAAGATATACTTAACATTATTTTTCATTGTACAATGAGAAGTGGGCGTTCCAGCAAAAATAATTAACAAAAACAAACACCGATGAACACAATACTTTGAATAACGGACTTTAGAAAAGCTCAACCATTCTTGTACTATGAAATATTCATGATTTTTTTTCCTCGACAGTTATTATAACTGTTTTGAAGTAGTTGATAAAGTAAGTAATATTTCGTAGTTCAGTAACGTACAGTAAAATACAGGTCACGGTATGCTGCCCCAGAACCTCTTGCTTAGTTGTTGTGACGATTGTAGTGAAATGACTTGCCAGCCCTGTTGGGCTCTGAGACTTTTCAGTAAAAAAATTGAAGGACTTTTTTAGGGTTTCTTAGCTAAAGGGCAAATATGGAACCGTTATATTTTGGAACAGTTGTCACTTCGTTTAGTCTGTATTGGCACAGCCGTGTTACTCGGAAGATATAGGTAACTATAGATATAGATGAAATTTGGAGGGAAAGTGTCTTACTGCGCTATTTTACATCGTTGCTTAATGGTTATACAACGATGTAGTGAAACCGGGAAAAATCTAATGGATGCTATATAGATACGGGAGGTGAATTAATGGTGATTGGGTTTAGGGATATACATACGATTTATTTACAAGCAAACAAAGTTTGTTTATAATTACAATAAAAATTAATATCTCTAGAACTCCGGATCATAGGGGTTGCAGAAGGGGAGGTATCCACTACTTAAAATTCATCCCTCCTGGATATCTATAGTTTTATCAATCTAATAATTTGAGATATTTATCACATAGAGAAATATAATCATTGCTCAATATGACTTTAATTATGACAAAATTAAATCATAAATAAGTAAGTAAAGTTGATCCATGTGACTGACTTATTTTCTCAGACTACTTGAATCTTTTAATTTCATAGATAATTTGTAATATTATAAAATTCTAAAAATGCTGGAGTTTTTGGCGGGAACTGAAAGGAGATGCTGTGTTGTGCAGTTTTATTTTCTAAAAATGTGTAAAATTACTCTAAAATGAACAGTAGTTGTAGGATATTGATAGTTTTTGAGTAGTAATTATGTGTTTTTGTGACAAGTGTGAACTGTATAGTTAAATGTGGTCTTTCGAGTTGTTATAAGAACTTCGTTCAATGTCGTCAGTTATACATACAGTATACATAGGCTTAAGAAAATGAAGAAACTATATTGTAATCTAAGATCTGGCTTAAAGGCCTAGCTGCCAAGCCATAAACCTAAATAAATAACTAAAAATGCCGTGTCTGTACATTGAAGCTATTTAAAAAAAAACAATTGGAATACACTATATAAACGATGGAGAACACTGCATTTTTTTAGATTTCTTGTCTGTTTGTTCGGGATTCACGTAACCACTACTGAGCGGATTTAGATGCGGTTTTCGCTAATCGACTGCAAATTCTTAGAATTAAAATATGCGCTACTTTTTATCCTGGGATTTTTTCTGAGAATAATTTAAAATGGCCAGATTTTAAAAAATCAAATTTTAATGTGATATTTTCACTGATCAACAGCAAATTTTATGTAATAAAATGATTTTTTTTATCCAGGGAATCCGGCGGGAATATTAAGTCACGCGTGGACGAAGTTGCGAGCATACCTAGTACAGATAAACTAGCTTCGAGATGTTTTTGCGTTTCTAGTACCTAGTATTTGTATATTTACAACACTTCTGAACTTGAAATTTAATTTTCCTTGAGTATTAAAAATGATGTTTAATGTTAATATTTATTATTTTAATATCGTTTAATATTATTAGTTTCATAATAAGTCCCTGTCTATAAAAACATATAAAAAGTATAAGTTTGTTTATTTATGTGCTGACAGTATACTACTACAAACGCAAAAACGTCTCGAAGCTAATTTGTCTGCTTATATATGGTTAATTTACTATGAAAGTGACTTTGTATGTTTAGTTTTCTTTATATTTCCAAGGCCGTAGCCTTGGAACGAAACCTATCAATCATAGCACACTTTTTGTTCCGCAAAATGGGACAGGTTCCGCGAAATACTGAACCGAATTTAGAAAGATGTAGCTTCTTAAAACCACAGTTTCATTTTCCTCCTTTCGAGGCAAGTAAAGTGACTTATTCGTTTAATATATTGATTTTGCGGCTTGTGAGAGGAATTCTTATAAGTTACCGGCGCGTCATACTTCGTAGTCATTTCCGGAAATATATCCAACTACACTGCAGACGAGTGGTACCATTTTGACTGAATCAGAAATATTGATTACTTTTTAAATGCATAACTTACACAGCACAATATGAGAGTAGAATGACCTTCGTAGGAATTAGAGAGATATTTAGTTGCTGCGAGTGACGTGTCCCGCGGAGGCGTAATGAAATTGCAGCGTGTCTTGTCGCGATTGCGATCTTTCAATGAACGCCAACTTCTACGGTTGGTACAGTAAGTAGGTGTCTATAATACGCAAATCACAAGTCTAATATATCAATAATTATATAATAAATAACCTATGATAGGTTTACACATTACAGTTATTGATAGGTTACCTATCAAAGAAATACCTACCTATAAAATAATTTATACGGGAGACTGATTATATTTTACTAAAAACTCACACATTGTATATAAACTGAAAATGCCATTAATAATGCAGTTTTACGAGTATTAAATCCAAGACTGTGTTCCCATTAAATGAATACGTAACAAGTATTCCGTTATGTTGCGGCTTTATCTGCGTTAATGATTTAGGCTGTGGCCGTATGCGTCTTATTTAAAGCGTTAAAAAATAATTCCGTTAAAGTATAGCCACATTAGTGTATATAGTCTGTCAATATTTAACGTCATTAACAATGTCACATCTCAAATAACGCATAACCGGCCTATATCGGTCACACTATCCCAGATGAAGCCCCACCATGGTAAATACCAAATATAAATTGTTAAATGATATTATGATCTGTTGCTTTTTTCCGTTGTTCTATTCTAAACCATAATTTGGTAATACAAATTTGTACTTTACAAATGTTTAAATAAGCAAACTGAAACAAAATATACTTATCTAATTTAGATACGTAACGGTCGAGGAACTGTTCAAGACTAGTTAATTTAATTTAAATTCTTTAATAACTGTAGCGGTTACAAAGTTAATGTGATTTGAATAGAGCGAGCCTTTTACTAGCTTCATTATGGCTCAAGGCGAGTTATTTCAGAGGATAACAGAAATGACGTTAGCTTTAAAACTGACGCCAACTGCTTAACTCAAAACTGAGGTCGCATATTGCGATTCAGTAGCACAAGTTTAACATGCGTCATAATTATGACAAAATAAGCCCTCAAAACAGGTCTATTCCCTGTTTTCTGCCTAACGGAAGCAGTTCGTTAGTAGTTTTTGTGTGAGAAAACATTCAGAACTAGACATTGGTCAGAAACGGAATTTAAAAAATTGGGCGATATAAAATAATAATATCAGCTCCCAAACATCCCAATGTTGGGTTTGTCCTTTCCAAATATAGAACGGTTGGTCTTGCTTGTACTAGGCGTGTCGGTCCGACCGCACCAGCACCGCGGAGGAGTATGTACGAAGGACGACGCTGGGTGAGGGTTTCGAGGAGCGGGACCTTGAGTGGGGCTGTCGAAGAGACGTCTGACAGTAACCTCTCGATGTTCTCCATTCGGTCCCGCTCCAGGTCGAAATCCAGATCGCGCTCGCGATCTCCGACGCGCTCTCCCTCGGAATCGGGACCCGGCATACGCACACAGCCGGAAGCCGAGCGCTCGAACCCTTCGAGCTGGCGCGTCTCATTGAAGAAGCGGAGGAGGCCCGTACCATACCGTGGCTCCAAAAAAATCTCATTGGTCTCAAGCGATGAAGGGACAGTGGCCTCGAAAACCTCCCGAAGGGTATCTCCACCCTCCGTGGAAGTCACGGAAGAGTCTGCCAGTTTGTCACGAGCTAGAGAGGCCGTTGCCCAGACCGGCCGCCGGGACCTGGAAAAGGACCATGAAGAGAGTACCGTCGAGCTGATTAGAGCTGCTGAAGATGTGCGTATCGCTCGACGGGCCCCGGAGCTCCTTGGTCATTCGGGTCCCGGACCTGATGAAATGGGGGCTAGGACGTCTCAAGCCGTCGAAACAGACGTGAAGAACGCCCTAGGTGTCATCCGACACGTTGCGAAGGTCCCTAGGGGCCTGAAGGGCACCTTCGTAAAATCCTCAATGATTCGGTGGCGATTATCAGCGACGCGTTCGAGGTGCTTCGAAGTCGCACCGAGTCAGAGGAAGTTCGACGGCTTGAGACGGCCAACCGGCGCCTTGAGGCCGAAGTCAAGGCTATGAGAGCGGAGATGGCCAGTCTCAGGGCCGAAATTACCTGAGCCCGTCCTACTCTCGTGCCCCAGCCGAGGAAACGGCACCTGCCGACCCCACCGCCTCCACCGCCGCCGCCGCCACCAACGGCTACGGGAGGGCGGTTTAAGAATGAGGAAGAGCTCTTGCGCCATCTAACCCTCTCATTAGGGGCTATGATGGACGTAAAGCTCGCCGCTCTGGATGACCGACTTCTCCCGGAGACGCGAGTCCGCCCGCCGCTGGCAGCAGATACTCGGCGGACAAATCTACAGCCGCTTACGGCGCCCGGAAGAAGAGAGGTCGACCGCCCTCCCAAGGACTTTCCTCCGCTGCCAACCCCTAAACAGAGAAGGGGCCCCGGTCAGGTGGATTTGGCGGGAAAAAGTACCCCCCTAACTCCAGGTCAACACCGAGCTGGTGCGGTGACCCAAACACCGTCCCAAAGGCTCGAAGAAGGTTGGTCGGTGGTGGCTCGCAAGTCTAAAAAGAAGAAGGCACCGACCCAACCCGGAGCAGGAAGAACTTCACAGCCCAAGGCGAGGCCAAGGCCGCCGGCGCCTCAGGCAAAAAAGGTTCCGCGTATGCGGGTGCCCAACACGACCGCGGTGATACTCACCTTATTACCCGCGGCCGTGGAGAAGGGCACCAGCTACGCGGACGTAATGGAGAAGGCGAAAGCCAACATCAAGCTCGGCGACCTTGGCATCGCTGGGGTGAAACTGAAGACCGCGCGGACGGGGCTCGTATGCTCCTTCTCCCGGTAAAGACAGCGGGGATAAAGCTGATGCCCTCGCCGCGCGCCTCCAAACTGTTCTGCTGGAAGAGGAAGTGAAGGTGTCCAGGCCCGAGAGGTGTCTCAACGTGCGCATCTCGGGTCTGGACGACTCCACCACCGTTGAGGAGGTCGTGGCCGCTGTCGCCCGGGTCACGGACGTTGCCGCCGGGCGCATAAACTCCAGCGCCATACGTCTGGGCCGGACAGGCTTGGATACGCCATCCTGGCTCTGCCCAGTGGCGGCGGCCATTAAATTGAAGGATCGACGAAGAGTGATGGTGGGGTGGGCTTCTGCAGACGTTAAAGTCCTGCCGAGCCGGTCAGAGAGGTGCTGGCGCTGCCTTGTGGCAGGACACGTGGCCTGCACCTGCTCCTCCCCTGTAGACCGCAGCAAAGACTGCTATCGCTGCGGTCAGCCTGGTCACCCTGCCGCTACATGCCAAAACACGCCCCACTGCAGCATCTGCAATGCGGCAGGCCGAACGGCGGGGCACTGGATGTGCAGGGGAGCGCCGGTCGCGCGCAAAGGCACTGGCCCTCCCACCACTACCATCACGACAACCAGGAAAAAGGACGCCGACAAGTCGCAGCACTCAACAAAGGAAGGGCCGAAGAAAAAAAAGAAAAATAAAAAGAGAGGTCCCACTGCTGCGGCAAACACCACTATTTTGCCGCCACCATCAGAACCACCACCGTTGCCGCAACGCACATCTAAAAAGAAAGCGCTGCCGCTGCCGTCGCCGATGTTGGAGCCCGGGACCACTAGGATGGAGGAATAAAACTAAGTTTCTCCAATGGCTTTCCTAGTGGTCCAGGGCAACTTGAACCACTGCGCCACTGCACAAGACTTATTGGTCCAGAGCATGGCGCAGTGGGGAATTCAGTTGGCCGTGGTCGCCGAGCCATATTACGTCCCTCCCCGTTCTGACTGGGCGGGGACCTGGATGGCTCAGTGGCCATTATTGTCCGGACCGCCGCCGCATGCCCTCCCTAGCCAATCTCGTAAAGGGACGAGGTTATGTGGCGGCAACAATCGGGGAGATGGTGGTCCTTGGTGGCTACTTCTCCCCAAACAGAAGGCTCGCCGATTTCGAGGGATGGATCGAGGAAGTGGGCACAGTTGTGGCCCGCAGCCGGCCTCGCCCCGTGCTCGTGCTCGGGGACTTCAACGCAAAATCCGTGGCTTGGGTTCCCCGAGTACGTGCCCGCGTGGCGAGGCACTGGAAGAATGGGCCATCGAAAAGGGTCTCGTAGTTCTCAACCGGGGCTCAGTACACGTGTGCGCCAGCAGGGCGGCTCAATAGTAGACGTCACGTTTGCCAGCCCTGAACTGGCGCGCCGTGTGCGGGACTGGAGGGTCGTCACGGAGGTGGAGACGCTCTCCGACCACCGTTATATACGGTTCAGCGTCTCCGCCCGGAATCCGGACCCGCCGTCCCGAGAGTCCCCGGTAGGTGACTGCCCGCGCTGGGCATTGCAAAAGTTGAATCGGGAGGCGTTCAGAGAGGCCCTGATCGTCGCCACCTGGGCATCAGGGCCCGAGGTAAACCCTCCTGATGTAAATGTAAATGTAGAGCAGGAGGCAGAAAACCTACGGTCGCTCGTTACTAGTGTCTGCGATGCGGCGATGCCGAGGAGGGGCCGATTCCAGCCCTTCCGAAAGGTGTACTGGTGGAACCCCGTACTTGAGGGGCTAAGGCGCGCGTGCAATAGCGCTCGCCGCCAGTACACCCGCCATAGAAGACGGCGTCGCCGCGTGGCGGACGCAGCGACCGTAGAGGCTCAGCTGTACGAGGGGTACAGAAGCGCCAGGAAGACTCTGCGAATAGAGATTCGCAACGCAAAGAACGTTGCCTGGGGGGAGCTCTTGGATAGTTTAAACCAAGACCCTTGGGGACGCCCTTTCAAAATGGCACGGAACAAGCTCCGTGCCTGGGCGCCTCCGCTAACCAAGTCTCTCCCCAGGGACGTCATCCACAACGTAGTTGACGCTCTGTTCCCTTCACGGCCAGCGCGGATAGGGACCCTGTGCCCACCGTGGACCGGGTAGGCTGGGGTGGGACGGCAAGGCCAGTTCGGTTTACCAGGGCGTGCGTGGGTTCTATCCACGACGCCCTGGGCGCTGAGGCTTTTCGGCGATCGACGCCAGTTTCACGGTGCGCCTGAGAAGCTGGCCTGGCGGAAGGAAGCAGTCATACCGGCCCATTGTGTTGCTGGACGAGGTCGGAAAGCTCCTCGAGCGTATTATGGACCGCCTCGTCCCAGACATCGCCAACGCCGGATTCAACCAGTTTGGTTTTGCAGGGCCTCCACGATCGACGCCATCATGCGCCTGAGAAGCCTGGCGGAGGCACTCCGGCGACTCTGTTGGCGGTGCTTAGACATCGCCAACGCCTCGCCCTGGGCGCACTATGGAGGCAGTCGGGGTGCCGACCTAAATGAGAAGAGTCGTCATTTACCCGGTCCACGAGGGATGGAATCGGCGAGCCATGGTGTGCGGTGTTCCACAGGGGTCGGTTCTTGGTCCCCTCCTGTGGAACATCGCATACGACGACGTTACGCTGTAGGGTCGGGTCCCCGGCGTCAGCATCATATGCTACGCTGATGATACACTGATCGCCGCGCGAGGGAGGACCCATCGGCAGGCGTGCCTTCTAGGCACGGCTGGGGTGTCCTTAGTTGTAGGCAGGATCCGGCGTCTTGGACTGGAGGTGGCGTTACAGAAGACCGAGGCCGTGATGTTTCACGGCCCTCGCAACCGTCCACCTCCAGACACCGCTATCATAGTAGGAGGCATCCGCATCGGCATCGGGGAGACCATGAAATATCTGGGATTGGTCCTCGATGGCCGGTGGGATTTTTCGGCACATTTTCGGCAGCTGCCCCCAGACTCAAGGGGGCAGCGGGCGCGCTCTCACGCCTGCTCCCCAACGTCGGGGGCCCAACGCCACGTGCCGAAAACTCTTCGAAGGCATCGTACGGTCGATAGCCCTCTACGGGGCCCCAGTCTGGGCGGATCGCCTGACGGCCGCAAAATGCGGCGCTGTTGCGTCAAGCTCAGCGCATATAATGGCCGTCAGGACGATAAGAGGATACCGTACGGTGTCTTTGAAGTGGCCTCGCTACTCGCCGGATCCCTCCCATGGGACCTGGAAGCCAGGGTCCTGGCGTCACTGTATACGTGGCGCAAAGAGGCTCTGGCCAGGGGCACCAGACCCGCGCCTCACGAAATCGAGGCGTGCCGGTCGGAGCTCCGCCAGGTCGCCGTGGGGGTCTGGGAAGATCGCCTCAGACGCCCCAGCGCGGGCCCCGCCACCATCGAGGCGGTGAGGCCTGTTCTGCCGGCATGGATTGGACGAACACACGGCACCCTGACGTTCAGGCTGACGCAGGTCCTCTTGGGGCACGGCTGCTTCGGGAGGTACCTGTGTCGCCTCGGCCGCGAGGCAACGTCAGGGTGCCATCATTGCGACACAGGCGACGAGGATACGGCGCTGCACACCTTCAGGAATGTTCAGCCTGGACGGAGCAGCGCCGAGACCTCGTCGCCCATACCGGACTGACACTTTCGCTCCCGGCCGTGGTTCGCACCATGGTCGGGAGCCGCACTGGATGGGACGCCGTCTCCTCCTTCTGCGAGCACGTTATGTTTGCGAAGGAGGGGCGGAGCGGGAGCGTGAGCGAACGTCCCTGCTCCGCTCCCGCCAAAGGAGGACGCGCCGACGCCGGAGGTCGGATGGTGACCTTCGGCCGCCGTAAGCGGGCGGCGCGGGTGGGGCCCCTTGGGGTATAGGGGTTCTCACTCACCCGCACATGCCGTCGAGATGAGAGCGCGAGTGTTCCGCGCGCGCTTATCTCTCTTCCGTGTGGGGCGCGTTACAGACCGCCCCACGCCCGGAAAAGACCAAGAAGATGCCGGGGGCGTAGACCCTGGCAATGAAGAGGCCTAGTGAGCGAGGCCCACGCCTGCCAGGGCATGCGGAGTTGGGAGTCCCGCAGTACCCGTAGCCCTGGCATAAGGCGCAGGACGGAACACCCAGGGGTTTTAGTGGGTATCCCTAACTGGGGAGTGGCAATAGCGCGGCACCGGTTCTGACCGGGCACGCTAGTGCCACCCCCGATCTGGCGAATCCCACACTCTCACATCGGGTCGCGAACATCCCCCCAGGCTTCTGTGCCTGTCGCGGCTTAGTCCTCAAACGGATTTCCCCTGGCAAAAAAAAAAAAAAAGGCGTGTCGGTGGGTTATTCGAGCATTGGTTATATTCCATCATCATCACTACGTGGTGCTTGTTCGAACAGTAAATCAATATAACTATTTTTAACGGTTTTAAGCGCGGCATTTTATTTGATTATGTTTATTATTCTGACGTTTCGGCCACTTTTCAGTAACCGTGATCATGGAAGACAGAAATGTCAAGTGTCAATGAGTATTGTAAAAGTTTTATTTAGCCTAGCGCCAAATTGGATTAGCGTTCCATAGAGTAAATAATAACCATAAACAAAAATTAAAACTAATAACCAACGGCTACTGAAAAGTGGCCGAAATGTTGGAATAAAAATCAAATAAAAACGTCGTTTTATTATGTGTATTAGTCGCGTAAAACTTAAGAAAATACTATGTTTAGATACTTTACTAACCATCTGTTTGCATGACAATAACTCGATAATAAAATAACATATTATATTTCAAGCCACTATTGTAGTGTTTCAAATCGACCATAATAGTTTGCCGTAGAGATAGCCATCTGTTTGCATGACGATAACGGTTAATTCGTTGAGCAAAAACATGAATATGAACTGATTATCAAAAAGTGTATATTAGTGCCGAAAATCGTGGTGATCATATTAGCGAATGGAAGATTGGAAGCGGTACTTGACGCGGGTGCGGGGGGCTCGTAACGACACGCGGTCGTCGACACCGGCAGCGGCGCGGGCGCATCGGGGGCGATCACGCCATAACATGCCACAAGAAACCCAGGAAAACCTTTTAAGTAAACTTATTTCGATGATTCATCTAATTTAACTTGGTATTTCATTGACATTATACTTACGTATTCAAGAAACCAGTGCACGGGATTTTAAATTATCCACGATACATAAAACATAAGGAAATATCTCTGAGGTCAATACTGTTTAATTCAAATCGAATTACGTGTCTTTTCTTCGGAAAATACAGGTTTAGAATAATTATAGCTTTATTTATGTCATCTATATGCATGCGACTAATGAAGCTACAGTGTGAGTTTCTTTTTTAATTTAGAAACTAAATTAACATTTCAAATAAGTTGAAATCGTACTCAATACCTAACCAAAACTATTCTATTATAACTGACAGCTTTATAAATAGAGTCAATTATATGAACTGCGAAATTCATATCTTCAGAAACACGCCAGCATTTATATTCCTAAGCTAAGCAGGTTACCTTTGTCTCAAGACTTTCCCGTTATAAGGGAGTATAATGGACAAGTCTGGAGACATTTCTAGATACCCAGACTGGAGTGAATAAGGAAAAGCTCGCTTAGAAAATTTACCCGGCCGACGTCCAGTCGGTCGCCCCAAATACCAATGGAAAGAAAGAGAGAGGCTAACTTGTGTGAGCTTGAAGCTCATTCAGTCAGCCTCCATGGCTTCTTGACCGCAACTGCACAGGAGAGGAAAATGTGGCATCTTTTCGTTTCGGAGGCCAAGACACATTTTGGGTTGCTGAGCCAACGGAGTTAGTTACTTAGTTAGAAAATTTACCCAGCTTTTCCAACTGCACGTGGGATTTCTGCGTTCCACTGAGCAAAACAAGCCAACACTTAGACTATTCAATCACAGAAGTCACCATATAATTTATTTTTTCCGAAGCTATAGTCATCATCAAGCAATGTGGTATGTAAGTAGGATTGCATGTAAGTAGGCATCCTCAAATTTGCACCACACTCGCAGGTACTTTACTTATTTTGTTCCTCTAGTTATTACCTGCAACTATGTTTGCCATAACACGATCTCAATCCCCAAGACTCAAATTGGTAATAGTCAAACAAGTGACTTCGATCGTCTAAACTTTGAATCCGTATCCCGTGGAGACAAACTCAGTTTCAGGAATAAATTAATATAATTTTAGGCGCCGCAATTAAAAGTACATGATTATTAAATTGCATGATAACCTTTTCTATTTTGATTGCTAATTCGTAATTCAGCTGTGAGAATAGAATAAACAAACACACAAAAAATAAATATCAAGGGAACTTTAACATTTTTATGTCAGGACTCTAATACTAAAGACAATGAACTGCGCTTATGACAGGCAGCTGTGCGCTTATCTTTGACGGCATATAACAATATGATACGGATTCCGAAATTTATGAAAGTGAGTCTCAATATCCTTGTATACTATACCTAATGCTAATATTAGGTTTCGTGCAGGGTGTCGGGCACTTTGGAATGCACTGTCATACGTAAATATACATGTATGTATTAAGTGTTTATATAAATTAAAAAAAATATATATATATCTTATCTTTACACCACGATCGTCGCTAGATTGTTAAAATCTAATATTCTATTCGCACTATTATTGTACATAAACTAATATTTTAATTTTAATAATGCTTATTCCAGTGAACAATAAAGCGTTATCTATCTAGCCATGAGTAGTATCATGATAGATTAAATCCGTTTGCACTAAGGATTCATGTTATTGCATATACATAGTTCATATGGTTTGGTTAATAAATACAGAGAACAGAAACATCGGCGCGGGCGCAGCCTCGTGGGTTGGCGGCCTTTGCGCAGGATTTCCGGCAGCCTGCACACGAACCCGAACAGCGAACCGACTAATAACGACAATCGTATAAACACAAATGCCGTTTTCATCGAAACAATAATAATTTAATGTCGTTATGATTATTACAAGAAGGTTAAATCTATCAAATGAGTGGATATGGATGGTTGCAATAGGTGAATCGGGGACATCTTTATTATATATTAGTTTAGTTTATCTTTCTTTATATGAATATAAAATTCTTCTGTTCCATGTGTATTTCATTGAACTCCCCCTAAGCCCCTGGACCGATTTTGATGAAATTTACTGTGTGTGTTGAAGTGTATTCCTGAATGGTTTACTTTCACAATCGGAGGCGTTAGATGGCGATAGAATCGGGTTTCAAAATTTTGATGTGTGTTTGAGTGCGTCTCGGGATGGTTTGGATTCATAATTGAATCCGGTAGGTTGCAATCGGGTTTCAGCTTTTATATTTTTTCAGGGCACGACAACATCAGCCGGGTCGGCTACTATATATATAGAAAACAAGCAAAGTGCAGGTTTCACCACGGATAGTGAGAGGTTCCACAATTAATTAGAATAAAAATTTATGAATGAAATAATAATGTCATTTAAGATATATTTTGTATCCTTCAGCAACTTTAAATGTCACAATTTTAATAAAATTTATTGCATAAATTTAATACATTATGTATCCTAACGATGATTTTTTTACATATTATGTGTGTTATCTGTGACATTGCAGAGAATCCGCAGAAATCACTAATGCTGATACTGCCTCGTTTTATGGAAAGTGGCTAATTATGTGGGAACAAATGGCTAGCCATGCCGCCTCTGTCAGGATCTAGTGGAATGCTGGCTTGACGTCGTGAGAGACGACATGTATGTCAACAGTCTTATAATTAAGGACGCCAAAGATCGCATAAAATGAAGAGGAAAAAGTAGCAAAGCGGACCCTAAAGTGGGTGCTTCGAATACAATCGACATAAAACCCAATAATGATAATTATGTTTTAACATTACTTTTAACATCTTAATTCAAGCTTTGAAAATTAAAACATCTACACAAAATTCGTTACAATTGTTTTAAAGAAAAGACATCAACGCGTCACGTATATTTCGAGCTCAGTTAAAATGAAATTTTCTTCTCATAATTTCGTTAGATCTACTTTCCACTCATTAAATATTATATCGTTGGAGAAACTATAATGATTCGAAATTATGGAAACAAGTTAATAACCGGAAATGAGTATGAAGTGACACGTATGCTGGAAATAGTTATCCATTGCACAATACGGGTAATCTTTTAACAGTTTCTCCATCAGCTTTACTCATACAAAATGTGACAGTAATTTTGTTTGGACCAAAGAATAATAATAATAAATAGGTAAAGTAACATTTATATTGCATACAAACAAAATCGCTTTCCACGTCTGTCTGTCTGTCTGTATATCCGCTAACTCCTCCTAAAATACATAATGGATTTTTAAATAAAACCTTTTCACAATCAGTTAGATATTTTTTCAAGGAAGGTTAATATATATACTAGCTTTTGCCCGCAGCTTCACTTGCGATATATAGAAAACCTATTTAAGCTTTTAGGTAAGTAAAATAGATCTACTCGCCGAGGTTTAACTCAAAACTCAGGCTATTCAGGCTATATTATCTATTTGATTGTAAATATTGAAAGCTTTATAAGTAGGGTAAAGAGAAAATATAATCTTAGGAATGACCCTAATGATGTAAGAGCGGCATGGAATGCTCCTCCATCTCAAAGGGAAGATCTTTCGGCCAAGGCTGTTGACTTGCTTCGCAGGCCTATCCGGCTTTTATTATTGGAATTTGTATATATTCTTTGTACCTGTGGTGAAGGGTTTGCGACTTTAATTATTGCACAGCGCCATTTATTGGTTTGTAAGTGTTCACACACACCCTCGCTGCGCCTGAAAATCGATGGTAACCGAATGAAGTCGAAAGTTGTTCACAGTTGTCAGTGCTTCTCGTAGTATACCAATTCATTTGTCACTTGGCAGTCCAGTGAGTCGGACTGAATGCAGTTCCAGTGAGTCAGAACTTTGTATGTTGTCCAAGTGAGTCGGGAGGGCAGGAGCTTTGTTCCGTAGTTCCTCGACTAGTTTCCCAATTAGGTGAGAGAGCTCGTTCGTGTGTCGGTTTTCAATGCCTATGGAAAGACGGTTGGAGTGGTGGAGATTAGCTTTAGGCGGGTCATATGGCTGGACTATATTGGTTGTTGAGTGGGTGCCCATTCATAGGAAGCAGCGTACAGCAGTCGTGATTTGGTTGCCGAAGTCGCCTGAATGCGTAGCCGTGGTAGTAGAGGTGGAGGTACATCGTGTTATAGGTGTGCGATTTAACCCTGCAGTGGCTACGAGTGATGATTGGCAGTGGAGGCTAGCTGGATATACTCGGAGTCTAAGTTATGCGGGAGTGATACTGATAATGGTGCTTGAATTTAAATTGAAGTTCTATGGAGTTGGGGGCTTGCAGTTGAAAGGAAATCTTGAGGTTAATTTTTGAGATTTGATTGAAGATAGTTTGAGATATTGAGGTTATTTAAATTTGAAGTTACTTGATTGAAGGTTGAAAGTTGTTGAAGTGAAGATTTGCGAGTTCAATAATCCACAGCGCCATCTATTGGCTTATGTGTGTTCTACTACACGATATAGGAGAAATATAAAATAATTTTGAAATAGGTAGATAGTTAACACTTTAATGCTCATCTACTAAAAGACATAAGACATTAGTTACAATATTTTTAGGGAAACTATAGGCAGTCTTGTCGCTTAGAGCGATCTCTACCAGGCAACCTAACTTTTGGGATTTTCTTAGCTAATCAGGCGATATAGCTGGTGCGTAGATTCAGATGTTCCTAAATTTTTAAGATAAATACATGCCCATGAAAAATATTTTTATTCGATAAACAGTAATCATATAAGATAAATAGTTGCA